>JAMWYP010000167.1:1070311-1213290 GCA_025563575.1 Acacia pycnantha | reverse complement strand
GAAAAGGAAGAAATCATGTTTGATATTCAAACACAGTACGTATTTACGACATTAAGCAAATGCAGTTGCGGCCCGGACATACGGCCCCTAACTGGACTCCAAACGCGGGACTGGTTGTATGGGTATGTCGAGATCTTGAATTAATTTTGTTGATAAGAAATTAATCGCTGGACGCCATTCTACCAATAATAGAAGAAGACTTACCTTGTAGTGGAACCCTTTATTTTCATTGTGACCTGCAGGGTGAGCCACCACATGGATGTAAAAACTACCTGAGGTCTCAAAATCCTCACTTATTTGTCAATAGTGGGAATGAGCGGAATCGGTGATGGATTACTTGTCTTCATCTATTTCCATTAAAGAGAACGAGGAGGGATTACATCGTGGCCCAGGATGAAACGGCTCGCACACTTGAAACCAAGCCTTGTTCACGCCTACTTTTACTATTCTGGATCTTGAGAAAAAGTGTGCTGCCCGAAGGTGGGGCTGCTGCATAGCCAAGATCTTGTCGCATGTGATTCAGGTGTTTGATGATGACGTTGATGCTTTTGGGGTCACGTGTAGAAGTAGGACCCGCGAGCAGATGATTTGGTTGAAGTAACTTGCCAATGGGTTGCGGGCCTGGCATACAACGTAGGTGAGGATTTACAGACCCCAAAGAGCTTTTAACGCCATATTAGGCTCACCTCGATAGTCAAAATGAAAATAAAGGGTCATCCTTTACAAGGCAAGTCGGTTCTATTATTGGTAGATAGCGGGTCCACGCATAATTTCATATCAACCAAAATTAATTCATGATCTCGGCATACCCAGCCAAATGCAGGTCCAGCCGTTTGAGTCCAAATTGGGGACGTATTGTCATTTTACCGCATTTGCTTTGAATGTCAAATCACAGTACGAGGTTTAATTATCAAAGCAGATTTCTTCCCCTTTTCAATAGCGTGGAGACTTGGTATTGGGCACAAATGCTTGGCTAAGCCTCTCTCAACCAATCATGAATCAAATTGGAATAAGATGTTTTTGATTTTAAGATCAATGGCAAGCGACACGAGTTACATGGTGAAATTCCGCAAGTCTGCGCTCCTATATGCCTCTGTAGTTATGAATTCTACTGACAAACGAATGAACGCAATGTGGCCGCAATGGGACATGATCAGATTTATCACGATTTTACCACCGTATTTGAAGAACCCACTGGCCATTGACCACCCTTCCCAGCGGGCATTATCACCGGATCCCTCTACTACTGTGGATCTTCACCACTCCAACATGTGACCTTACCATTATCCTGCACTAAGAAAGGATGAGATTGAATCTCGAGGTAGGGTGCACTACTTTGGCTCAAATGGGTTTATTCGACCGAAGTTCTAGCCCACTTTCAAGCTCGGTCCTACTGGTAAGCAAGAAGGATGACACTGGCGATTATGTGTTGATTATACATTTGTCTTAACCGCCTAACCGTACCCGATAAGTATCCTATCCCAAACATTGATGAGTTATTAAACGAGTTACAAGGAGCAAAGTATTTTTCAAAGATTGATCTACGCTCCAAGTTACCATCAAATCAGGGTGCTTCCAATGGATGTCCCAAAAATCGCCCCTTTTTACAATTCGGGCCATTATGAGTTTGTAGTTATGCCATTTGGTCTCACTAACGCCCGACTACGTTTCAAGCTATCATGAATGATCTTTTCCAACCTTACCTAAGAAAATTTGTGCTTGTCTTTTTTGATGATATCTTGATATACGGTGTTACTGGCCCATGCGCTCACCTCACTCCAACCTTAATGCCATTTTTCAAATCTGCAACATCACTCCTTCTATGCCTGATACGAAGAGTGCTTTTAGGACAAATTAGATTGATTATTTGGGAGCATATTGTGACTATTCGTGTGGTGTTGATGTGGTCCCCGAGAAGATTAAGGTTGTTGCCCACCGGCCAATCCGAACATCCGTATACACGATTTCTGAGGATTCCTAGGCCTCGTTGGCTATTATGCCGCGGTTCAAGTAAGGAATTATGGTATTATTGCTCGACCTCTAACCGACCTCACAAAGAAAAATGCCTTTAAGTGGTCAAGGCAAGCTCAAAAAGCTTTTGATGCACTTAAAGATGGCCCTCACGACAACACCGGTACTCCAACTACCCGACTTTCACCAACCATTCACCGCGTTGGTGTGATGCATCTATGGATGAGATTGGGGCGGTTCTTATGCAACATGGGCATCCCGGCGCCTATTTTAGCAAAGTATTCTCTTTCTCCAACCGCTTTAAGTCCACCTATGATCGTGAACTCTTGCATTGGTTCTCGCTCTCCGAAATGGCGCCCTTTACCTCCTAGGGCATCCGTTTGTGGTTCAAACTAATCATCACGGCTTGAAACATCTTTTGGACCAATTGATGGGTCGCTACTTCCCGAAACAACGCCTCGCGGTCAAGTTACTCCCATTTGACTTTACCATCCACCACAAACCTGGTAAGGAAAACATGTACCGGTGACCCCTCCTCACGACGGCCACAACGAGTTGATTTCTTCCACATGGTTATCCCCTTGGCGACGAACTAGACCCGATTACCCCAAGCTCTACTCGACGACCCACACATTTTGATAACCTCATTACATGTACTTTGCGGTGAAAATCCGGATCACCACCCTCTTTTTCACATGAAGTGAATGGCCATTTGTTCTACAAATTACGAGTGGTCATTCGATTGTACACGCAACTAGGGGAGAAATTACTATGATTCAGTTCACGCCACTCCCAGCTGGTGGACGGGGTTATGTCAAAACTTAGGTCTGACTCAATGATCACCAGTGTATTGGCAAGGGAATGAAAAGCAATGTTAAGTGCTAAATCCAAAGGCGTTGTCAAACATGCCAACAAAACAAGTATCAAACCCTAGCTCGGTACTGGTATATACCAACCGCTTCCCATCTCGGAGCGCATTTGGGAGGATATTTCCTTGATTTCATCACCTGGACTCCCCAAATCTGGGGCTTTAGTATGATTCTCGTAGTGGTTGATAAGCCACCGAACATCTGACCACTTAAATCGCTCTTGCTCACCCATACTCTGCTAAAACCGTTGCGGCTACATTTTGTCAAGAGATTGTTCGCTTTGCCTGGCATACCTCGATCCATTGTCTCCCGATCGAGACTCTGATCTTTCTCGGTCACTTTTGGGCGTGAGTTATTCCGTCTCGAGCAAAACCCGCTTGAATATGAGCACTTGCCTATCATCCCCGGTCGACGGCTAGACCAGAAGTAGTCAATCGTTACCTTGAAACATATCATCCGTTGTTTCTACACATGAACAGTAGAAGCAATGGAATACCTTTACTGGGTTGGGCGGAATTCTCCTTCAACACCGGCTACCATCTTTACCGCCGCTAACACTACGCCTTCAAAAAGATACATGGACGTGATCCCCACCTCTACTCATTAATATGTACGGGCGAAACATTAGTGGGTGATTTGGAAGACCAACTAGAAACCCGAGATATGATAGAGATCCTAATCGCTATGGATTGGTTTATTCTAGAAAGAATAAGCGTCTTAAAATAAATTAGGAATTAATTTATTTTTTAGGAATTAAGTTATTTATTTTATCGAGTCTGTTTTAATTATATTATATCTTATTAGATAAGATATAATTGTTAGGATTTTTAGTTAGTCTGTTTTATCTTTTATTATCTTTATTAATATCTTTAGGAATTAGGAAATAAGAGGAATATCTTATTAGATATTATCTTCTATCTTTAAGAGTTATTATTAGTTATCTAAATCTTAGATTTAGATATATTTATGGATTTAGTATTTATCTTTTTGGATAGAGTCTCTCTCTGTAAATTATTATAAATAGGCCTAGTGCCTCATCAATAAAGCATCGAATAATTTAGAGAGTAATTAATCGGATTGTTCTCCTGGGTTTTCTTGGAGAAATGATAGCGATCCAACTCGCTATGCTTTAATTTATTAGGAATTAATTTATTGTTTTGATTATCTTTTATCTTTTATTTAATCGATTCTGTTTTAATTATATTATTTTTAGGAATATCTTATTAGATAAGATATAGTTGTTAGGATTTTTAGTTAGTCTGTTTAATTATATTTTATTATTATCTTTAGAAATATCTTATTAGATAAGATATAGTTGTTAGGATTATTAGTTATCTAAATCTTGGATTTAGATATATTTAGATTTCGTATTTAAATTTTGAATAGAGTCTGCTCTTTGTAAATTATTATAAATAGGTCTAGTGCCTCATCAATAAAGGGTCGAATATTTCAAAGAGTAATTAATCGGAGTGTTCTCCTGGGCATCTTAATTAGTTAAGTTTCAGATTCTAACTTTCCTGATTCTCAAAGAGACGGCTATTCTTGTTGAATTAGTAAGGTTCTTACTAATTCCCTAAGATTAGAGTTTACGTATACGTTGGTATCTAACATTTGGCATCAAAGCACAAAACGATCCACAAATCCACAATGGTTGCTGCTACCCGTTCTACATCCCAACCTGAGGAAAATCCCTTTTCCTCTACAATCGACCCACTCACTGCCATAGCCGCTCGCTTAGACGCACTTGACGACTTACGAGAGAAGGTCTTCGCGTTGGAAGCTAGTACCCATCGCCGACAACGACACGGAGACAAGGCCAGAGCCTTCTCCGACGACAGCGTCGTTGATACAGAGGGCCGTCACCATCGCGGTTATCGTCCTTACGCAAAAATTGATTTTCCCAAATTTGACGGTGGAGATCCGTGTGGCTGGTTTTTCGAAGGAGACGCCCTGGACTTGTTTGTGTGGCTGAATTCCCAACGCCCAGTGCGTCACTGGCAGGATCTCGTCATCGCCTTACAGGAGCACTTTGGCCCCCCTGAATTCCTTAATCCTGATGAGCATTTGTGTCAGATTCACCAGACCGGCATAGTGCAAGCATACCGTCAGGAATGGGCAAAACACATGTCTCGCGTCTCACAATGGCCGGAGCACTGCCTTCTTGGTGTCTTCTTGACGGGTTTGAATGACAATATACGCTCGGACGTCCGCCTTCAAAAGCCCAAAACAGTGTATAGGGCAGCAAGCTTGGCCCTTGAGTTTGAGCAGCAACTGTCGATCGGATGTGGGCCCAAGCCTGCTAATTCCGTTATACCACCAACACCGCCGCCCTTATCTTCTCCTTCAGCGGCAACGAGTGATTCGTACTCCAATTCTAGAAAAGTTACATCGTCGTCGAGTGCCGCTCAATACCCTGCAATGTCAACTTCAGCAACCTCAACTCACTTGCCCACTAGCCCACTAGCCGAGTACCCACCATGGAATCACTCATGATTTTTATATCAAAAGAGGTTGAAAATCGAGTTTGTTATTTGGGTGGAATCATGCATTAAACAAACAAAGATTATAGGACCACATTCTCGACCATTTATTTATTAGAAAGAAAAAACAACATATTCCTCCGATCCTTAATATAATTTTGGTTTTAAATATAAGACTTATTTTTCATATTTATTAGTGTCTTTCCAGATTATCTCTATGGATTTCTCTCAACAATAATAAGTAAGAAGGGGCTTGATGCACAGAGATTCAGGTTTCTTCGGTCAAGTTTCATTGTCAATCTAATGCTGCTTGACTTGCAGGGGGCTATTAGAGCAAAAATGAAGAAGACTAAGCCCCCGTTTGAGTGTTTGGTAACTCTAAAACTGTGGTTTAAGAAGTCATTTTTCGCAACCCGAGACAAAACTCCTCTCATATGCTTACTTTATAGACCGTAAAAACTATTTTGCAAAAGCTAATCCAAACACGTGTTCACCATTTAATATACGTGTCACATTAAGGAACATACATAGTGTATTTCTCGGTCTTGATCAACATGATAAAATGGGCTTTTAACTATAAGCCCATTCAGCTTTATACATGTATTTCTCTACTTTTTCGTGAGAGTTTAAGGAAGATAATTATGACGTTTTTAGTAAAAATGTGTCACATTAAATAACTTAATAAACTTTCCTAATCTAATCAAATTAGTTAGGGTTAAGGTGCAAAATCGTCCCAAAACTATTCAAGAAACCTAAATGTCACCTAAGAAGTTTTTTTTTTAAATCTTAATATTGCCCCGGAAATTTTAAAAACATAGCAATGTTGCATCTGACAGTTACAAAGTTAATTTTGACTGTTAAATCTTTAGTCGGAATAAAAAAAATACACATGACACTCTTACTTGTCAATCAGTATGGCACTTAGAACAAGAGTGTAATATGTACTATTTCAGTCAAACTAAAGAGTTAATGGTCAAAATTAACTTTGTTAATGCCTTAATAGTCAGGGGCAAGATTACTGTGTTTTTGAACTTTCAGGGCGATATTGAGGCTGAAAAACTTCTAAGGTGACACTAATATTTTTTGAATAATTCCGAGATGAATTTAAACTTTAGTCCAATTAGTTAAATAGGTAGAGGAGTAGAAGTTACGAGTTATAATCACAATTTGTATATTATGGCTCCCATCAAACTCCTTGCAAATCATAATGTGTAAATAGAGTAGTAGAAGTTTTACATTATATATTAATAATTAATTAATATTGAATATGTCTTTGGTTAATTTTGGAGACCATGGCCAATAGTCCAATAATCATGTGTCCTTGTCACAAAGTCAGCATTCACTTTAATATAAAAAGAATATGTCTTTCTTTTTTTCTTTTCTTTTTTTTTTTTTATTTTTTTTATTTTGACAGTCACCTAATTGAGAATACACACACACATATTGGTTGAAATTGTTGTGCACTTCTTTTAAAACTAAGAGGCAAGCCCTGAACTATATCACCATGATATTTTTTTTTTTGGCTTCTACTTTAAAGGCGCTTTGAAATAAAGTAAATTTCTTGTTAGGGCGAGCTTTGTGGTTCTATTCTTAAACTTTTTAAGTCTTCGTAATGATATATATTTTTTTTTGAAAAAGAAAAAAAAACTTTAAAATAGGAAAAGACAAAAAGATGTTTCCAAAATTCATAATGTCAGAGAAGTGACAGGCCTGATTTGTCTTTTTTGAAATCAAAATGAAATGATACAAATGCCCCTCACACACACATTGGAAATGACACGAAAAAGAAACCAAATGATGAAAGAACGAGGGCTGCATCATTCTAATATGAACATTGGAAAAAGACATAGCAAGGCAAGAGTATTTTGCTTAATGACATCAACTGAAGAGCTGGTCAAACAGTTTTGCTTAATAGATTGCTTCTTGAGGAAAAAAGATCTATCTTGTAACTTCGATCTGCTGTTAAGAAACTCGAATTATGAATTCAGTTGAGAGAAGCACATAGGCATTTTATCAAGACAAAGGGTTGCCACTAAGGTTGTTGAATCGCAATACGAATCG
Source organism: Acacia pycnantha (assembly GCA_025563575.1). NCBI lineage: Eukaryota > Viridiplantae > Streptophyta > Magnoliopsida > Fabales > Fabaceae > Acacia > Acacia pycnantha. The sequence continues at coordinate 1,205,909 of JAMWYP010000167.1, read as the reverse complement.
TGAATCGTTTGATTGCTTTTTTGAATTGTGAATCGTATCGAATCGTAAGATTAAGAAATAAATGAAAAATGATGTAAAAATGTATAATCACTATAATATCATATAAATCCAAATTACAATGATCCCAAGTTATATCCTTTTGCTTTTGAGATTTTTTCTTTGGAGCCATTTTTGTTGTTTCTGACTTTCTGTACATGAGATAAGAAATTAAAAAAACAGTGTTTATCAAATATTTCACATCAGATAAAAAAAATAAATCAGATTCAGTCAAAGCGACTGGCCGGAGATATGCTTATGGGAAATAATGTAAGAAAAAAACCATATTTATAGAAGAAGTAGTCAGGTCCCATCGACAATATGTGTAAAAAAAAAATATGCTTCTGGCCTTCTGGGTAGTCAGGTGTAACATCCCAAATTTTGGGATTTGAGATTTGGATATTTTATGGAAATTAATTATGTAATTGGTGGTTTAAAAGAATTATGAGAATAATTATTGGAAAGTTAGGCTTATTCTTCCCTTAATTTATTTTGGGAAAAAGAATAAATTAAGGAATAATGTAGGTCTAGAAATTTTAGAATTTAATGGTTTAGAGGAATTAATTGGGAAAATAAAAATCCTTATATGGGATTAAGGATTTATTTATTTTCCAATAATTCCAATTATAAAAGCCATGGTCCTAATTTACAAATAAGAATACTTCAACCAATTAAATCACCAAACCCAATTCATTTTTATTCAACCCAACAGCAATACAAAGCCCATGCAACACACAATAAACCCCAAACCCAATAGCCCATTATACAAGACTTAACCTAATCTATTGTCTTCCATATTAAAAAAAAAAAAACAGCAAAAGCTATCTAATTTCATGTCGTCATTTACGTTGAGCAGAGGTCAGCAAAAGCCCCGGAAACACTAAAACATGTTAATAACCCGGTATCCCAAATAATCTCGGTCAAACACGGTGCACGAGTGAGATCACCAAAAAGCGACAGCTCTTCCCATACCCCTCGAATCCAACATTTCATTCTTCTTCGGACCGTTAGTTTTCTTTTGAGCTAGACCCTTAGGTCCTTATATATCCCTACTTCTTGGCTTCCCTTCATCCCCATCAGCCCTGCGAAACCAGAGGTGAAGAGAGAAAGAAAGAGACGAAGTGAGTGAGAGAGAGAGAGAGAGGGAGAGAGAGTATTCTAAGTTTCTTTTGCTCTGTTTCAAATACCAAAAACAGAGTGTGTCCGAGAGTGAGGGAGATAGAGGATTGAGAGCTAGAGCACTGAGACAAAGTGGATCATCCTCCTCTGCTAAACAACACCGAAACAGGGGTGTTTGTTTTCAACGGGAGTTCTCATCGTTCAAACAAGAACCAGAGGTAAATCATCGGGTATCTTCTCTTTTGGATTTTCGCCATTTCCCTTCCCAAGTGGTGAGTTTAAAGCCATTAAGAACATAGTTGATCTCTCATATGAGTTCCCTGCAAAACGAAACTGAAACAAGAGGAAAACTATATATTTATATATATATGTATATAGTGTTGTTGTGTGTCATGTGTGTATGTGCCGTCGTATGTGTAACTCAGAGAGAAGAACTTACTGATTTAAATATATATATATATATATATATATATATATATATATATATATATATATATATATATATATATATATAATATGCCGTGACTTGGGGCGAAGAATGAGAAGGAAAGCTATTATCTATATATATATGCAAGTATGCAACGTTTTAAGTGGAATGGAAGAGAAAAAAAAAAAAAAATAATAATAATAGGAAGTTCTTGCTATGTTCTACTGCTGCTCTGGATCACATTCAAACTTTGTTATAGATATCTATATATATAATCGGAGGAGTAAACCGCTTTCTTGTGTGAATAATTATAGATATAGGCATATCAGTAAGGTGGACACATGTACATGGTTTTGAGTATTAGCCTTTTTAATTGCTGTCATGTTAGGAGGAGCTTGTACCGTGTTACACACACACGCGTGTATTTTTGCTGTTTAATATATATATATATATATATATATTCTTTTGTTCTTCAACATTATTCTTCATTCTTCCATACTCCCCTTTAAACCGTCAACGCCACCTACTTCGCCATCTTTCTTTTAGCTGCACCTGGTGCATATATAATTTCAGAGATTTATATATATATATAAAGATATATATATGTACCGTGGATAATTTTATTTCTAAGAATAAAATCTCTTAATATGAAAGTTGATATGTGGTAATCTATAAATATGTACATATATAATATTAATTTTTAGAAGGAAGCTTAAGGTTTTAGAATCGTTCGAGTAATGTGTTAATAGAAATTTATTTGTGTGGTTTTGTAGGCTCTCATTGAGAGCTTTGGTGTAACACTTGTGTGATTACCTGCAAGCTAGGAAGTAACAGGTAACTCTGAATATTCTTCCTTACACTTGTAAATTGTGTATGATTGTGAGTAACTATCTTTTATTTAAAATTAAAGGACTGAATCATATGTATATGTGTATGTATCGTAAATTGATATTTTATATCAATTGAAGCATGATTTATTATTACTGAACATATTTGTCATGGCGGCTTGTATTTGTGATGGGTTGGAGTAAGGAGGGATTTGTATGTGCATATTGTATAATAATACGATTCACATTGACATCATGATAATTTATGTTGTATGAAATTATGGTATATACAAATATATATGTAATCAGCTCCTGCTTTTGTCATATGTGACTTGCTTGTGTACGGTAGAAACTTTCAGTAGTTACTGAGATGTCAATCTCACCCTATATTAAAAATTTTCAGGTGATTGTTCTAGTAGGGAGCAAGGGAAAGAACCTATGGAGTGAGCTTTGAAGGCTCTTTTGTACTCCTAGTGTTCATGTTATGTCATTTGTATTTGTCATGACTATAATACTTCCGCAATTTATCAACTCTGAAATATTTTATAAATTTATTTTGACACTGTCAATATTTTGGGAATTTATGTTGACTCTAAAATGAATTTCGATTTAAATTAGTTTTGTATTTTAATGATTTGGACGTTGATCATCCTTGTTGGAGATATTTCAAGTGTTTTGGCCAAGATTTTTTGGTGTTACATTTGGGGTGTTACATTTTGGTATCAGAGCTACAACGTCCTGTAGCCATTTATTTTATTGTTTTGAAAAATATTTTTCAAAATCTCTGATTTCTTTACACTTCTTAGAGGTCATGGCAATTACAATATGATTTGTGCACTTCCCTTGATAGTTTTAGTTTCTATTTGATAGGAAGTAAATTATAGTTTAACAATTAACTTCTTGTATACTTGTGGTATTCTTCAAAGGAGGGGAGGAGGGCTAAGATATATATATTTATATGGTAGTTAGATGCTTGGTCAATAGTTTTGTGTGATTTATGTAACGGACCCCATTTAGAAGGATAAAATTTTGTTGTTGTTATTGTTGTTACTACTGCTTGAATATAAAAGAATAAAATAAAATAATAATATTATATAAAAACTAGAAATGACTGGTAATTTTAAATGATATGGTATAACATAAACTTAATATTAACTTGTGTCAAATCATGTTGGCGGATCGTTATACCAATTTGAGGGGTAAGAACTACAATTATTTTAAAAAGGCTAGAAGTGTGAGAAGAAGCACAAGAGAAAATTTTAGAGAACGTGCCAAGGGTAGGAAGTCCAAGTCACACCAAAAAAAAAAAAAAAAAAGGTCAACTAGTGTGGAAACATATCAGTCATAGTCTCATACAGACACCTGCACATTTGATAATAGGTTTTGAGGTCATCGGATTAACTTAGGACTGTGAATGACTTCTTATTGGATTTAAATATAAACTGCATGACTATTGATAATTATTTTGCACGTGCCCTGCGCCTAAAAGTGCTTTATGAGGATTGTGGTGGATTATTTAACTCTTAGCTTGCGTTTTTGAATTTTGTTGAATTACCACAGGATTATTTTATTAATGGAAATGTAGTAGGTCAATGAAGATTTAAGTGTTTTTTTTTATAGGCTGTAGATTTTAAATTATTCATGCTATGGGTGATATACATTAACATAATTAATCAATTATATTGTTAAGTATTTTTAAAAAGATAATACTTTAAAAAGAGGTTGCATCGTTACTTCTGTGATTAGTGGGAGAAAGCCTATCTAACTTTTAATGTGAGAAATATGGAAATAAGCATAGAAAGTGTGAGAAAAGTGCAAGGTTAGGTCACATTTAAAGATATGAGAGAATTAATTAAAGATGAGACAAAAAATTAATAATAGAAATAAATAAATGTATGGTTACACCTGTGAGGATAATTTGAGATTATAGAACTAATGTGCAATCATGAATAATAGTGATCCTAAGTGAACAGGAGGGATATAAGTATAAATTCGTATTTTTTTTTCGGCATGTCTTTGTGCTTGTGAATGCTTTATGAGGACTTTGATGGTTGTTGTGATTCTTAGGCTTAGATTTTTAGAATTTTATTTAAAATGTTAAGAAGTGATTATGAATGTGGCATATCGTTAATTAATTAGGTCTTTTTGTTAAAAGTGGTGTACTGTGACTCTTTGGCCGCTTTATATTACTTGGTGACATACTAAGAAATTTTTGAGAAATTATCTTTTAATCATTATTCATAGTCATGACAAATATATAGTTGGGCATAGAGGTATAGATAAATTTTATAACTAAGGTATAATTGAATTTCATACTATGAGGAGGCTTGATGATAAGGCTTATACAAGTAAACATTCATTTTTTTCATGTAAATGTGTGGTTGCATCTACAAGTACAAGTGATCTCACAAAGATCGTGCAATTACCAGGATTTTAGGCTAGAATTTGGAAGTTGGGTAATATGGAGAGATTAAAGGAAATTTTTATATGGTTAGTTGTATTACTTACAAAAAAAAAATGTACATTGTTACTGTATTGTTGGTGAAAGCAGACAAGAAGTGGTAAAGCGAATGACACAATCTAGTAAGTGAAGTGTGGTAACTTGGAAATAATTTGGGGAAAATCTATAGTTATTATTATCCTATTGTTTTGAGGTCTAATAAAAAGGAAGAGGAATTTCTTAAACATAAGCAAGAAAAAGTTGTATAAACGGGAGTTCATAGTCAGATGTTTGGGTGTGCCAAGTCTATTGGTATCTTTAGGATGCGAATGATATTTAGTAGATGTGAAAAAAAAGGTTATTAGATAAGGATAAGTTGAAATTGAGTTAGAACATCCAAGTATATCTTTCTTAAAATGATATGCACTAGAGTCTAGATAAATGATGGATATTTGAGAGGAGGCTCGGAAAATGATGGAGGCATATGATAAATTTTATCTCACTGTTTAAGATCTTCAATAAGGGTTAATAAAAGAAATAGTTATAACTTGAGAGTCTGGTGATAGAGTTGGTATTTGAGAATCATGATTTGTGAAAAACAACATAAAGGAAATATATAACGTTTTGAGGTTTCATGAGTATTAAACAATGATAAGGAGTAAGAGCCAAAAAGTATAAGCAATACTTTTGAGCTTAATTTTTATGGTTATAGAATTTGAGCATACGTTTGATGATAAAGTAAATCCACATTTATTTATTGGGTTCAAATTTGGAAAATGTGAGGGGACAAATTATTAGTTGGTGCATGTGTTTATGTCTACAATTATTCTGTGAGAATTTAGGATAGTTTCATTTGTAGGCTTGAATTGAGAAAATTTATTGGATTGTCATATAAGTACGTTTGCCATCAGAAATTGAGGATATAGGAATGCCAATTGTTGAGGAAGATTAGTAGCGTTGAAAGTTACCATAAGAAATTGAGGATATAGGAATGTCAATTGTTGAGGAAGATTTTGATAGTAGTGTTGAAAGTTATGAAAGGTAATTCTAAGGGGTCCAACACTTCCTTATAATGTGTTAAATACAATTAGTTATTTAGGTAACTAGCTAATGCTATAATTGAATGGCTTCTTTTAAGGAAGAAAATTTAAAATGGACTTGGATTTACTAGATGGAGAAAAGGAATTGATTAGTAAAGTGAATTGGAAAGAAATACCTTTGGGAGTTTTATTTTGGAAAATGATTCTTAATAGTAAGAGAGTGGTATATACAATACCAAGAGGCAAGAACGCAATTTTAATTGAGGACACAATAGAATTTGTTGTTAGAAACTATAATCTGTAAGTTTTGATCGAATATATGAGTACACAATGAATTTTAGCATAGACATTTGAAGGCGACCTAGATTAGATAACAATGAGACTTGATGGATTTAGTTTGATGAGGTAGGAGATTTGTGTTGTTTAGAAATGTTGATACCAAAAAAAAAAAAAAAAGTTGGAGGACAAGTGGAAATTACAGAGGATCTTAAATAGGACGCATAGTAAATTATGAGCGTATATGTATTAATATTTTAAAATCATTTCACAAAAGATTTGGACGGTAAAAGGCGTGATAAAATTATTTGAAAATTGTTACATATAAGGTGTTTGTTAAAAGGCTTGAGAGGAATTATAACTCAAAGGGAGTAGTTAATTGTGGTCAAAGTAAAATGGGCAATCTGTAAGATATACTGGATTGATTTTTATTATTATTTATGTTATACTATTGGGAGCGGAGCTTTTGCTCAGGTCAACACAAATATCAAGAGTTATACAATGATTTTATATATTAAGAAGTTATGAAGTGGTTTTAGTTGTATATCCTAGAAGGGAGTTGGAAACGTAAATTAGTCTTAGTTTAAGTATTGGATAAGAAAGTATTAGTATAAAGGATAAGCAATTAACGCATAAGACCATTAGACTCGTAAAGGTTGTTTGGTGAAGAATGGCTCCGGATGATGCCACTTGGGAGATAGAGGAAAAGATGAGGCAGGAGTAATTTTTTTGTTGTTGTTTAACTAGGTATGTCTTTTAGCTTGTCAGTCGAATTTTGGGGACAAAATTCTTTTTAGGAGGGGAGAAATGTAACATCCCAAATTTTGGGATTTGAGATTTGGATATTTTATGGAAATTAATTATGTAATTGGTGGTTTAAAAGAATTATGAGAATAATTATTGGAAAGTTAGGCTTATTCTTCCCTTAATTTATTTTGGGAAAAAGAATAAATTAAGGAATAATGTAGGTCTAGAAATTTTAGAATTTAATGGTTTAGAGGAATTAATTGGGAAAATAAAAATCCTTATATGGGATTAAGGATTTATTTATTTTCCAATAATTCCAATTATAAAAGCCATGGTCCTAATTTACAAATAAGAATACTTCAACCAATTAAATCACCAAACCCAATTCATTTTTATTCAACCCAACAGCAATACAAAGCCCATGCAACACACAATAAACCCCAAACCCAATAGCCCATTATACAAGACTTAACCTAATCTATTGTCTTCCATATTAAAAAAAAAAAAACAGCAAAAGCTATCTAATTTCATGTCGTCATTTACGTTGAGCAGAGGTCAGCAAAAGCCCCGGAAACACTAAAACATGTTAATAACCCAGTATCCCAAATAATCTCGGTCAAACACAGTGCCACAGAGTGAGATCACCAAAAAGCGACAGCTCTTCCCATACCCCTCGAATCCAACATTTCATTCTTCTTCGGACCGTTAGTTTTCTTTTGAGCTAGACCCTTAGGTCCTTATATATCCCTACTTCTTGGCTTCCCTTCATCCCCATCAGCCCTCACAGAAACCAGAGGTGAAGAGAGAAAGAAAGAGACGAAGTGAGTGAGAGAGAGAGAGAGAGGGAGAGAGAGTATTCTAAGTTTCTTTTGCTCTGTTTCAAATACCAAAAACAGAGTGTGTCCGAGAGTGAGGGAGATAGAGGATTGAGAGCTAGAGCACTGAGACAAAGTGGATCATCCTCCTCTGCTAAACAACACCGAAACAGGGGTGTTTGTTTTCAACGGGAGTTCTCATCGTTCAAACAAGAACCAGAGGTAAATCATCGGGTATCTTCTCTTTTGGATTTTCGCCATTTCCCCTTCCCAAGTGACTGAGTTTAAAGCCATTAAGAACATAGTTGATCTCTCATATGAGTTCCCTGCAAAACGAAACTGAAACAAGAGGAAAACTATATATTTATATATATATGTATATAGTGTTGTTGTGTGTCATGTGTGTATGTGCCGTCGTATGTGTAACTCGATAGCGTGGCGGACCCACACTTGTGCAAGTGTGTGCAAGTGCAGACATAACATTATGAGAATATATATATTTTGAAGGAATCTTTTATCAAACAGCATTTGTAGTCTAGTGGTAGATATGTTGTTTTGTATATAGACCCACCCACAGGACCCAGGTTCGATTCCTCCTGCTGCATCATTTATTCCCTTTTTGCAAATGAAACCAAACTCATACACGTCTCCCCACCACCCCTTTTGCAATTGAAAGTTGAAACCACTTATACACGTTTCCCAACCCCCAAAACCACACTCATACTAATATTATAGAGAAAAAAAATTACTATAACATACCCACTGTTTCCATTTTTTATATTTTTTAAAAAATTATAAATTAAATACATTTATCATATATAATTTTACTCTTGATTATAAATAAATCTTAAAAGTAAAAATTAGGATATTACAAAAGTCGTTGAGCTCATAGGGATATCGAAGCTCTATTACAGGTGATTCATTCCATATTTTTTAAGAAGCTCTCGTAGATATTTGGTTTGGAAAATAAATATTTCATTCTTCTTTTGCTTGATTTGAAGTTCTAAGAAGAAATTTAATTCTCCTATCGTAGACATTTCAAACTCACCTTGTATGATCTTAGAGAACTCTTGACACACTTACGTTGAACGTGATATGTTTGATAAGATTAATGATGAAGATATAATGCAATATTTTCAAGGAATGAAGAATCGAAGAATGTTTTTGCAATCGTTCTATTATAATAGCTTAGTTGACTATTGATTATTATTTTCTATGTTAAGTTGAAGTTTTCTTTTCTTTCTTTTTGTCTATATTCTTTTGTTTTTTAATGCATTTAAAATTTTCCTTTCAAAAAAAAAAAAAATTCGCGGGCGCTGCCCGAATCCTCTCACTAATTGTGCACACATAAACATAAAAACTGGGTCCGCCACCGACTCGAGAGAAGAAAAACTTACTGATTTATATATATATATATATATATATATATATATATATATATATATATATATATATAATATGCCGTGACTTGGGGCGAAGAATGAGAAGGAAAGCTATTATCTATATATATATGCAAGTATGCAACGTTTTAAGTGGAATGGAAGAGAAAAAAAAAAATAATAGGAAGTTCTTGCTATGTTACTGCTGCTCCTGGATCACATTCAAACTTTGTTATAGATATCTATATATATAATCAGAGGAGTAAACCGCTTTACTGTGTGAATAATTATAGATATAGGCATATCAGTAAGGTGGACACATGTACATGGTTTTGAGTATTAGCCTTTTTAATTGCTGTCATGTTAGGAGGAGCTTGTACCGTGTTACACACACACGCGTGTATTTTTGCTGTTTAATATATATATATATATATATATATATTCTTTTGTTCTTCAACATTATTCTTCATTCTTCCATACTCCCCTTTAAACCGTCAACGCCACCTACTTCGCCATCTTTCTTTTAGCTGCACCTGGTGCATATATAATTTCAGAGATTTATATATATATATAAAGATATATATATGTACCGTGGATAATTTTTATTTCTAAGAATAAAATCTCTTAATATGAAAGTTGATATGTGGTAATCTATAAATATGTACATATATAATATTAATTTTTAGAAGGAAGCTTAAGGTTTTAGAATCGTTCGAGTAATGTGTTAATAGAAATTTATTTGTGTGGTTTTGTAGGCTCTCATTGAGAGCTTTGGTGTAACACTTGTGTGATTACCTGCAAGCTAGGAAGTAACAGGTAACTCTGAATATTCTTCCTTACACTTGTAAATTGTGTATGATTGTGAGTAACTATCTTTTATTTAAAATTAAAGGACTGAATCATATGTATATGTGTATGTATCGTAAATTGATATTTTATATCAATTGAAGCATGATTTATTATTACTGAACATATTTGTCATGGCGGCTGTATTTGTGATGGGTTGGAGTAAGGAGGGATTTGTATGTTGAGATCTTTTACCACGTGGTATGTCATCACTCTGTGCACAGTGGATGACACTTGTCAGGGCCCCTCCTTCCATGTTTTTCCTTTGGCCGGGATTGCATTGGAGTTGTGGGACATGTGACACCTCCTTAGTTGTATTGTTTTAAGGAGGGAGCCATAGTCCATGCTTAAGCTCTATACCTTTGGCCGGGTGTATCTTAAGTTTTGGTGAGCTTGGGACAATCCAGTCAAATGGATGAGTTCCTATTGGACTATGTGTTAGCCTATGGCTCCAGTCAGCGGTTGAGGATGGACGGTGATATAAGGGAGGCTGCATACTGCATATTGTATAATAATACGATTCACATTGACATCATGATAATTTATGTTGTATGAAATTATGGTATATACAAATATATATGTAATCAGCTCCTGCTTTTGTCATATGTGACTTGCTTGTGTACGGTAGAAACTTTCAGTAGTTAGAAATAAAGTAAAAAAAACATATTTATAAAAACAGATTCAGTCAAAACGTCTTCTCTGTTCAACCAAAAAAAAAAAAAAGCGTCTTCTCTGCAAAATAAGAAACATACTCTCGGAGTCTTTGTTGTCCATCTCGATATGCTTCTCTGCAACTTCAAGTTCAAGGTGTCTTCTTCAAGTCATCATCTCTACAAGGTAACTCAGCTTTTGCTACAATTGTTGTACAGTGTACACTCTCTCTTCGTCTCTCAAACTCTCATCTCCTTCTTGATTTCTTTTTTCTTATTGTTCTTTTCTGAAGCCAAGTTATCATTAAACTCCCAGGAAGGCTCTTGGTTTTGTAAGCGGCAGGGGTTTAAAATTTTTAATCCCAAACGACTCTTGGTTTTCTTTTAGAAAACCAAGAGTCGTGGCCTCGTGGGTAGCAACATTTGAATCGGAAATCTTCTAGCGATTCACGATTTGGTTTTGAATCGGACGATGTCAATTCAATATTGCGATTCATTGGCACGGTTCGAATCGATTTTTGCCTGACTCGTATGGATCGCATGATACGTATAGCGTATCGTGCGATTCTAACAACCATGGTTGCCACTACTTTATTTCCTCCATAGAAATTTCTGCAAAGGTGAACCGTGATGACAAATTAAAGTGCCCGGGTTCATCAAGGTCTGAGCACGCCTCCACATTCAAACAACGCTTGAAAATGTACTTATTTAATCAATAGAATATAACTCTACGGATGATATTGTTTCACCGATACATTATGTATCTCTGGAAAAGACATATTGTCTCTTTGAGAAAATGGTGCATTACGTTAGTAGAAAGAAAGGGAAAGTAGAATACTATTTAAATAGGCGTAATGGATTCATTTGTAAATCAGTTGAATATAGATACTCCGACACACTAATCCCTTATTCCCTCTACTATATTTCTCTCTCTTCTTCTTCCTGTCAGTGATGTAATTGCTGTGCGTCGCTGTTTTGATAGCTTCCATAACTATGATTCGATTTACGTGGGCATTAGAGATTAATAGTCGCACTTTGGTACACCCAAAATTCTTACCGGCAGAATTCAAACTCACAACTTTATGGTTATAAGCTAACCATATATCCATCCTTCATTATTCATCTTGACTGGTGGAATATCAAGTAAAGAGGATTGCGGTTTGCATTTTTCCAAATTCTTAGAGGAGAATGCCAAAGTAGTGAAAGATAAGATACGCAAGACTTCCTATATGACGGAAGTAGAAGGAGATATTTTCCCATGATGTAATGCAATATTCCGCTTGCGTCAGAGGGTGTTGATAAGTATAATGATACCATGCAAATTAAAATAAAAATGTGTCCTTCCTGAGATTATATAATAAGTTCTGGAGTTTGACACCACTATTTGAGAATAGAGCCGTCGGGCTCGTCGGGCGGGCTCGTTTAAGCCTTGGTCTTTTAGGCTTTGTTTGGGAGTTCCATTTTGGAGGGAAATGAAAGAGAAGGGAGGGTTTTAGTAGTCCATTCCCTTATTTGCAAGTTTTAAAAATAAGAGGGGAGGGAATTAGAAATTTTTACAAATCCCCCAAAACCCTCATTCTTCTAAAAAATAAAGTTCCCCCAATATGGGGGTTTTAAGAAGGGAAATAGATTAATTACTTTGTTACCCTTATTCACCGCCACCACCACTACCACCACCGCCGCCACACCACCACCGCCGCCGTCATTGCCACCGCCGCCACACCACCTGACCACCACCACCACCCCACCACCGCCGCCACCACCACATAAATAATTTTTTAAATAGAAAAATTACATAAATATTTTTTTTTAGAAAATTTAAATTTATTTGTAAAGTATAATAATTATATTAATTATTAAAAAAAAGGACAAAATGGTAAAAATAACTCATTAATCCTCCATCTTCCTCCCTTACTATTTTCTTAACTCCCAAACAAGGGGAGGAAATTCCCTTCCACCTCCTCCCCTCCATTCTCCTTGCATTCCTTTCCTTCCCCTTCCTTCCAAACTCTCAAACAAAGCCTTAAAGGTCGGGCCTGAAAAATGGAGGTGAGAGGTGAAGTTTGACCCTGTAGGGCCAAGGGCTTTTATGGGCCGGCCCTGACCATTGGGCCCTTGAATTTTTATTTTTTTAATTGGAATAAGACATTAAGACTGAAGTTCTTTATATATTAAAAAAAAAATGGTTGAAGTCCACTCCACCACCGTCATCAGCGAAGCACTCACGTCAGGAACCCTAAAAAAATTTGGTATCCATTCCTCAGTTGTGTCAGTTCCCTCGATCTCAAATTCTCTCGACAGTGAACAAGCTTAATAAAACAACGTCTTCACATAAGTTTCGAGTGAAACTTATTCTGATACTGCTTGCAGAAATGTGAACGTAATGGGGATTAATTGAAAGGACGTCACATTAGATTTTGATTAAAGCTCAAATTTATAGATTTTGATTCCGGGCTTTGAATCGAACGACTGTAAGCTTCTTCCTCTCTTTCTTTTATAGGCAATTTAATAGTACTTGCATTTTATTTCCCTTTTCTTTTCTCAATTTGAAAATTTACTTTGAAGCTTGCGTGATTTAACTTTTAGATCTTCAAGTTGTTTTTACTATGGAATTTTTCAATTTATATATGCCCTCTATTTATAAGGGCAACCTTATAACTTATCGTGTCAAATGTGAAGTAGTGAAACCTAAGAAAATAAAAAAAATAAATTAAATGGATTTTAAAAGAAAAGGTAGAGCCAAGCAACATAATTTGATTTTAAACAAAAATAATTTATTAATCATAGTAAGGCATAGCAAATGGGAGAAAACAAATCGCAATGAGACGATATAACCATATTCCTTCAATGTATTATTGAAAGAAAAGAATCCTAATAATAAACTGAACCCGCAGCAAAAGATCACGACATTATATCACAAGCAAGAAGAAGAGCATGAAGAGGCTACGACCCTGTCCTGCTAGACGCATTTTGAAAAATACTTCAGGGTGTTGGAATGGATGCAACCTGAAAAATACTTTGGGTGCTGAAAACCAACATTCACATGGAACAACTAAAAATACTGAACTTTCCATGCCAGTATTTTCCAGAACTATTAGGTCATGTTTTGAATCTGAAATAATACTCATGTTAGTTGAACCAAGATCAATGTGGGAAGAATAGTAAGTACCTGATGATACCAGCCTTAAGGAAGGGGATGTAAAGTTTCTGTATAAGCTATTGCACGGGTCCAATATCCAATAAATGGCCTAGGAAGTCTATTAGGACGATAAGTGCGATGTTCTAGCATTTCTCCTCGGTCATTCCATTTTGATAATCCTTCGTAACAATTTTCTGAAGTATAAGATGTAACAAATTCATCACCTTGTTTGAAGAATACAAATGGGTGAACGAAACCAATACCAGACTGGTAACGAGGTAGAAAGAACAACATAGTCCAAGATGATTGCACTCCATATTCTGTCATCATCCATATAAATATTCCACTGGTTGTTGCCCCAGTTAAAGCAAGACAACCTTTATATACTCCCAAATCAGGATATTGAAAGTTTGTGTCACTGGGGGGAGGTACTTTTCGTAAATCCTTTGTTGTTACATCAAATGCAATGAGTTCTAGTGAAGCATCTAGTCCACAGGTATCAGCTGTGAAATGTATGGCGCCATTAAAGATTGTACCATTGCTTTGAAACAATTTTCTACAATGGAAAGTGAGATTAAGAGTTTGCCAGGAATTGGTTCTCAGGGAGAGAACCTCAAAAGGCTCAGGTATCATATTACATGGATAACCGGAATAGTTTGAGAGGCCAATGAAGTAGTCATCAAGAGATTCATCATAACAAAACGCAAAGGTAATTGGTAATTTGAATCCAGGAGGGAGTGAGATGTTTTTGTAGGCACCAGTCACAGGATTCCATAGAAAAATATCTTCTTCTATACGGAGCAACACAATGCCTCGACAAGAACCCACGGCATAAACCTGAGTGCAAGGTTTGTAAGCAGGGAAAACGACGTTGACAGTGTTAGAATCATTGTGAAAGGAGGCGTTAATATCTACGGATCTGGTTTGACGAGAATTTACGAAAAGGATTCGATCGGGGTATTGGGCTTTGGAATAATTAGAAAGTTGAAGATACAACTTGACAAAATTAGGGTTAGAGATTTTTGAGCGCCATGACTTGGACACACACTTTAAACTCAACAAAGATCTGACGGGCAAGCGCAGAAGGATTCCCTCTTTCAATTCTTCTGGAAGGTTCTCCATAGTTGCCGCCGGTTTCATCAATCTGTGAGGCAGCATCAGGGAGCTTTTATATAAATATAAATACAAATACAAATACAAATGTATCCTTCAAATTTTGACGATGATTGATTTCTCTTTATCATAAATACTCGCAATATCTTAATTAATAAGATATTATTTGATTTGATTATTTATTTGTTAAATTGAGTTTAATAAATATTAAATTAAATACTAGTTTATTTTAATATGATTTAATTTAACCAAATAATCTCATTAAATCTTTAGCCAATCCGTAATCCACATACAATTTAAATTCTTAAGGTCTTTTTGAAATAAATATTACTCACTGCCCTAATTGGATAGTGTGGAGCATAATCCTCTCTCCCTTGAAACAAAAATCTTGCCCAAAGATGATTAAGCAACATGTTTCATGAATTTCTTTCTTTCTTTAAATTTTGGATAAGTTATCCTCGGATTTATCTTTTAATTTGAATCACGATTATCCAAGTAAATGAAGTTGATTATTATATATATGTTATCTTTTCAATTTTTATATATTTATTGCTCTTGATATATATATATACTTTTCGCGCTTGCCCCTCCTTCAATTCTCTGCTACCGCCCTAATTTTGCCTATATAGTATATATATAAAATCTGAGAAGGATAATTTGGTAATTTTGAAATCTAATTTCCTAGCCCTTAAAATTGTTATGATTTAGAAAATAGAGAGGAGAGAGAGATATACCGATTGATATTGGATTAATTTTTGAAGAATAGCTTTTATGATTTACAAAGTAAACATATGAGATGAGTTTGTATCGACTTGTGGAAAAGGCTTCTAAAACCACGGTTTTAGAGTAATTCGAATTGAGTTCACATTGGGTGCTTTTCTTTTAGGCGCTTTTCCCTCTAATTAGAGGGATTAGACATTTTTTTATATATTTTATTTATTGATATTAGATTATAGGCTGCATCCTGAAATTTTGTTTACTCCCGGTATCTTAGATTAATTAATTTACAGGATATTGGGTGCAATTTTTTTTTTTCAGGATCAGGCACTGTAATCTAATATAAATAAATAGAATATATAAAAAAATTAAAAAAAATGTCTAATCCTCTAGTTAGAGAGAAAACATCTCGAAGCACTTAAGAGAAAAGCATCAAATGTGAATCCATTGGAATTTGGGAGAGTATTAAATATTCACCACTATATATATCCATCAAATTTTGACTATAATAATTTATTTCTTGTTTTTTTATGTAACTAAAATTGATTTCTCTTTATCATAATTACTCACAATATCTTATTACCTCAAGTCTAAATATATGATAAAGTTTATAGTGCAAATTGCTATATTTAGGATTTGGAGGGAGTACTTAATAAGATAGTACTCCGTATTTGATTGTTTATTTGTTAAAGTTAATCGTTTATACTAATTTAGAATTTTTATATTTTTATAATATGTCATGTCGTTTAAAAAGAACACTTTCCATTTTACATGTAATTTTGAGTATTTTATATTTTTAAAAGGGTTAAGTACCAATTTTACTCCAAATACGCGCGCCGGAGTAATTTTGCCCCTTAAGTTTTAGGCGGAGCAATGTTACCCTTGAAATATCAAAACGGAGCAATGTTGCCCTCCGTTAGAAACCTAACAGTCAACGTTACAACATTGCTCCGTTTTGATACTTTAGGGGCAACATTATTGCGTTTGATGAGCAATGTTGCCCCGAAGTATAAAAAACGGAGCAATGTGGCCCTCCGTTAGAAACCCTAACGGTCAACGCATTAACTGCTAGAGTTTCTAGCAGGGGCAACATTGCTCCGTTTGATATCTCGAAGCAACATTGCTTCGAAAACTTAAAGACAAAATTGCTCCTCGCCGCATACTTCAAGAGTAAAATTGGTATTTAACCCTTTTAAAATGACCAGACATTGGGAACGGAGGATTTGGGATCCAAAAATATATAGAGGGTGTGGATGTGAAGCATTTTTTTAGGTTCTTCGGTATGGATGATGTACTTGAGAAAAAGAAATTGAGACTTACAAAGTGAGGTGGATCCAAACGGGTGATTTACTTGTCACTGGCTTGGCCTTTATCTTCTCCCGCATTGGTAAATCAATTCACCGCCTCCAAGATAGCGATCCACCGTTTAACCAGTGACAAGTAAATCACCCGTTTGGATCCACCTCACTTTGTAAGTCTCAATTTCTTTTCTCAAGTACATCATCCATACCGAAGAACCTAAAAAAAATGCTTCACATCCACACCCTCTATATATTTTTGGATCCCAAATCCTCCGTTCCCAATGTCTGGTCATTTTAAAAGGGTTAAATACCAATTTTACTCTTGAAGTATGCGCGGGAGCAATTTTGTCTTTAAGTTTTCGGCGGAGCAATGTTGCCACGAGTATCAAAACGGAGCAATGTTGCCCCTCGTTAGAAACTCTAACAGCTTAATTAACGTTGACCGTTAGGGTTTCTAACGGAGGGGCCACATTGCTCCGCTTTTTATACTTCAGGGCAACATTGCTCCACCAAACGTAACAATGTTGCTCTAAAGTATCAAACGGAGCAATGTTGTAACGTTGACCGTTAGGTTTCTAACGGAGGGCAACATTGCTCGTTTTGATATTTCGAGGTAACATTGCTCCGCCTAAAACTTAAGGGCAAAATTACTCCTGGCGCGCATTTCTTGGTAAATTGGTACTTAACCCTTTTAAAAATATAAAATACTCAAAATTACATGTAAAATGGAAAGTGTTCTTTTTAAACGACATGACATATTATAAAAATATAAAAATTCTAAATTAGTATAAACGATTAACTTTAACGGTAATTTTAGCTGCTGGAGGTTTATAATCAAAATATGAAACATTGGGGTTTTAGATTTAACTTTAAAAGGTTAAGGGAGTACTGATACTCAACTAACCTAAAGTTTAGGTAAGTTTTGCATATTTTAGCCATTAATATTGATTATTATTACGCTTGCATTCAGTAAATGTTTATCTATATTGGTTGAAAACATTGTGCACTTCTTTCAAAATCAACTAAAAACTCAGAAGAGACGAGCTCTGAACTATATCACCATGAGTTTTTTCCCCTTCTAATTTGAAGGCGTCTTGCAATAAAGTGAATTTCTAGGGCAAGCTTTGTAGTTGATCAATTCTTTTTTTTTTTTTAACGAGAAGAGGAGAAAGGCAGACAACAACTACTCTACACCAGCAATGAAATCCAAATGTA
Organism: Acacia pycnantha; assembly: GCA_025563575.1. Taxonomy (NCBI): domain Eukaryota; kingdom Viridiplantae; phylum Streptophyta; class Magnoliopsida; order Fabales; family Fabaceae; genus Acacia; species Acacia pycnantha. The sequence goes on along the minus strand of JAMWYP010000167.1, from coordinate 1,187,822 downwards.
GTTCTAGCTAGAGGTATAGATTTAGAGCGCGTTTTGCCAGGTTATCTACTTAAAACAACATCTTCATAAAGATAACCCTTGTGAAGAAGGGAATGAAATGGGTTTTTTATTGGAAGAAATGAGACGATATTGTTAACCATATTCCTTCATTGTATTACTGGAAGAAAAATCCTAATAATATATTGGACTCGCAGCAAAAGATCACTAGGAAGAATAGAGTGGTGAGGCTACGACCCTGTCCTGCAACAAAAAATGAGTTTCATTGTATTGTTAAATTGCGGGTTGGGTTGCAGGAAACGGACAATAGTGTTGTGTTAAATTGGGATGAAATGGATCCATTTTTAATGCATCAGCACAAAACTGCATCACATCACATATAATATTATCTGATTTTAAGGTGCTGGATGCATCCTAAAAATACTTCAAGGTGTTGGATTAGATGTACCTTAAAAATACTTCAACGTGCTGAATACACTTTAACCCTTGAATCTAAACCAACATTCACATGGAACAACTAGAAATAATGAACTTTCCATGACAGTATGTTTCATGGTATTTTCCAAAACTATTAGGTTTTATGTTTTGAATCTGTAATAACACTCAAGTTAATTAGTTGAACCAAGATCTATCGCAATGTGGGAAGAAAAATAAGTACCTGAGGAAAGCAGCCTTAAGGAGGGGAAGTAAAGTTTCCGTATATGGTATTGCACGACTACATAATTCTATATATGAAAGTAGATTAGGACCATAAGTGCGATGTTCTAGCAGTTCTCCTCTCACATTCCATTTTGATAATCCTTGACAACCATCTTTTGTAAAATAAGATGTAACAAATTCATCACTTTCTTTGACGAATAGTAGCAAATGAAAGTAGCCAATAGTACCAAAATGGTGACGAGATAGAGAGAACAACTTAGTCCAAGATGACTTCACTCCATATTCTCTCATCAACCATATATATATATTTCATTGTCTCTACCTCAGTAAAGAGAGGCAACCTTTATGTACTCCCAAATCAAGAAATAACTCAGTTGATTTTTGTAGGCACCAGTGACAGGATTCCACAGAAAAAAAATAAAAATAAAATCTTTATTTGCTATATGGAGGAAAAAAATAGGTTATCCTCGGATTTATCTTTTTGAATCAAGACTGTCCCAGTAAATGAAGTTAACTGTTATACTATATCGTAAATAACAAAAAGAATTATATTAGGTCATCTAAACTTTTTTATCCCTGGCTATACAAAAAAATCTCCAATATCACGTTCTCCCATCACAAAAAGAATCACACACACACACACACAAACACATATATTATGGTTAAAATACACAACTTTCTTGAACTTTGTCCTATTTGCATATCACTTTCCTAACCTTCAAAAGTTTAAACTAAGTCCTTAATGTTTCATATTTTGACTATAAACTCCACAATATTTAATTTGATTTAAAAAAGGCTTGGCCCTTATCCTCTCCCGTATAATTAAAACTGTGCTTGTAATACCCTAAAATCTGACATATGATAAGCATCATAGGTTGGTAAATAATACCTATTGGAAATAGATGAATATGTGGTGTCAAAACAGTGTAAAATACTTACTCTATTTTTCTAAGGAAAATTAGAAGAAATAAAGGCCAAAAATACATTTATGGGGCATAAAATAGCCTAAGAAAAATTGTGATAAATCCTTAGAGGCAAAAAAAATAATTATTAAAATTAAGAGAGTATATTGTCTCTAATTTTGGTAATTTAATAAAGTATAACCTTGGAAAAATAAAGGGGGAAAAATAAAAAAGTATTATAATGATCAAAATGCCCCGTAAATTTTAATATAATGCATGGGACATAAAATACAAATGTCAGTGCAAAAGTTGTGAGGTAATGAGTTATTCTAATTAAGAAAATTATCAATAATTAGTGGGTAATTAATTAAATAATTATTGGCTAATTATTAGATCTTAAACAAAGGAAAATCCAAAGATAATTATATAAAACCCTATAATTAGTAGTTTATGGCTAAAATTAGCATAAAATATATTTGCTAATTAATTGGAAAATATGAAGAAAAATATGTAAGATTAAGTAATTTTAAGCCTAAAAACATGTATGGACCAATAGGAAAATTTTGTAAGAAAATTATATAAAATAATTATAAAATAATTAATTAATTAAATAATTAAAAAACGAAAATAAATAAAATAATAATAAAAAAGACAGAAAATCTCAAGAGGATAAGAGGATAGGATTTTTTGCAATATAATAATATTATATTTGTGAAAAGTAAATAGGATAAATAACCACCGATAGAAATTAAATCATATCTAGAAAACCATGAACAAGGTTTCTAAAGTCAGAGTATATTATTAATTAGTGAATTTTTATCTCGGACTGGACTGTTTCAGAAGTCATTTCCGAGACCGATGGAATATTTAGAGAATAAGACGAAAGAGGGTAATCTGTGAAAAAGGCAGATAGTCACAAATTGGAATTTGAAGAAAATAAATTATAACTCAATATCTGGGGATGAGTTGGTAATCAACTGGACAAATTATGAATCAATGAATTTTTGTCCCGAAGTTGATGATTCCGGAAATGATTTCCGTAACTGACGCGTTTTTCGAGAATCTTCAGCGGAACCGATGAAACCCTGAAAGGGATAAAAAATTTAGTTAACCCAGAATCTTCAAAGTTGTGATTCCGGATTTTTGAGATTTTGCAAGATTACGTGATTCGGACACCGATCGGGGAACTTTATCGGTAGGAAAACTTCTTAGACAAGTTGATGACATAAGCAAGTGTCATATGGAGGAAAGAGAGAGGGAGGAGGCCGGTTTTGAAGCATGAAGGGCCAAGATTGTGCCATTTTGCAAAAGTGCGATCCTACGGTCCAGAATCCGTCTGACAAAGTGTGAATAGTAACCTGATTTTCCCTATAAATACCCCAAGCCTCCATTTGAAATCTTCACACCAAAATTCACTCCTCTAGTTCGAAATTTCCTAGAGAGAAGAGAGAAGGAAGAGCTCGGAGAAATTTGCAGCAAAGCCCTGGGTAAGTTCTTCGGTCCTTAGTCTTTAGTTCGTTCGGTAGTTTTAGTAGAAATGTTAGTTAGATCTAGAAAGTAGGAGATGGAATTCCTATTGTTGTTTTTAGGCCTCATTGCATTGAAAGATGTCTGACGAGGTAAAAACATAGTAGGGATTGAGTCTCTGAAAGTTGGGAGTTAAAAATAGCGAAGCTCTGGCGAAATTCCGCCGATCAGTAAGGGTAGGGGCAAAATGGTAATTTGTACCTAAAATGCCTGTTATGATATTTATCACTAATAAATGTGATATTATCCCCATAGGATATCCGTGAACAAGTACTGCTGTTGTGCCGCCGACATTCCGCTGTCAACCCGCTGTTTCCGTCAAAAGTACAGTTTTCCGTCAACGTACCAAACGCTCGTCAACGAAGGTACGGACGCGTACTGTAACAATGACACTGATGTTTATATGCTTATATATGTTGTGGATGATTTCATAAAGCCATGAACGAGACTCTGTCCTGGTCGTGCACTGTGACTAAGGTAAGCTTAGATCACTATTTACAGCTTTACAGGTTATAGTCATAATAATACCGTTACGTTTTCCTAGCGCTGAGGACACGACTGTACATCGTGGCACGGATGTTGCAAACCAGGGATAACTTTGCATGATAGTGTAGTTGTTATCCTTTGATCATACGATATACTGTATGGATCTATGCTGTACACTAGAGATATCTGTTGTGCATGTATTGTTTATATAAGCATGAGGTTAACCGTTACCTGAGGTTCGATGAGCATTGGACCTCAGCTCTTATTATAACTTCAGGGTCTGGAGAATCGAGGACGGAGGATGAGCGTAAGCTGTGTATGCGGCACATGCGAAAAACGCGTAAAGAACCGACCGAGGATATCTAAGATTTGAACAGATAATGTAATGAACAGGCAGCTAAGCCCCTGTATTATGTTGTATCAGTTACTCAATACTCCATTTGTTTCCAATGCTCTACTCTGATATATGGAAAAAAAATTATACTGCTTTTGAAAATGGGATGTTACATTTTTTGTATCAGAGCATTCATTCTGGCATGAATTTAACTATGTTACCACGAACAGTTTGGTGCCGAAGGCAAGGCTAGTCTACGTGGGTGTGCCATTGAGTCACCGTGAATTCGGTGAGGCCCCCATGGTAGACACTTACCTGGCCATTCTGTTCAGTTAACGGAGTTATGTTCAAAAGCCTTTTAAAACTCTGAGTATATTTTGAAAAATAATACTGGTATAAACTCTGCTGTGACGTTGTAGTGATGGATGGGTATAGATTCCCCAGACATAAACTACACTAAAACAAGTAAGACGTACTGCGTGTATATCCGTAGTTTCGAGATAATAGGGTTAAGACTAAACTCAGAATCGGTATGTCCACCGCCTGAAACTATGCCGATATCAGAACTCTGATAACCCTGATATCAGCCTCTGATAACCCTGATATCAGTCTCTGATAACTCCGATAATCGCCAGTTCGTACTGGACGGAAATTCTATCCTAGCACAGCGCGTATATATGGAGCTGGGGCATGACAGACGAAATTCTAAGGCCAACAAATATAAGTACATGTAGTATTTGACTCATGTAGAGAAACTCCCGATACGTACTTCCGTACCCGTTTCTAAAAAGAACGAACCAACGAAATTATGAACAAGGGAAATGTTGAGGGTATCTATTTGTTAGTAGTTATACTCGTGTAGAAAAAGTCTGTGATATTCTAATCATTGTCTTCCTTATATATGCCTAACGTTCTCCATGGGATACAGTGAAGATGGACAGAAAAGAACCTTCCCACGTGAATTACCGTGGAACGATGAGACGAACCGCACGGAAATCAGCGAACCCTAGACACATAAGGATCAACAGTAACTCTGAACCAAACTACGATCCTAAACCAGCATACTTTCCTAAACCCGAAAATCAATTTCTACCGGAGTATAATCCCAATCCCGAATTCTTGAATCTAAACTCCCTACACGTATTTTTGTACCAGAGCCGTGTATCATTACGGACCAGAGTACCCACTTGACCTTAATTATGAACCGGAACTCATGAACCATGCACTCCCGAATAAAGCTTAACCTCCATCGAACCGGAAGAACCAGATTCGTCGGCCATTCGTCGATGAAGATAACCTCGATAATTCACATCATTTTCGAGGACTTTGATAACCTCCAATTTAACCTGGACTATAAACCTTCGAACGGATTCCTACTCGAGTCGGTATACAACTCGAAACCGTACACAACTCGCTAGAAGTAGTGATCGTCCAAGATCGTTAATGTGTCTTTGCACCGAAGTAATAGGGAATGTTCTTAAGCATAACAAGAGAGTGGTTGCAGAGCGGTTGCATTTTTCCATGACCGAGACGAATGGAATGACAGAGTAACCATTCCTGAACACCTTGATCCCTGCCTTCCTCTTGTTTCCATGTTCTTTCCTCGCATTTATAGCAGGTCGGCTCGTTTTCTCGAGACATGTACTGTCAAAGACGATGAAGCATTACGGGCAACAGTGGGAATTGGTAAGAAGCGAGAACTCCATAGAATCCCCAGTTGAGAATGCCATGTCTTAAGCCTTGAGTAAACGAATTCCTTTGCTTTATGATTCGACGGTTGGAAGTGGAATTTCTTTATCCCCGAGACCGATTCTGGATAGAACAAATGAATAAACTCTAAGATGAACAACGTACAACCAATGTCTAGTTTCTAAATCATTTTCAAAGGCTAGACAGTAGGTAAGCAAGTAGTTATAACATAGATATAAGATGTGACTACTGGTGTTAAAACCAGCTAAACAATGTGACATATTTTGCCATTGTATCAAATTATAGAAGATTAAATAATCCCTTAAAAGCTGTCATTTCTTAATAGAAAGATAGGACGGAAAACTTGCAAGGAGTTGGAGTCCGTGGAAGCCGAGGTCGAGGTCTAGGTGGGTATGAAGGAGGACAACCACAAGTGATACCGGTCTGGGACAACATCTAGAACACCAAAGTGAGTTGCAAGAACTGAGGGAACAACTGAAGGAGCAGATAACTCGGATGGAAAACCGAACGAGCGAAGACTCGGATGGAAAAGTCAAGGAGCAGAGGACTCTGAAGGAAAAGCTAAAGGAGAAGCAAACTCTTATTGATACCCTCCTGGCTGAAAGATAAGAAAGACAAGAGGGACAAGTTAAGAGACAATTGGAATTATGTCGTCTGATAGAGAGTAACTTAGAAGAACTACGTAGATCAATAAATTTCAACAGTAACAATGCAAGTCATGACGGATTCAGCCACAAAACCCCCCACAGAAAAGGAAGTTACCTGAGGTCAACTACCAAGGAAGAGGCAAGAAGATAGTGCAGACTGAACAACGAGCTATCCGAAGGCGCCGAAACTCCGACGAGTGTCCGAGTTGCGGGGTTCCATCTTGGTGTTAGTTTGTATTGGAATAGAGATTTGCTACAAATGTCGGAAGCTGGGGCACATGATCAAGGATTGTCCCCGAAAGGCTGCGAGTTAGGGCTGCGAACTCGGGCTAGATGATGGCACCGCTTAAAAAGGAGGCCGGAGAATCTCCGGAACAATCCACAATGCTATCGCTCGGTAGATATTTATGTCGATATAAACCGATCCGGTGCTAAACCGATCAATTCCTTTTGATGCTTGTACGGATCCTTTTGGGATGCATACTTATGTATTAGCTACACCATTAGGTGTGATTAGGTGTAAACTCTTTTCTTATGAAGCATGTATGAACCAAATTACAAGCATAATATCGATCTTATTACTACTTCACGGTGTCAACGCCTTTTCAAATCATGATGAAATAATGTCTTATCAAAAGCTTTGAACGAAATATAGGAGCTGAAAAGGCGACTTGATGAACAACCGAGAGAAAAGGGGTTTATTTCAACCCAACATTTCTAAGATTGACGATCTACCCGAGATATCTAAATTCTACGTTTTAGATCAACTTACGCTCGAACACCTCCTATTACAAATCAAAATTTGCACCGTCCGAAGACTGACTTCAAGGACTAAGTACGAGCATTTTGAAATCTCTTGTGATGCTTTCCAAACTAAATGTCCCTATTTTGTTCATAGAATACCGAACAAAATTTTCTCTCAAACGCATAAGTAGGGTAATAGAGGCGTTGTTTGACGACGTCCTCATCTCTTACGAAATAACAAAAGAAAGCACAAAGAACGATGACTATCAGTAGAAAGAAAGACGCGACTCTTTACTAAATGATTATGAATATTGGCTGTCAGGAATAACTTTCTGGGCCATGTTCCATAACGCGATGATGTTGTTAACTATTTTAAGCAAAGTGGGAGCAGTTCTAGAATAGAAATAACCAGAGATAGCAACATAGATATGTAGTTTTAGGTCTAGCGGGATAGTGCCACAGATTCAAATGAACTTTCTCATAACTTGTCATTGACAAGGCTCATAAGTAAAACTCAAATCAATTGTGTGGAATAAGGACTGTGAGATGAACTTCCATAGATTGAGGGAGGAGTTGATTACTGCACCAAGAAATTGGTTATCCCAAATCCAAGTAGATTTTATAGTGGTACCAGTAGGATGGATTTGGAATATGTCCTGGCTGCAGCAGACAGGCGTAATGACTTACACCTTTTGTCGGTTGGAGCCTCTCAAGTTGATCTAATCTACACACGACCTAGAATTAATAATTAGCATGTATGCTTTGGGAATATGGAGGCAATACCTCTACGGTATGACCATAAAATTGTACCGCTACCACAAGTGCTTTTGAGAACTCGGTAATATATATAGCATCACTAGACAAAGTTCCTATAAGGATACGAATTAGAAAGAAAGTATCCACTTAGGATGAGGTAAATATCGAGTAGGCATTCTCCACGAAGTTTAGCACCAAAGTGTCTCGCATGACAATTCAAGAACAAAGGTTGCTTGGGTGCTATGGAAACCTAATCTGTCAAAACGGATTTCCCGAAACACTATAAATACACTCAATAAAGATGATCTTTTAAAATTTCTTACAATCGAAATAACGCCGATTGACGCCTTGAATAGGCAGAAGTGTGAATCACTTGTATGGCTCAACAAAATTGTTGGAGCAAGAATTTTCTTAGCCCAGATTATGACCGAACGTGTTTCTAAATATGTTACATGAGTCTCAGGAGATCATGAGAATCGTTTGGTTGTTGTGATGATCATGTGTTTTTAAGAATATTCCTAGAAGCCGGTGTCGATAGAACACCTCGAATGCGAACATGAAGTCCGCCTTACGTGAGATCATTCGAAGTATTCGTTGAAAACGAACCAGTCGCTACTAGATAGCCTTATCCCCGAACCTATTTAGACTTCCATACGATATGATAAAATCTTTGTAGTCGAATTTGAGATAGAGTAAAGATCCGAAGCTAACAGTCTGAAGTTTTGATAGTACGGAGTTCAGATGGTAGAGTGCAAATTTCGAGGACGAAATTTTGTTTAACGGTGGGAGAAATGTAACCCTAAAATCTGACCTATGATAAGCATCATAGGTTGGTAAATAATACCTATTGGAAATAGATGAATATGTGGTGTCAAAACAGTGTAAAATACTTACTCTATTTTTCTAAGGAAAATTAGAAGAAATAAAGGCCAAAAATACATTTATGGGGCATAAAATAGCCTAAGAAAAATTGTGATAAATCCTTAGAGGCAAAAAAAATAATTATTAAAATTAAGAGAGTATATTGTCTCTAATTTTGGTAATTTAATAATTATAACCTTGGAAAAATAAAGGGGAAAAATCAAAAGTATTATAATGATCAAAATGCCCCGTAAATTTTATTATAATGCATGGGACATAAAATACAAATGTCGGTGCAAAAGTTGTGAGGTAATGAGTTATTCTAATTAAGAAAATTATCAATAATTAGTGGGTAATTAATTAAATAATTATTGGCTAATTATTAGATCTTAAACAAAGGAAAATCCAAAGATAATTATATAAAACACTATAATTAGTAGTTTATGGCTAAAATTAGCATAAAATATATTTGCTAATTAATTGAAAAATATGAAGAAAAATATGTAAGATTAAGTAATTTTAAGCCTAAAAACATGTATGGACCAATAGGAAAATTTTGTAAAAAAATTATATAAAAAAATTATTAAATAATTATTTTATATAATATTAATTAATTAAATAATTAAAAAAACGAAAATGAATAAAATAATAATAAAAAAGACAGAAAATCTCAAGAGGATAAGAGGATAGGATTTTTTGCAATATAATAATATTATATTTGTGAAAAGTAAATAGGATAAATAACCACCGATAGTCATAATAATACCGTTACGTTTTCCTAGCGTCGAGGACACTACCGTACATCGTGGCACGGATGTTGCAAACCGGGGATAACTTTGCATGATAGTGTAGTTGTTATCCTTTGATCATACGATATACTTGTTTGGATCTATGCTGTACACTAGAGATATCTGTTGTGCATGTATTGTTTATATAAGCATGAGGTTAACCGTTACCTGAGGTTCGATGAGCATTGGACCTCAGCTCTTATTATAACTTCAGGGTCTGGAGAATCGAGGACGGAGGATGAGCGTAAGCTGTGTATGCGGCACATGCGAAAAACGCGTAAAGAATCGATCGAGGATATCTAAGATTTGAACAGATATAATGTAATGAACAGGCAGCTAAGCCCCTGTATTATGTTGTATCAGTTACTCAATACTCCATTTGTTTCCAATGCTCTACTCTGATATATGAAAAAAAAAAAATTATACTGCTTTTGAAAATGGGATGTTACAGTGCTCTCCCCTGATAAATCAAGTCGCCTGCCGCATCGAAGACAATGATCCACCGTTTAAGACTTTAACCATTGTTGACAAGTAATTCACCCATTTGGACCTTACTTTGTAAGCGTCAATTTCTTTTTCTCAAGTAAATCATCCATACCTAAGAAGCTCACATATGCTTCACATCCACACCCTCTATATACTTTTTAATCACAAATCCTCCGTCCTCATTCCCCAACGTCTTGTCGTTTTGAAAATATAAAATACTCAAAATTACATGTAAAATGCCAAGTATTCTTTTTAAATGACATGACATATGATAAAAAATATAAAAAATTCTAACCTGGTATCTGCCTATCTGGTATAGACCATTAAGTGCCCATTTGAATCAACGATGGATAGTAATTGTGATTTGCATAAGCGATATTAGTAAAAAGTGCCGTTAGTTAATTGTGATTTTTGTTTGTATATTTTTTTTACAAGTGATTTTAACAATTGTAATTATGTTTGAATTTCATTTATTACAAGCACTTATGAATGTATAATTACCAAAAAGGGTATGAATTTTATAAAGTTATATTGAACAAAGGAAATAAATGAAACTGAAACAAAAATTATACACGTTGAAGTATAATTTAGAGAGCATATTACAGGACCTAGCTAGCTATCATTATTGTAACATCCCGACTTTTCAAAAGCAAGATAAAATTTTTTTCATCGTAGTAGAGCACCGAACAAGAGTGTAAGCGATATATTGTTATAAAATGCCCACCGGCTAGTTACATAAACGGTTCAACAACCGAGAGTTTTCAAAAGAAAGGAACAACGTCGGGAAGTCTTCAACCGGATCCCTGAACTTGCTGCTTCCCTCGCTCCTCGGTCCTCGGTCCTCCCGAACCTGACGCTATGTTAAGAGCTGAGATCCGCACCGGATCTCAGGTAACGGTTAACCTCATGTATACATACACACATATGGGTTACCAAACAACATATAAACCACACTCAACCAATGCACATGTATCGCTCCCAGCATTACAGATGTATCGCTCCCAGCATTATAAATGCATCGCTCCCAGCCTTACAGATATATCGCTCCCAGCATGCATACGATTATCTTCTAACATAATATGCATTCCAACAACACCCCACATATATCATACACACATCACACACATACCATATACGCATACCATATCCATCCGATTAGTGTTACAAGACGCGAACGTACATACTTCCGTAAACCGAACAGAATGGCCAGGTAAGTGTCTACCATGGGGGCCTCACCGACTTATACGGCGACTTATGGCACACCCACGTAGACTAGCCTTGCCTTCGGCACCAAACTGTTCTAACATATTTGCATTCAATAAACATACCATAATAATACACATAGCACATATATGCATACCATAAACATAAGAGTTAATGTTACAGTACGCGGACGTACCTTCGTTGACGGTAGACGGCACTTCCGTCGGAAATCGTACTTTTCTAAGGAAAAACGTGAAATGGTTCGTCGGGCAGCGTAACGGCAGTAGATTAGGTTTTCTGACGTCCTATAAGAGTAATAATCACTTCCATTAGTGATTTGACACAATAACTGGCATTTTCGGTAAAAATTACCATTTTGCCCCTATACCCCTACTTGGCGGAATTTTGCCAGCGCTTCCGCTACATAGGCTATTTTCTTCCCAAAATTTTGCCAGAACTTCGACGCCATCATGATTTTCGAAAATATTGACTAAAATAGTCCTATCATATGATATCTAATCATAAAAATAAAGACTACTCTAGCTTTACTAACTACGAAAGAACTACGAAAGCTTAAAGCTCTGCACCTGGAAAACTTACCCGAGCTTCGCTACGATTTCCCAGCAGCTCCTCTCTCTTCTTTCTCTCTCTAGAACCGGCCTTAGCTCTCAAATTGTGAGAAAAACACAAGGGAGGGGGTATTTATAGTTGAAGTGTAGGATTTCTACCGTCGGATCAACTTTATGAGAAACGATCGAACAGTCCAGGAAACTTCAAACAAGTTTTCCACCTTCTCCAACCTTCCAAGGCCGACCTGCCCCCATGCTTAGGTGGCATCCATTGGCCAATGGGAGGTGGCCACGTGTCACCTTCCGAAGCTTCCGGCCGATTTCCCGATCGGCACCCGATTCGCGTGATTTCGGAAAAATCTCAAAATTCTGGATTTACAACTTTGAAACCATTTCCTCACTCAGTAGAAATGTCCAATTTAACCTAAATTTTGGTTCCATATAGGGCTCCAAGCTGTCCAGTTGAAGTCTCCTCGAAAACGTGTCCGATCGCGTCCGGTTTCAGAACGCATTTCTGAAAATACCAACTTCTTCAGAAAAATTCACTGATTCCAAATATGTCAAAATAAATTCAAACTCATGCCTAGATGTTGAGTTAGAATTTATTTTTCTTATATCCAAAAATATCCCTATATGCATTTTTCCCTATTTTGTTTTATTAGGAAATGCACAAACGACTTCAGAATTTTCTCAGGAAGAGTATAACGGAAGACAAAATTCCACTGATCATTATTTTTTCCTGACTTTGGAAATCCCATTCCTAGATCTCTAGATAGGATCCGTTTCCTAATTATTAAATTACTATTCACCCTTTTTCACTTTAATTAATTATATTATTAAAATATTAAACTTAACTTAACAACTAAGTTTCTTATTTCTTATTCTATTATTATTATTATTTTTTATTTCGTTTTTTTTTTCTTTTATTTTCTGCCTTTTTTTTTTAATTAATTATTTAATTAATTAAATAATTATTTTTACATAATTTCTCACAACATTTTCCTATTGGTCAATTCTTGCATTTAGGCTTAAAAATACCTAAACTCATCCTTTTTCCTTCAAATTTTCCAATTAATTAGCCAATATATTTATGCTAATTTTTAGCTATTTATCACTAATTTTGGAGCTTTACATAATTATCTACGAATTTCCTTTGCTTAAACTTAAGTAATTAGCCGGTAATTACCTAATTACTTAATTATCACTTGTTGATAATTTTCTTAATTATAATATCTTATTACCTCATAACACTTGCATTGACATTTGTATTTCCATGTCTCTTTCATTATACTAGAATTTGTGAGGGCATTATGGTCATTACCATACTTTTTGAGCATTCTTCTTCAATTTCTCCAAGTTTGTAATTTATTAAATTACCAAAATTAGAGATATACGCTCTCCCAATTTAAATAATTATTTCATTGCCCTTTAGGATTTTTCACCATTTTCCTAAGTTATTTACTCCTCCTGGGGTATTTTGGTCATTTTGGCACTTTGGCCCCCTTAAATTCCTTAATTCAAATTTCGGGGTATTACATTTCTCCCCCCGTTAAACAAAATTTCGTCCTCGAAATTTGCACTCACTGCTCCTCATGATGATCGCGAATTCGTTTTGGTTTGACCACTAAAGATCTTGTCATTTCGTACTTTGATATATGATGTTTTCCCGTGGTTCCCATACACCACGGTTAACACCACAAATACCAAAATGGATACCAAAAATGTCTCCATGGTTCCCATACACCATGGCAACATAAGATACCTCCTACTCAATAACTTGATCACGGTCGAATATAACGAGGAAGTATAGCACACGTGTCTAACACTTAATTAGTATACTATCTAGAGAAGATTTCGTCTAAGAGATAGTACCTTGGACCATCTCCGGAGTTCTCTCGTCCTCGGCACTAGGTTAGTGCGTACAAGCGGCCAGGGTTCTGTGACTTGAACTCCGCAGTTCGCTCAGGACAGCTTGAGGCAATGTGTCCCGTTTTCTGGCATCTATAGCACACTCGTCTCTCCGCAGTTTTCTCAGGACAGTTTGAAATGATATGCCCTGGCTTCCGACATCCGAAGCAAACCCGTTTATTAATACATTCACCAGGATGGTACTTTCCGCAATCAGGACATGGTCGGAATTCCGGCCTCCTCGGGTTGTTCTGCTCAGTCTGAAATGGCCTCTTGCTTTCTATCTGATCGTCACTCCAGGGTGCCTCTCTCTTCCTTGAGGAATTCCCACGGCTACCCTCATTTGTGATAAGCACGGCTACCATTGTGATTTCGTGATTTGCGTAACTCCTTGGGTTGCGCTCGGTCATTCGGCAATATTCTACGCTTGTGCCATTTTAGGAAGCTGTTGAGACACCAATCTGGCCCTTATTCGATCCAGTCACTAGTCGGTTTGCCTTCCGGCTTTCATTCACATGGCTTTTCAAATAGGACGAATACCGAGACATGTTGGTGAAACGGGCTAGTAATCGTCGAAGGATTCTTCATTTCCTTCTTTGGATAAGCGAAATTCTTCCTCCTTAATCACTGGATTGAGGAGGGAAATATTGCTCGTTGTATTGTTCTAGGAACATTCCCACGTAACAGGACTAGGCGAGTTGTGGAAACACTCTTCCACCATCTATGCGCGTCACCATCGAGTTTGTAAATCGCCGGTTGAGCTTTTCGATCCTCAGGGCATTCCATCACTTCAAATATTTTATCTAGGCTCATCACCAATCCTCGGCCAATTCGTTCTTCCCATGGAAAACAGGTGGCTTGAGCTTGCAAACTGTGTGACCCAATGTTGTGTGGTCTCGCACGGCTCTCCTATGTCGTGGAGGTGGCCGGGACCTATCAGATCCCTCATCGTGCTCGTCTTCTTCTTCCTCATCATCATCATTGTGCAGTTCTTCTTCGTGTTGACGTGCGTCTATACGTCTCTCGGGTTTCTAGGTCTTGTTGATTCTGTCTATCCCGGCAGCGCATCTATGAGAGCCCGCTGTTCTTGCAAGGTTCTCCTCATCTCCTCGTATCTCATTCTCGCTCCATTTGGTTTGGTAACGGATTTACCCGAGGTTGTCTACCTCGTCCTCCACCACGGCCTCTGCCCGGCCTCTGCCTCGGCCTGCAGGAGCTCCGCTCCTCTTACATTCACCATGTCTTGTTTCTTTCCTTTATTAGGGAAAATGTTTAATTAGTATATCACGGATTTTATCGCACAGTATCTACTGTACGCTAACGAACAAACATTCGCATGCATCAAAAACAAACAGAGACACCCGCAATATCTCTCTTGTTCATAACCTCTTTGGTTCGTTCTCCTCGAGGAGCAGTACGAAAATACGCATCGGGAGTTCCTCTACATGAGTCAAATACGCATGTACTTATCTTTGTTGGTCTCGAAGAATTTCGTCGACGTGACCAAAGACTTCTCATATAAGCTCGGATTAGAGTGATGCACCCACGACAAGTGGTACACCGATTCGGGATGGTACACCGGCTCAAGTGGTATACCCAAATAGGGTGGTACATCGACTCGGGGCTATATCGGTACTCATTTTCAAAATGTGCTCCAAGTTTAAAAGGCTTTTGAACATAACTCCGTTATCCGAGAGAATGGCCGTGTAAGTGTCTACCATGGGGCCTCACCGACTTATACGGCGACTTATGGCACACCCACGTAGACTAGCCTTGCCTTCGGCACCAAAGCGTCCGTAATGACAAAGTTAAATTCATGCCGGGACTACGCTCCGATACCAAAATGTAACATCCCGACTTTTCAAAAGCGGTATAAAATTTTTTCATCGAGTAGAGCAGGAACAAGAGTGTAAGCGATATATTGTTATAAAATGCCCACTGGCTAGTTACATAAACGGTTCAACAACCGAGAGTTTTCAAAAAGAAAAGAACAACGTCGGGAAGTCTTCACGGATCCACCGAACTGTCTGCTTCCCTCGGTCCTCGGTCCTCCCGAACTCGACGCTATGTTAAGAGCCGAGATCCGCACTTAGGATCTCGTGTAACGGTTAACCTCATGTATACATACACACATATGGGTTACCAAACAACATATAAACCACACCCAACCAATGCACATGTATCGCTCCCGGCATTACGGATGTATCGCTCCCGGCATTATAAATGTATCGCTCCCGGCATTATAAATGTATCGCTCCCGGCCTTACGGATATATCGCTCCCGGCATGCATACGGTTATCTTCTAACATAATATGCATTCCAACAACACCCCACATATATCATACACACATCACACACATACCATATACGGCATACCATATCCATCCGATTAGTGTTACAAGACGCGAACGTACATACTTACGTAAACCGAACAAGAATGGCCGGGTAAGTGTCTACCATGGGGCCTCACCAACTTATACGGCGACTTATGGCACACCCACTAGACTAGCCTTGCCTTCGGCACCAAAGCATTCTAACATATTTGCATTCAATAAACATACCATAACAATACACATAGCACATATATGCATACCATAAACATAAGAGTTAATGTTACGAGACGCGGACGTACCTTCGTTGACGGTAGACGGCACTTCCGTCGGAAATCGTACTTTCTAAGGAAAAACGTGAAATGGCTCGTCGGGCGCAGTAACGGCAGCAAATTAGGTTTTCTGACGTCCTATAAGAGTAATATCACTTCCATTAGTGATTTGACACAATAATTGGCATTTTCGGTAAAAATTACCATTTTGCCCCTATACCCCTACTTGGCGGAATTTCGCCAGCGCTTCCGCTACATAGGCTATTTTCTTCCCAAAATTTTGCCAGAACTTCGACGCCATCATGATTTTCGAAAATATTGACTAAAATAGTCCTATCATATGATATCTAATCATAAAAATAAAGACTACTCTAGCTTTACTAACTATTGAAAGAACTACGAAAGCTTAAAGCTCGGTACCGGAAAACTTACCCAGAGCTTCGCTACAGATTTCCCAGAGCTCCTCTCTCTTCTTTCTCTCTCTAAAACCGGCCTTAGCTCCCAAGGCCGACCTGCCCCCATGCTTAGGTGGCATCCATTGGCCAATGGGAGGTGGCCACGTGTCACCTTCCAGAAGCTTAGGTGGCGAGATTTCCGATCGGTACAGATTCGCGTGATTTCGGAAAAATCTCAAAATTCTGGATTTACAACTTTGAAACCATTTCCTCACTCAGTAGAAATGTCCAAGTTAACCTAAATTTTGGTTCCATATAGGGCTCCAAGCTGTCCGGTTGAAGTTTCCTCGAAAACGTGTCCGATCGCGTCCGGTTTGTAACGCATTTACGAAAATACCAACTTCTTGGAAAAATTCACGATTCCAAATATGTCAAAATAAATTCAAACTCATGCCTAGATGTTGAGTTAGAATTTATTTTCTTATATCAAAAATATCCCTATATGCATTTTTCCCTATTTTGTTTTATTAGGAAATGCACAAACGACTTTAATTTTCTCCCAGGAAGAGTATAACGGAAGACAAAATTCCACCGATCATTATTTTTCCCTGACTTTGGAAATCCCATTCCTAGATCTCTAGATAGGATCCGTTTCCTAATTATTAAATTACTATTCACCCTTTTTCACTTTAATTAATTATATTATTAAAATATTAAACTTATCATTATCACGTGATTTAATTTCTAAATAGAAAAATAAATTGATATATATGATAGCTAATTATTTTATGAGGATTGCACCAGATTATACAATCAAGTTTATTTCTTCAATAAAGCTATTTACATTTTCATAATCATATTTAATAATTATAATTAAATATGATTAAATAAATGACCTGAATATTTAAATAAATTTTTAATTTTTAATTATTTAAAATAATTTAAAAATTCATGTTAAGTAATGGTCAAAAAAATATTTAAAATAATATTATTTGAAAGACGTTAGTTGAGAAATATTAGGCAATATATATGCAGAGAATATTTGGAGAAGGGATTAGAGGGTAAATTGGAGAAATTGTTGTTGGGAAGTTTCAATCGGGATTTTCCAATTGCAGTAGTAACCCCCTTGTCGCTTATGCTCAACATGTGGTTCAAGGGTGATATCATGATTCATCGGGGTTGACCGGAATTCTTAAAAAATTACCCAAACTGGACAATCAAGATTTATAATCACTTTTTTTATTTCAATTGGCTTATCTGAGCTCCCACCGCTTAACCAAACATGCACTGACTTTAATGATAATTTTATCGGTAGGGGGTTTATGGTCAAAATATGAAACATTAGGGTCATAGGTTTAAGCTTTTGAAGGTTAGGGAGGTGATAGGAAACTAACCTAAAGTTTAGGTAAGTTTTATGTAGTTTAGCCATTTAATATTCATGATTACTACGCATGCATTCAGTAAATGTTTATCTATTGAAAAAATTGTGCACTCCTTTTAAAATTAACTAAGAACTAAGAAGAGACGAGCTCTGAACTATATCACCTTGATTATCTATGTTTATCTATTTGTTTAATTAGTTATTATCAAGGCAGAAGATGAATTTATTTTAATGAAACATACTTATGAAAATGTCTTTCTGTCTCAATAGGTGTCTAATTATGAGCTTAATAATAATGATCTCCTAGTTAATACCAACCCTATAAATACATCAATTTATTTTATAATTGAAAATATAATTATGTTATAATTATATAATTCTACAAATGAAGTTAGGGCATAGGATTATAATATAAAATAATGAAATTTGAAATTAGTGACTGAGTTAAGATGGAATTGTGAATGAAATTCAATTAGCGACGGAAAATTCCATCAGAACCAATTTAGTGGCGGAAATTAGCAATAGAATCTTTCTGTTGCTAATCCATCCCAAAATGTTTTGTGACTAAAATTAGTAACGGAATAGCGATGGAATTTAGTGATAGAATTTTGTTGTTGTTTATTTTTGTCACCAATTTCTATAACAAAAAAGTTTACTGCGGAAATTAGGAAACATTTCATCACTTATTCCGTCACAAAATATTTTGGGGTGGAAATTAGCAACAGGTAGATTTTGTCGTTAATTGATTGCTAATTTTAGTTAGTAAGTAGCGACGTATTAGTGAAATGAAATTTTGCCATTCAATTCTATCACTATATATATATATTTTGCGTTATTTCAAATCATTAAAGTTAATTTCTTGTTATGGCGAGCTTTGTGGTTCAATTCTTCAACGTTTAAATTGTGAGAATGACTTAACATATGGGCTGAGTTTTTGTTTGTTTGTTTTGGCTTTGATATACATGAATTTATATAGTATATTTATTTTTTTTTTATACAAAAGAGACACCTCAACTAATACCTAAAGAAGCATTACAACCATTAAAATCCTTATAGATCAACACCTGAAGATTATCCGAAGGAAGATAAATATCATGATACCCTTGATCTCCATGCAGCCTTGTCTTGGCTAGGTAATCCGCCACTTGGTATAGTATATTTAATTTTAAGCCTTCTCAATTAAAAAAATCTCCATAGACGTCTAGTTGAGATTATATTGATGTTAACCTTCTCCAATCAAGTATTTAAATTGAAATGAATTCAACATTATCAAGTCTCAATAGATGGGGGATGGTAGCACAATTATCATTACCTCACATATCGACACTAGGAAAACAACCAAGAAAGAGAGAACATTCCAACATAGATAAAATAAACAAACAAACGCAAAGAGATTAATAGTATTACAAGTGAGCAATACTATAACATTTCGAATTTTGGGCCCTGAGACTTAAGAATAAGCCTAAAGTAGGAAGATGGCTAAGCCCAACCTGGGAAGAGTCCTAAGAATGTTGAGAGATAGGGAGCCTTTCGGGGACTAAATTACTCGGTTATACAGGTCAGTGGACCTAGTATGTATAAACCATGAAATTTAAGTGTCAATGAAAAAGGGACACAGAAGACCTATACGGTGTAAATCTGGTGGAAAAAGATGCCACCCAACTATGTCCTAAGGTTCGGGACGGTTAGTTGAGTGTAAATGTGCCGGTATAAGTGAGTATACGACATTTCCAGGGTAGGCAGATATGCCCTGCGTTTTTGAGAAAACACCGGTATGTGATATCGTTTGTCGGGTCTCGAAATTCGTGTCACAATCCCGAGTAAAACCCGAGCAAGAATCCTAGATGCTTCCTCAAAAATCGTGCCACACCCACAACATAACCCAAACACGCAAACCGAGACAACAACCCCGAAATCCAAACACGTAAACTTAGACAACAATACTGGAACCAAACACGTAAACCGAGACAACACACACTTACCTAGGGACACTTGACATCCTTGCATGTTAAACACTTGTCACCTCTCTCACATAAAAACAACACATGGCACACACATTCTCCTCTCTTTGACACATGGTTTATTATTGGCCTTTTCCTTCTTCCATATTCCTCTGTTTGCTTTCTACCTAACAAAGGTAATCTCATATATCAGTTTCCATGTCGGCCTTGCTCTTGCCAATTATTTATTTATTGAGTAATTCACATTTATTAATCAAAGGGAAAATTTATATATTTTATGACAATTCCATATCAAATATCCTATGCTCATTTTAAATGAAGGAGAGTCTCCTAGCGGGAAAAAGTTACAATTTATATTATTAATTATAGTAAATATCATATATATTTTTTGTTTTTGATGCCACTCTTTTCCTAAACTTGAAGAAAATCAATCAACAATAAATATGTATAAATTTCTTAAAATCATTACTTTTTATAAAGTTGTGAATGATATATGCGGTCCAAGATCTAGTTTAATTTATACAATATAATTGTGTGCCAAAAAATGGGTACACAAAATTGTGAATTTCTACTGAAAGAAAGGCTTGGTTTTGTCACGCTTCTTCGGAAATTGAGGCCTTTAATAGCTTTTTAATTTTGTGTAAAATACAAATTTATAATTTATTGTGCCAAAGAAAAATTTATAATTCATAGATATATAATTCACAATCTATTTTAATTTCAGGGGGATTAATCAATGAACTTATATAGGGTTTTGTATATTTGGAGACACATAAATTTTGGTACTAATTACTCCCTCCGGTCCTAATTATAGGGGCACATTTTAGAGTTGGTTTTGGTCCTAATTATAAGAGTAAGTTTTAACTTTTGTCAATTTTTTCCTATAATACCCCTATTTATACTTATTATTAGGAGCATTTATATATATGTATGTGTATGTATGTGTGTACATATATATGTATATTTGTGTGTGTGTGTGTGTGTGTAGATAGATCTATATGTATACACATATATACACACACATATATGTTTATATAGCAAGACCATTATTTCAATTAGAAAACGTGTGGTAAGGAAAATTGGTTGGAGAGATATGTGGCGGGATTGTAATTCACTTTTACTTATGTCATTTTAAATTTATATAAGGGCATTTTAGGAAAATGAGTAAAATTAACTAATTTAACTCCTCTCCTTAATTCCCTCAAAATCGATTAAATTACTCCTATAATTAGGACCGAATGGAGTATATATTACGCGCAGACCCACCAACTAAGTGGTTGGTAATTAATACATATGCCAGATGTTAAAAGCAGTACTAAATTACGTAATAGACCCACCACGAATGATTTATATGTAGGTGGATTAAGCCTATATATATGGCTTTTCTAAATGTCACTTTTTGAGTGGATAATCCCATTGATTCTAGTAATATTCCCTTTTAATTTTGTTTTGGATAAAAATATAAACAAACATTAAACAAAACTGGAGTGAACAATTTTACTCTAGCTAGCATACAACATCATGTCCTCTTTCACATTTATGTGCTCTTAATATTCAAGATGTTGTTGTCATTTCATTGTGTTTATTTTCAAAGTTAACAGGTTCATACAAATATAATTTGTCAAAGAATGCACAAAGCTTGTCTTGATTACGTAAACATACTGTTTTAACTTCTAGCTCTTTTACTTTACAAAAGCTTTCATTTCAGTTCTTTAATTTTATAATTAAAGTGTTTCTTTTAATCTAAATGCTAGAATTGAAATTTTAAATATGGACAAAAGGTTCTCAAATGTTGATTTATTAAGATTAATTTTAAAAAATAACAATGATTCACACAAAAAACATTATTATCTTATACTAATGGTGTTATGCTTAAAGAGCCTGAAAAGATGCCTTAAAAATTAAGGAACTAAATTAAAACTCTACATAAAGTTAGTGGACAAAAATAAGTTTTTGCCTTTTTTTCTTAATTCTTGGTGAAACGTAACAATCAATCAGTAATAAAAGAAAGTGACTAATTTTGTTCATCTTTTCTCCCAACAAAAGGAGTAAGTACTCGTGTAAGTGAACTAGATAAATACGATTGAAACAGCCGATCTGAAAATATATTTTATTATTCAGCCATATATCAAAGATGTAACCTTATTCTTATATCATCAAACCCGGATACAAACTCAAGCTTTTGATCAGATCACAAAAGGACGTCAGCATATAGCCTCGATCCCAGAACACAAACCAACCGAATCGACACAAAGCAGTAGCAACACACATACAAATCCTTAATTAAAAGCCATATTTAATTTAAGGCATAATTGAAGAGCTAATTAATTTAGTTGTATTCAGGGTGAGCCAAGAGGTATGCTTCAATGGCCTTGAAGAGAGAATCGCCCTTGGATTTGCCGGTCTTGAGTTCCTCGTCGGTCGGCTGAGCATCGCCTTTGGTGAAGTACTTCACACTGATCTTCGCCACCGTTCCTCCGTTTGGACCCTCCACCAGCTTCGTGTCCACCGATATCTTCTCCACCGTCTCCGGAAAATCGCTCGCTTCCACTACGCTGTAGTTATATACATAGCTTGCTTCGTCCACTGCTTCCACTTTGTGCAACGCATGGTGGGTCTTCCCTCCTGCACATATATAATTTGTGAAAAACTGTAGCAAAAAATTATGTATTATTTCAATACGGATGAACATACACAAAAGCGACTACGCTAATATCTTTGATAGAATCTTAGTATGTTTAATTTTATTCTCAGATATCTGTTTTTGATGATCTAAGTTTTGTTTCTGTATAAATTTCCAAGATCATGATGAAGAGATCAAAGTTCAGAGTGGAATTAATATACACCTTCAAGGATGGTGAGCTTCTTGACGGTGCCGGGGCCGCCGGTTCCCTCGACGTTTTGGATGCTCTGGATGGGCTCAACGGCCTTAGGGATGAGCTCATCGGAATCTTTAGTGAAAGCTTTGAAGAGCTTGGCCGGAGGCAACGTGGAGGTGTGCTCGTGCTCGTATGAGAAAACTCCCATGATGATTCTGATGAACTTGACGAAGAAGATGAAGAAATTAAAGAAGTAAGTAGGAGAAGAAGTGGATAGATAGGTGTGGTTATTTAACAGAGTGGAAGCTGCAATTTATAGCCACACTTGCTGTCATTAGTGTGCTTCATTACCTTAAGTCAAGTGTAGCTCACTAATTGGACTGCTAAAATATAAGAATATAAGGAGTACGGGGAATTAATGCCTCTTAAATAAAATTAGAGGTTGGAATTTTATATGAAAAATTCGGAGGACTGCACTTATTTATGCTTAATATCTCAAATGGAGATTAGTAGTATAAAATATTAGATATTTATAAAAATAATTTTATGCAGTGTGTACATCTTCGGACCACCTTTCACACTCAGCCTCCTTGAACTGTCTAGATGATATCTGAATAGTCCAAATTTAATTTTTTTATCTTCTGATTTTCAAATAAAAAATATTAGTTAAGAGATTATTTTTATTTTAAATTTTTTAATTATTAAAATAAATTTTTTTTTTTTTAAAAAAAATTAGATCTGGACCGTATAAAGAGAGTGAACGCTTCAAAGGATAGGTCAAAGGATAGGCAGGAAATGCAGTGCCTACTTCTCCTTGGTTTTTAAATGTTGGTGGCGTTGGAGGAATACTTTGGATGGCCTAATTTCAAAGGAAACTGATGAATTAGTCAAAGAAGGCGGTTTGAAAAAGCATGGCATCTTCTAGAGGACGTACCTAGACTCTTTTGTATCAATAATTAAATTCAGTGGCACTACTCTTTTTTCTTCTTTATATTAAAAGGAGAATATATATATATATATATAGTTTAAGGCAAAATATTAATATTACTTTAATCAAGAAAGGGAAATAAGCTGAAAACTTCAAATCATATTGCTCAAATTGGTATATCAAGCTGTAACAAGAAAATGAGACGTAAAGAAGAGAGGAGAGAAAATATTTTCTTAATGTTTAGATAAACAGAAGAAAAAAAAAAATCTATTTCCTAACAATACCTATATAGAAAAGATGTGGGTTTTATGCCTAGAGAGCTTGCATAACCTTTTGGAAAGATTTTTTTAAATATACTTTTTATAATTATTTTTGTCTACTTCTGAAGAGAAAATTTTGGAGAGAAAAAAATATGTGAGCATCATCATGCATCTTTTTTCTCCTCCATTTATATTTTTCCTTCTTATTCTTTTTGTTCTTTAAACACAAAAAATCTATTTTTCTTGTGTTTTTCTATTTTTCTCTTCATGTTACTTCTTTTAATGTATTTAATTCAAAGTTTAAATCTTGACTTTTTTAAAAGAAAACACACACACACACCATATTTCACTTTCACATTTATCAATTGAGGTAGCCTTCCCTCTTCTTTCCTAACTTTTATCTCTTCATTCAATAAAGCTGTCTATCTAGGTGTTTCTTTTAGTATTAAAATATTTGGTGTATTTATGATTTTAAATAATAAAAAACTAAAACTTAATTCATGAAGCACTTTGATATACAGCATTCAGCCATTGTTCTTAAAATTCATTATATCATCACCAAAATTTACGATAATATTTTATTGGTGCCAAATCATCTTTCTTTTACCCATAACAGTAGATAAAATAATTTATAGCTAGCTACCCTCATTCTAGAGAGGATTTTTTTTTTTTTCCCAACCTAAAGCGGACATTGTTATTACTAGGTAGGCCAAGTTTCTTTACTACTTCTTGGTCCTTTTTCCAACTTTGATACATAAAGATAAAGTGAGCGTGACATGTGAATGTAGGGGTGTTCATGGGTTGGTTGGAGAGGGCGAGACCTTTGCCCGATGTCCTGTTCGAAAGATCATTGGGCTGCAAAATACAGCCCAGTGCCCGGCCCTGTCCGATAGAAGCCCTAACATTTTTGGGTAGGGCGATAATGGGCAGGGCAGGGCGGCCCTTCTATGCGTAAGTGGCGATACTCTGCCATACCCTATGTGGAAAAAATAGCTTAAGTAACTGAAAAATTAAATAACGTAACATCCATAATTCTACACTTTTAAATATTTCAATATAAGTCTACAAATTAAATCCTAAAATTAAAAAGACAACATATGTCTTAACACGACATCAAAAAATAGTCTATAATCCATTAAATACAAGATATCAAAAAATAGAAATTAAAGTCTTGTAGATATCCAAAACTCTTAGAGGTTGCATCAATGCCCCAAAATGTCAAAAGGATGAAGCATATAGAATCACCTACAAGAAAACAAAAAAGAAAGCATATTATTACATCATTTACATGTAAAAGCATATAAAAAATAAAAAAAATATTATATACACTATTGGGCGGGGCCAAATGGGCAGGGCAGCATACCGTGCCCGATACCCAGCCCAGTTATGCCCAATTTTGTTTGAGCTGCTTTTCTTAGGACTGGGCAGTGCAATTTTTCATTGGGCGCGAGCGGGTGGACAGGGGCGGTGAGCATCATGAACACCCCTATGTGAATGTATGTATGAATTAGGGTGCTAGCAAGTGCCTTACCTGAAGTCTGAAATTGATCATCAATCGCCTTCAGAAGTGGCATTGTTTTGTCATGCTGTTCGACAGAACCACGAATACCAGCAGAGATATGATTCTTTATGAACATTACTGAGAGACGATTAGATCGCTCCCATTTTTCATAAAGATCAACTTGATCTGGAGAGCTGGTTGCTGTAATGGAGGGTGGTTCGTCTTTCCTAATAGCATAATCTATATCCATCCACCCTAATTGGAGAAGAACTCTCTCTCTCCATACCTTATAGTTATCACCCCTTAGTTCGGGAATTTCATTTTTCATATCAGAGAAAAAGTGCATAATTAAGGAAAAATACATGCTTAAAAAAATTAAGATTTGAGACTAATAAACCATATCATGTTTCACCAATGTAAATCATGCTTGAAAATAGTGAAAGACATACAACTTGCCTGTGGGCTAAAGTTCTAATTCAATTGGATTCACAACTCTATGATAGAACTACCAAATTATTTCTTTATTCTTAATTCCTGTGGGTAAGTTAAGAATTTAATTTGATATTCCACCCTAATTAATCATATAAATCATATAATAAAAATTCCTGTGGGATAATATTTATTATATTACATATGATTAATTACAACTAATGTCATTATGTGATTATGCAATTCAATATATAATTTTGACTAATTAAAGATGCTGTGGCTATTCTCTAATTAATTAAAATATATAGATCACTCAACATTAATATTTAATATTGCAATAAACTATAAGCAATACTAAAATAAAATTGGATTTTCATGGTTTGCATATTATTCAACTCAATATTGCATGCATAATCAATTCATGCAAATAACAAAATATGTATAATAATCACATGAAAATCAAATTTAAATAAATTTTACATTATAAATTCATATCACTAAAGTCTATCTGTGGGCAAAGACATTAGCATAGCATGAGTTTATCTCGAATTGATGAAACTAGAATGCAGTTATATCTTCTAATACCTGTGGGCAAATTAGAAAATATAATGTCATTCTATTCCACTCTAATTAAAACTATGATTATAATTATCTACCTGCGGGCAAAGATTAATTATAACCACATTTTTAATTACAATTGATATCTTTAAAACTTTATGTGATGTATTTTGTTTAAACATAACAAAAATAGAATGTATGTGTCTAGTGAGGATGTTTTGGTTACTCCTCAATTCTACATACTCATCACAAAGACATCACACCATTGTGTATACTAATTGCACATATAATCATAATTTTGATATGGAATAACCTTAAGTGATTAAATATGCATACAATTTGTGCATAAAGATGTTGTAACTATTCATTTAAACAAATATGTATGCTAATCACTAATATCAAATATGTACAATGTAAATACCATACACACATATAATGACTATAGGAATTTTGATGAATGAATTTAATCTACATAAGTGACTAAATAAAATCCTCCCACTTTGATTAAATTAATATTACCAATATTAATCGTCAAAATTAATCTTGTGCATTTATATTCCAAATATGCACAAATCTTTAATGAGAATATTATTGATCAATTTAATCAAATAAATGTGATTAAATAATCATCTTAGATAAATTCTCCCACTATTTTGTGCATTTAAAATAAATCCAATATATGCACATCTTAATGGAGGGATTAATTGATTAACTAAATAATCAAATTAAAACAAAAATCCTCCCACTGTTTTATGTATCCAAATATTGTTTAAAGAATTAATTTTGGCATAATTCATCTAAAATTTGGCTTCAACAATTTGAAAAAGATATATGCATACAATTTCATCGAACAAAAATCAAGGCAGAGAAATCATGGCTCTGATACCAAATGTTAGATTACTTAACGATCTAAACATGTTAAACACAGATTAACATATAGATCAATGCGGAAAACTGAAGTAAGAGATCACAAATACCTCCCGCCATTGATTTGTCTCCGAAGCAAACAGGGACAAACTCCGAGTCTCCAAACGAGAACGAATCCAAGCGGCAAGCGAGAACAGACTTGAGTCACGGTCCTTCGATCCTTCTCTCTCAAACTGCAGATGGTGTGCTTCCTCAAAATCGAGCGAGTTCGGGGGACCAGACAAATTTCACACGTTCGTTTCCCTCGACCATCGCGAGCTAAAAAGGAAACGAATTCAATACACACTTATTGCGTATTAATTAGGCCGTTACGGTATTAATGGACGGTTACAAAACCGGTAATAATGTGGGACATAAATAGAATTAATTGGAACATTAATATGGACGGTTACAATATTAAATTCCAACATAACTATACATAAGTGAATTTTTTAGAATTGAGACGTCAAGATTTCATAGCTGAAAAAACATAAGTTAGTCAATTTTATGTACTAAATGATAACTCAACGGTAGAAATAGTGGTTTAATTTTAGATAAGTAACATCATTTCAAATGACTTGAGTTTGCTTTTGATATGTTTTCTTTCTTCAGAAGCAAGGCTATTGATGTAAGATAATGCATGCACACAATAAACTCCAATTTAATTTGTTTATATGTATATATATTTTGGTCTTTAATATAATATCCAATTGACTAATTTAAGATAATTAATGAAGCTAAATAATATATTTAATAATATTATATGTTACATGAATACTTATGTGTATTATTAAATTTATATTAGTTTATAAGACCGATAAATTAGTTTTAAGAAAAATGATAAAAATAAATTTTTAAAGTAATATTTTTAAATTTTTTTAATCTTTGAACTCAATTTTATATTAAAGGTGGATGGGGTAGTATAATATATATATGTTTGATGTATATTGTCATTTTCTTTTAAATCACACCGAAAGCGAGGTGTACTTAAATATCGACCTGATAAATTATCGTTAGATGAATAGAGGACGTGTGTGTGGACTGGTTCAAGACCTAAAACGATGATTAAAAAAATGAAATTAAATAAGATTTCCCCCACCTACCTATTAAGCCTTTCGCTTTCTTCAACTTGTTCTTTGTTATTATATTGTAAATGTATGTGTCTGGAAGTTCCTGTTTGGATATTTATAATATGACAACTTTTTTGAGCAACTTTTAAGATATGTTGGATCTTAAAATTTCCATCACAATAAAGTTTAGATATCATCTTCCATAAGAAATTTAGAATCCATAACAATTAACTGATTTAGATTTTAAGCGGCATTTAATCTTGTATGCACTGAAAAAAGATTTTTTTAACTCAATGACAACTTTTTAATTATTATTATTTTTGGAAAAATTGATAAAAACCGTAAGGAGCAATTGTAATTATAAAAAAGTCTCATAACAAGTGAGCAGTTTATACAATGACACCAGATTCAGGTTGTTCATTGTTTATATCTTTTTAAATATAATATTTGATATTTGATATTATCATGTTAAATTTGAGTATTTTTAGACTCACTGCTACAGATTTGGGCATTTATAGCGTTTAATACATAAAGTTTACAGTTAATAAACATCATATATGTCAATGTAGAGGAAACATAAGGATATATAACGCTTAAAAGTAACGGTTAATTATGCGTACCGTCATGTATTGCGAGACAAAATTCACGAAAACGCAAAAAATAATGATTGTAGTTAATAACTGTCATTTATTTAATGATAAAAGTGATAATTTTTTTGAAACAACCGTCATGAAACACTTATAAACTATTCGTCTTCCAACTTTAAAAGCACATTTTCAAAACCTCATTCGGTCTGACACCAAGTACCAGTTCTCCTAAGTTAAATATACTTTAGAGCGAAATATTCAACTCTATTTATACTGACCATATTCCTTTTGTTCTTATTACTTTTATAAAAAGCGCCTTTTCATACCCTTTCCCTTTTCTCCCTCATCTTGGTTAAATGCTAGAGAGCTCTTTCCATTCACCCTCCTCCTCTTCCTCGTCATCCTCACCCTCCTCCACAAGCCCCTCCTCTTCTACCACTATCTCCACTGCCTCCACAAGCTCCTCCCCTCATCTTGGACCACCACTTCTTCTGCCTCCTCCTTAAATAGAGGCTCTATTACAGACATTGGCTAGCCTTGACCGCTCCATAAGGCATCTTGCTAGACACACCCTACTACAAAATATAGATTTTACTTCCCCAAAAAAGTTTGTTTTTTTTTTTTAAAAAGGAAGTAAAAAATAAAGGCAGTGGCATTTTTGTAACTCTGTGAAGTAATTTTGAAATATGAGGCGTCCCTTTAACAAAAAAAGATGCTAAAAGTATATTTTGGGTATCCCAATTTTAAAAGAGACAACAAAAGTCTACTTTTGACGTCTCAATTTAGGAAGAGAACGCCAAAATTCCTACTTTTGACGTCCCAATTTTAAATTGGGACGCCTAAAAATTGTTATATGCTCCGTCCCCCTCATGATAAACAATCTAGTCTTCCCTCACGGTCGATCCCTCCCTCTCTCCTTCACCACCGTACTCTGTCCTATCTCCCATCATCACTCCTCCCTCCCTCTCCATCGTCGCTTCTCCCCTCTCTCCCTGTCCGTCTACACCGTTAGTTCTCCCTCCAAGGTATAGGTTTTTTATTTTAAAAATACAATATTTTATATTTTTAAATTGATGTTGATCAATGTTCTGAAGGATGCAGAGGTCAAGCTTGGCCGTCTCTCGGAGGAATCGACGTGAATCGATTGCCGTCTAAGGTCGATTGTGAGGAGGAGGCCGAGATTTTGTCTCCAAATAGCATGATCTTGAGCATATCTGCAGAAACCGAGATAAAAGGCTAGAACATATTTGGAGTGAAGGAGGTCAACGGCGGAGGCATTGGTGTCAGTGATTGAGGTAGAGGGTAGGAGGAGGCTTCTCTACCTCTTTCTTCAGTCTCCGTTGGCCGTTGTTCGCCATCATCCATCTTGGGCTCAAGGTTCGCCGTTGAGCATCTTAGATTTGAACCTGAGTTTGTGTGTTTGTGTGATTTTGACTCCAACCTCCAAGTTTGTCTCCTCTCTAATTTTTAAATTCACTTTCAGATCTCAATTTGAGTGTTAGTTTGCTCCTAACCTCAAACTCCTCTTTGGGCTATGAATTTGTTTTGGCCATTGGACTCCTCTATCTCTTCCAGAAGGCGATCAACCTTACCAAGATTCCCATCTCAACTTTGATTTCTTCTCTACTATGTCTATAACATTTCAAGCACCGACTCCCATCCTTTTTTTTTGTACCTTTGAAATTTCATCTTTATTTTTAAATTTATTTCGTTGTTAGGAATTGTTTACTCTAGTCGTATTCGTTCGATATGTGGTGTCCTAAAATTGTGAGTTGTATTTCACAGGATTATTATAAGATTATGGAAGTAAATTATGATTCTACAGATGATGCTATTCGTTTCAATTACATTCGTCTAGCTCTGGATTGTTTTTAAGATTTATTTCATTGTTAGGGATTGTTTACCCTATCGTTCGATGCTCTCGCGCGATCCAGATCCAGATGAGCAACACCCTCTGGCCATTAGGTTTGGGGGCTTTTACTTTTTATTTTTGAAAAAAGCCTTAAGTGTCATAAGTCGCAGGGCGTCACTTACAAAAAGGGACACCCTTCTTGGACTTTATTACGTCTCTCGCTTAGACGTTTGTTAGTCGATTTCCTTAATGGCAAGTGAACCAGTCAAACAAGTAATACAGAGTAAGTAGAGTATCGTCCCACAGAGACTGAGATACCAATGATGATACTGATTCATGCAAACAGTTGTGTACAAAATTAGATGAAAAGTATGATTGGTTTGGGATTTTTTTGGTTATAACTAATAAGAGAGAAAACAAACAAATGATCGTAGTCATAAGAAGATATCAGTTAAAAGATGGGCTGAGCATCGGATTTCATCCTAAGTATATCAATCCCCCAGTTTGCTTTGACGCATTGCTATAACAATTATACTGCACAGCTTCTGCAATGCTACAGCATAGCCTTTCACAATGTTATCCAGTTAACCCACCACTATATTATACAGAAGCTTCCGCGTCCTATACGTACAACCTTAACTATACTTCTCCCATATGCCTATGGCGATTTTCTAGTTAGATTGTCTATCCAATTCAAGGTGTTATGGTTATGAGCGGTAGACCCATTCTTGAAGCCTACAATGGTAGGTCAAGTCTTGCATTAGCTTACTTAGCAAACACTGCCTATCAGATGTCTAACCTTGACTCCCTTCCAGTAAGCCGAGGCCATTGATCTAGCCCTTAGATTCCGCTAACCGACAAGAGATAAAAATACTGATAAAAAAACTGAATGTATCAAATTAAGAACTAACAAACTGGGTTCATTCTACACTTAGGAATCCATCCTCACTCAGCCACAGGAAATTTAGTTCATGACTGATAAGGGAATCACGAAACAAATTACAGCGGAATAGCCCATGACAAAAGACAAACTAAAAATCAACAGAAAGTTCGTCAGAGGTTTTGACGACGTGGGAGAAGCCTGTCATTGACAACTCCATGTCTTCTCGTCTCCGTCTTACTATAAGGAAGGATGCTGGGTTCTTCTGGAGTTCTCGTGCTTCGTAACTTCTCTCACTCTTCTTTCGAGCCTAGCCGAATAAGAATTTTCTTTGACTCTCCACGACTCAATGTCTTTAGGGTTGTCCGTCTTTTCCTTTTATAGTATGGGTTACTTATGGCGTAAGTTCAGTGAGCTGGGTCTTTCCAAATCTGTTAGGTCCAACTTTCTAAATTCGGTAGATTGATTCTGCTGATACTACAAGATTCTCCGAATCTCAATCTTTGATCCTTCACATCTTCTAATCCAATCCGTCAGCAATCTAATCATGAACTAACGTCATCCATTAACTTGTACTTATTTCCTGAAACAGCCTCAAGGAAAAGTCAAGACATTTGGCGCATAGCATTGCTTTACTTACCCTGCTATAGCATATGGGTTGCATTGTATTGCAGCTTGATATGGCAGACCCGATGCTATAGCATTGTATCGGTCGTGCCATGTGCGTTCACAATAAACCCTTAAACTTGCCTTCTTCTTATGCACATGCATTGGATAATTATGCATTCATCACGATTTATAAGATCTATCCTATATTTCCCTATATGCGTGAATTATGACATATTTGCTCAACTTAAATGCTTTTAAGCTCATATTCACTCTACAAAACAGTCACACATGATAATAGTTTTTTGCACTCCTAGGCAAAAATAAAGGTCGAGACAATAGAGCAGAACGTCAACCCTTAGTGGCAATATTCCTATCTATATACCCAAGCTTTTGTTATTTCCCTTAGTTCACATTCCCATGTAGGCAATCCCACTGCCCAGTACTAGCGGCTCATGATGCCAGATATTGCTTAGATAAGGAAGTGTTAAGAGACTCTCGGACTTGGTGTTTACTCTCTCTTACCTTGGGGATTTTAAATTTCTCTCCTGTCAAGCTAACTTAAAATCTCTATAGCCTTGTCAAAGTTCTAAGATTACTTCCTAGCATTTGAGTTTTCCTGCATCCAAAGGACTTTTTGGCTTGTAGTGTGTGGAATGACCATATGTGTGTGGAGGTGAAAAAAATGAACATTGTTGTAGCAGAAGGCTAGGCAGATTCCAAGTCGAGTTAAATTGGCTTGGTGCCCCATTTAACTTTTGTTTTGTTCTGCCTCTCTTTCTTTTTTTTTTTTGATAAACTTGCAGCATTTTGTATGGGAGCATGATGCTATAACATTTTGCACGGTTTCCTCGCACTTGGCCATTTGAAATTTTCGGCTACTGCGAAGTCTATGAAGCTCAAAGGGGGTGGCAAGTGGAGACTGATTTCTATGGTTTGTGTATGGGAGTTGGGGATAAGATATGAATGCCTTTATCCTACACATTTCTTACTCAGATGCTAAACAGTTTACCAGAGAAATAAGACAAATCAAAGATCATACATGGGTTAGCTGACGTGCACACTAGAATAGAAACAATTAGGCTCAAACAGATCCTTCCAAAGTAGGTTTTCTCTCTATTCTTCCTCACCGTCACTTTACCCAACATAGAACTATCTAGTATTGTTAATTTCCCAAGCCTAACGATTTAGTTTCCTTCAAGCAATCATGTTGTGCTTAGTCATATAGATACTCATTCTACTGCTATTAGTCTCTGTTCGGGCTCTATATTGCATTTAAAAAATTTCAGTTTGTGTAGAAACTAAATTTAGGAGAAATGATTTGCAGGCATGGCACAGGTTAAATAGCACAGATTAAATTTAGCCCCTCCCCCATACTTAAATGATGCAATGTCCTTATTGCACAGAAGGACCGATCAAGGCAGCGGTAAAGATAGCGAGCACAGACATTAATAAGGATCATTAACAAAAAGGCCTTGAAGCAAAAGCTCCGGGCAGGGGCATAAAACAAGTTTAAGAAAAATAAGAAGAGTAAAACAAAAGAATAACTAGGGGGCAGGAGAAGGAGTCGAGTCACGAGCGCTGGTGGCCGTATCCTTGTCGGAGGAAGTCCTATCTGAGGCGTTAACGACTGGGTTGTCCGAGTGGGACTGAGAGAGGGAGATGGTCGTCGAGGGGCCGCGGTGATGGGCGGCAAGGAACATGCGTAGGTTGCGGCGGAGAGTCTTCAGCTCCGAGCGCAGGCGGCCAAGGAGGGTGAGAAATTTGTCCGTGGAGTTCGTATCGGTGTCCAGGCGCCAGTAGAGGGGGCGTTGGTGAGGATGTAGGATTTTTCAGATGAGTCGGTGGGGATGGACGAGGTGGAGGAGGAATTAGAGGAAACCATGATGGGGGCGACGGGAATAGGTACCGATGGTGGCGGAGCCAGGAGTAGACCAGTGGGGGCAACCGGCCTCGTCGCGCCCTTACTTGACTCTTGGCATAGTGCTGGACAGAGGGAAAAGGACGAGTGACAGAGGGCGAGGGGAGCAAACAGGTGTGTGGAAGATGATAAGGTAAGAGCGGGGGGTGTTGGGTTTAAAGGTTGGAAAGCGAAACGACGCGTGGCTTGCGTGGTGAGCTGGCATGACATGACGTGTGTTGGGCCTAGAAGTGGTGGCCCACAAACAAATTGGCGCATAACTTGTCATAACATAAATAAGGGCACACTTGGGTGGCGTGACTATGGGCTAAAACTAGTATGTCGCTTTGTTGTAGCCGCAATGCTCGTTACCATGCTGTAGCAATGACTATGTTGGACTCACCTCCTGTGTGGCCCACAAATCCTGGAACAAAAAGAGGGAAAAGGAAATCGTAAGTTGGGCTGCCTCCCAGTAGTGCTTGGTTTAAGGTCTTCAGCCTGACCATGCTAACGGCATTTTAGTTCATAGGGATACTGACTACTTCCTCGCTCTTGTTCCTGTCATCCTGTGGGAGTAAGCATTCCTCAGCTGGGTCGGTGAACTGCACTGTCTTCAGAATTGAGAAGGTCACATGGTCACCATTGACTTGCATGGTGAGTTCTCCCTTTTCCACATCAATCAACGTTCTCCCAGTTGCCATAAAGGGTCTTCCCAAAATAACCAGAACTTCGTGATCTACTTTGATGTCAAGGATGATGAAATCCACAGGAAAGATGAATTTATCTACTTTTACCAAAACGTCTTCAATTTTGCCTTCAGGTAGGACAATGGAGCGGTTAGCTAACTGTAATGTGATTGTTGTGGGTCTTGCTTCCCCGACCGCCAATCTTTTGAATACAGACATGGGCATTAGATTAATGCTGGCTCTGAGGTCACATAATGCTTTACTGTGTATTGAGGTCCTATGGCACATGGAATTGTGAAGCTACCAGGGTCTTTTAGTTTCGGTGGTAGCCGATTTGTTAGCAAGGCGCTGCAATCCTAGGTTAGTGCTACTGTCTCAAACTCCTCCAACCTTCTTTTCTTGGACAGGATATCCTTCATGAATTTCACGTAGCTGGGCATCTGTTCCAATGCTTCCACCAAGGGGATATTGATATGCAGTTGCTTTAGCATGTCGAGGAATTTGTGAAACTGCTTTTCTTGGCTCTGCTTTTGTAGACTTTGTGGGAATGAAGGGAGTTGCCTTATCACCCAAGATGGTCCTAGGTCGAGGTTCTGCTGTGACAACGATGCTGTAGCATTTCCCTTTAAGTTCAGTGCGAGATTATCTGGCATGATAAATGGAGGGGATGTTGTAGCATTGATGCTCTTTTCAGTTTGTGATGGCATTGGGTGCTGCTTCTCTTCTTCAGGGAATTGTTCTTCACTTTCCATGCCTTTCTTTGTTTGACCAAATTCCGGATCAGTATCCTTGATTGACCTTTTGGTCACCTTCATGGGTTCTAGATTTTTACCGCTTCTGAGTACTATCAACTTAACCTGTCCCTTTCCGTGGATTCTGGGGACTTCAGTGTCACTTGGCAGAGATCTAAAGGGTCTGTTGTTGAGGGTAGTTGCTAGTTGTCCTACTTGGTTCTCAAGGTTCTGAAGGGTTACCTACTGATTTTGGATGATTGCGTCATTCTTTGCCATATACTCCTTTAGCAGATTTGTCATGGAAGTTTGTAGGTATGAATCACCGCCTTGCTGCCTTGCTTACTGGGTAAACCCTGGTGGGTTTGATGGTCTATTAGAGTATGACGAGCCAGTTAATTTCCCGGCTTCTTGTTGACCTTGAGAATTCCACGAGAAATTAGGGTGCTGCCTCCATCCTGGGTTGTACGTATTAGAGTAGGGGTTGTTGGTGTTATTGCCCCTATTGAAGTTGTTAACATAGTTGACTAATTCGGGGTTGGCAAAGCACTAAGAGTAGGAGTGTTCTCCGCCACAGTACACACAAGCTACCTGGGTTGGTTGCATTAGTGTGTTGCTTGGAGGAAGGGTCAGTCCTTTCACCATGTTGGTGAGAAATGATACCTGGGCTGTGAGGGTAGTCATAGCATCTAATTCATGTATTCCAGCAACAGTTCTGGATGGGGTTGTCCTGTCTGCTTGCCATTGATGGCTGTTCATGGCCATGCGTTCTAACAATTCGTGTGCCTTTTCATAGGACTTCATCAGAATGGAGCCGTCGGAGGAAGAGTCTACGATTGAACATGTTTTTCTGTCAAGTTCTCTGTAAAATGTTTCTAACTGAACCCATTCACACAATCCATGTTGTGGGCACCTCCTGAGAAAATCCTTAAATTTGTCCCACGCTTCATATGTTGATTCACCCGACTTCTGTTGGAAATTGGTGATATCCCTTCTGAGTTGAGTGTTCTTTGTTGATGGAAAAAAATTGAGCAAGAATTTACTCCCCAGATCATTCCAGGAGGTGATTGAATTAGCAGGTAGGTTATTAAGCCACGTCTGAGCTTTATCCCGAAGAGAAAATAGGAACAATTTAATTCGAAAAGCGTCGGATGTGACTATTGGAATGATGAATGAGTCGCATACCTCCATGAATGATTTGAGGTGTAAATAGGGTCTTCAGAAGGGAGTCCTCCAAATTTTCTGGTTGCATTCAGCTTTTGAATCATGACACCTTTGATTTCAAAATGCCCTGCATTGAAGGTAGGGGGTGTGATAGCCAAATTTAGCTTCGTTAAGTCTGGGATCCCAAATTCCATAATAGCCTTGTTCAAGTCCAGATTTGGTGGTGGAGGGACTTGATTGTCTCCATTTATTGCTTTCTACTCCCTTCGTCCCTAGTCATGATTACCCTACATATCCGCCATGTCTACGGAGTCAAATTGGTGACTTCTTCGCTTCTGCTTCCTGCGCCTTTACTTGTAAGTGCGTTCAATCTCAAGATCGTAAGGCTCAAGGTTAACCGAAGGCA
Organism: Acacia pycnantha; assembly: GCA_025563575.1. Lineage (NCBI taxonomy): Eukaryota > Viridiplantae > Streptophyta > Magnoliopsida > Fabales > Fabaceae > Acacia > Acacia pycnantha. Next base: position 1,150,622 of record JAMWYP010000167.1, on the reverse strand, counting down.
AGTTATGCATACACTACAAAATGTTCCTGGAAATCAAAAACAGAGAAGAAGTGAGCTTTATTGTATAAGACACGACTATTCAATGTTAAACATGTAATCACAAAAGGGATCTACAGTCCCCGGCAACGGCGCCAAAAACTTGTTGGTCGATTTCCTTAATGGCAAGTGAACTAGTCGAACAAGTAATAAAGAGTAAGTAAAGTATCGTCCCACAGATACTGAGATACTGATGATGATACTAATTCACGCAAACAGTTGTGTCCAAAATTAGATGAAAAGTATGATTGGTTTGGGATTTTTGTGGTTATAACTAATAAGAGAGAAAACAAACAAATGATCGTAGTCGTAAGAAGATATCAGTTAAAAGATGGGTTGAGCATCAGATTTCATCCTAAGTATATTAATCCCCCAGTTTGCTTTGACACATTGATATAGCAATTATACTGTACACCTTCCGCAATGCTACAGCATAGCTACCTTTCACAATGTTATCTAGTTAACCCACCACTATATTATACAGAAGCTTCCACGTCCTATACGTACAATCCTAGCTTTACTTCTCCCATATTCCTATGGCAATTTTCTAGTTCAGATTATCATTCCTAATCAAGGTGTATGGCTATGAGCGATAGACCCATTCCTGAAGCCTACAATGATAGGTCAAGCCTTGTACCAGCCTGCCCAGCAAGCACTACCTATCAGATGTCTAACCCCGACTCCCTTCCAGTAAGCCGAGGCTGCTGATCTAGCCCTTAGCTTCCGCTAATCGACAAGATGTTAAAATACTGCTAGACAAATCGAATTTATTTAATTAACGAACTAGCAAACAGGGTTTATTCTACGCTCAAGAATTCATCTTCGCTCAGCCAAAGGAAATTTAGTTCATGACTAACGAGAGAATCACAAAATAGATCACAGCAGAATAGCCCATGACAAAAGATAAACTAAAAATCAATAAAGGAAAACAGAAAGTTCGTTGGAGGGTTCGATGGCATAGGACACGTGATAACTCCACGTCTTCTTGTCTCCATCTCACTACAAGGAAGGGTTCTGGGTTCTTCTGGAGCCTTTGTGCTTCATAGCTTCTCTCTTTCTTCTTTCAAGTCTAGCCGAATAAGAATTCCTTTGACTCTCCAACAACTCGACAATCTTTAGGGTTGGCCATCTTTTCCTTTTATAGTCAGGGTTCCTTACGGCGTACTTTCAGTGAGCTGGGCCTTCCCAAATCTGTTCGGTCCAACTGGTCCCTTTTCCAAATTCAGTTGAGTAATTCTACTGATATTGCGGGATTCTCCAAATCTTAGCTTCAATCTTCTGCATCTTCTAATTCCATGCGTCAGCAATTAACCGTTGTCTAACGTTCGTCCAATGACCTGTATCTAATTTCCTGAAACGACCTTGAGGAAACATCAGAGTACATAGCGCATAGCATTGCCTCACTTATGCTGTTATAGCATTCGGGTTGCATTGTATTGCGGCTTGCTATGGCTGGCCCAATGCTATAGCATTGTATCGACTATGCTATGCGCTTTTGACATAAAACTTTAAACTTGTTCTTTTCTTATGCACATGTATGAGATGTTTGTACAATTACCATAATTTGTGAGATTCACCTTACATTTCTCTATATGCGTGAATTATGACATATTTGCTCAGATCAGATGCATTTAAGCTCATATTTACTATACAAAACATGCACACATCATAGGGGAAAACATGGTATAAATTGTGCTCATCAGACATCTAGCTGAGAATGGACGTGAAAATGACCTAACACGGGTGGAAAAAAGGCTTTTAAGACCGGATAAAACAGGTATATTAGGATCGGACCCGCGACAGGTCTTGTTCCAGGCGGTATTAAAAGTCTCCTTATTAAGACCGTACTTGTAACCGGTCTTAAAGAAATTCTTTTAGACCGGACATTTTAAACATCCGGTCTTAAAAGTGTTTCAAAATAATAATAAAAAAAAGAAAAAAAAAAACTCAAATGAAACAACCAGTCCCAAATCACCAGATCTGGCAACATTTTGAATGTCCCTCTGTCATCAACGACGAAGAACCAAGAGAAGATTGGAAGCAACAACAACAAGAAAAACAAAAAAGATGATTACAAAGTCCAGAAATAAACAAAAATAACAAGAAACAGAAATCATTCACCATGAAAATCGAATTTGAAGTCCAGATCTACAAAAAAATCACAAGCTTAAAGCAACCAAATCTGAGCTGGATCCTCTTGTCGGTGCTAGCAAAGCTTCAAGCAACCAAAATCAAGTCCGGATACGAGCAGAAGCGGTCAATGTAGGAAATAAACAGACTTAAGCAAGAAGAGATCTGGGTTTGATTTCAAACCGGATCTATGCGAAGGCGGCGTGGAAGGACCCATAGATCGAAGAGGAAGGAGCCGCCGTCGTCCAGAATCCTCAAAGTAGTACGCTTTCGCTGTTGCTGAGGATTGGAGTCGACGCCATCGCAAAACCCTCGAAGCATCTCACTGCCAACGTTGCCAAGGATTTGATTGTGCGACTCTTAGGATGACTTACGAAGATTGCGAGTAGGTTAGAGGAAGAGGATGACATTCTTCTTGAGGATTTGCCCGTGAGGCTCTTGGGACACTCGTTGAATCTATAACTAAGCAAATGTTATATCACCAAGAAGACAAAGAGACTCACGAGACTTAACGAGTTTAGCGAATTTAGTTTTTAACACTTTTAAGACCGGTTTTTTGAAACAACCGGTCTTAAAAGTATATTTTTAAGACCGGTTGTTTTAAACAACTGGTCTTAAAAGTGTAAAAAAAAATAGACCGGTGGCAATTTCGTAAATATATAGAACACTTTTAAGACCGGCTTTTTGAAACAACTGGTCTTAAAAGTGTTCTATATATTTACGAAATTGCCACCGGTCTATTTTATTTTATTTTTTACACTTTTAAGACCGGTTGAACAACCGGTCTTAAAAGTGTTCTATATATTTAATTAGTTAGCGTATACGATTATATTCTGCAATTATCTTAATTAAGTTAATAGAGAGATTTTAGGAATTAAGTTAGTAGATCATGGTTTTTTGAATTTCGTAATTAAATTCCTGATTGTAATCATCTTAATTAAGTTGTTAGAGAGATTTTAGGAATTAAGTTAGCATATCATGATTTTTTGAATTTCGTAATTTAATTCTTGATTGTAATCATCTTAATTAAGATGTTAGAGAGATTTTAGGAATTAAGTTAGCAGATCATGGTTTTATGAATTTCGTAATTATATTCCTGATTGTAATCCCTAGATTATAGGAACTGCCTAGGTTTATTTACTTATTAGCATCTGTATATAATTCCAATTAAGCGAAGGAATAAATCATCGCATTCTCGGACTTGATCAGCGTCTTCTCACAATATTTACGAAATTGCCACCGGTCATACTTTTAAGATCGGATATTTTATAGCCCGGTCTTAAAAGTGTTCTATATATTTACAAAATTGCCACCGGTCATACTTTTAAGACCGGATCTTTTATAGTCTGGTCTTAAAAGTGTTCTATATATTTACGAAAGTGTCATCGGTCATATTTTTAAGACCGGATCTTTTATAATCCGGTCCAAAAAGTTCTTTATATTTACGAAACTGCTACCGGTCATACTTTTAAGACCTGATTCTCTATAATCCGGTTTAAATGAGGCGGTCTTAAAGCCCTTTTTTGCACTAGTGTAAAAATGGTTTTTTGGAATAGTGATAATCTAAACATGAAGTTGTACCTCATCTTTCATCACAATCAGGTTGTACATGATCACTTCCAATCAGACTCATCATCTCCTTCCTCAGATGTCGATGATGTGCCAAGTGAGGGGGGAGGGGCAGGAGGAGGGGGCTCGTTAATTATTATAACAACAATGGGCATATCAGGGCCTCACCAAGTCTCAATACATAACGGGTGTTATATTATAACCGTTATAATAGTTCCGAAATAAATAACAGTTCAGAACCATAATGTATCTGCATGGAGCTTTTATAGCACCCGTATATATGATGGTTCAGAATTGTGATATATAACCGTTAATAACTATCATATATTGTTATTTCTGGAGTAGTAATTAGAAGAAAGTAACTTTGCAGACATTTTTTCCCAAATGACAACTGATTTTTGGTGCTAATTCTTATGAAGATCTTTGATAACGATAAGGACAATTGTTTTTTCTTGTTTTATATTAGACACTAGATAATTAAATGCTTAAAAATAGCTTAGCGTTATTTTTATCGAATAACATAATAAAATTTTCACTTATATTTTATTCTGGAATTTTTTTCAGCATCACAGTATTTATAAAAAAAAAAGAAGGGAAATATTTCTAACTATTATTTTTAATCAGTAGTGGCAAACACATTGATCGAACTTGTACGTGGTAATCTTTGTCAATTAATTGTTTAACTTTATGTCACTTTCTGAGATGTAGTAATTTATGTCTAAATTTTGAATTGGCAGGGAGAAAAAGAATAGGTGAAGAATAAATCAGATCATATCTTGACACGTGAACTCATATATAATGAAGCAAAATCAAACGCACACAAGTGACACCCTCAAAGATCAGATAAAGCAACTTTAATTAATCTTAATCAACAAGCTAATTGACCTTTATAAATTGACAGATCGGGACCCCCAACGAAACTCATCGATCACCACATAATAGAACTAATTAATTATCGTTTTGAATTACAGAAACCTCAATTTTATTATCTATAATATTCATATTAATGTTTGACAATTCAGTGTTGAGAGGCATTGGCCAAGACTTAATGGCCTTGAAGAGACTGTCTCCCCTTAGATCCTCTCCTCATTTGCTTCTCATCATCTCATCTCTATCATGGATGGAATAAAAAAATATTATGAAATGTTTTCTAAAACTTATTTTCAAGCAGTCAACAGTTGTGAATTGTACCCATCAAATTTTAATAATTTTAATTTATGCATTTATTTTTATGGAATATTATAATCATAATTTTATAAGATGTTAAATCTCAACCGTGATTTTTTTAATCTAATGATGTGATGCAATGAATAAAAAGAAAATGAGAGCATGGATATCAGAGGATTCAAACCCCTCCCATCGATCTGCTTCCCATTCTTGAGCTCTTCATTTAATGTTATAACATCTAGCTTTAATATAATCAATGATAAGCTATAAGGGAAAAATAATTATGGTGACTAAAGAATACTAAAAATAATTGTGAGGCAATTGAATTTTTATTAATTGAATTTAATTAGGACAATCTAAATGCCATAAAATATCATAATTAAGTATAGTCGTAGGTTAATCATAAGAGATGATAAAATGACATGGAAATACTTATTCCAATTGAAGAAAATGATCAATGGGCAATTAAATTTGCAAAACATTAAAATGTTTATGTAATTTTTGAAATTAATTAATTAATAATTAAAAATGCATGGTTAAGAAGTGTATAAGATTGATTACATAAAATCCCTAACAAGTAAGTCTAATTGATCAACAAAGGATGTGTTAAGCATAGGATCAAGACACTAATCAAGCTTATTAATCAACTTTGACAAGTCAACTAAAATCAAAGGCTAGGATTAAACCTCATAAATCCTAAGGCCTTAATTTAATTACATAAAGGGAAATCCTAGTGAACCCCTAATCAACCAATGAGAGTTTTTTCTTTTAGATAATATAAGATTAATTAAAAATAAACAAAATTTAAGAATAAAGGGGGAAGGGGACGTTTTGTGTGTGTGTGTGTGTGAGAGAGAGATTGTGAGCCTAGTATTTTAGGAGAGAGAAAGATGAGAAGATATTTTGAGAGTTTAAAAGCGATTGGGATTAATTCAGAGACAACTTAGTAAATGAGAGGACAGATGAAAATAAATTGTGTGTTGAAATATGTTAATCATAGATCAAATATAAGGACTTATTATGAACAAGTATATTTTTAGCTTGGAATAGGTTATCTCCAAAATCTTTTCCTCAAATTTTGGGATTAATCCTAAAATGATTAAAAAAACTTGTAAAAACCCTAATTGAACCATAATTCTTGTTATTCCAAGTACTTCTCAAGAGACTTACATAAACTTCAAAATAAACCTCTAAGAATATTTGTGATTAATAGACTATGGATTTCATCTAAGAAACTAAAGCACCTAAAGTAACTAATTCTTGGAGCATCTAGATATAGTAACAAAGGAAGAGGGGACGAATTTGGTGACTTGAAGGAGGGTCCAAGAATTTTCCAATAAGCACATGCAACTTGAAACATTAAGTAAGTAAGGGAATTAATTGGTGAGAGGAAATATCCAATTGAGATAGGCTCATAATGGAAGTGGAAGAGGATAGGGAAGAGAGAGAGAGAGAGAGAGGGGACGTTTGAGAGAGATGGAGGGTGAGGATGAGATTTCAAAGTTTAACCTAGATCCAAGGGTCAAAAATTGAGAAGAGGAATTTCAATGGAATTACCAAAGTTGCCATACCCTTTTACTATAAATAGGCCCCTTCATTCACTTGTATTCTCACACCAATTGCAAGAGCAATTTGAAATATAAAGTGAAAGTGGGAAGGAAGAGTCTTGGAGAAGGAGGAGCAAAGTTCTAGGTAAGTTCTTGATCCTTAGCTTTTATATTTCTAGTCTTTTGTTTAGTAGTGCTTAGTATAAATGCTAGTTTGATCTAGGAAATAAGAAATAAAATTCTTATGATGCTGGATGCGGCTTGAGAGGTAAAAACATGGTAGGAAGTAATTTTTGAAAGTTGAGAATCAAAGTAGCGAAGCTCTGACGAAATTTATCGGGTAGCGATTTACGAAGTTAGGGGTAAAATAGTCATTAGTGACTAAAATCTATGTTAGGATATTGTTTATAAATTAATAAATACGATATTACCCTTATAGGAAATCGTGATCGTGTTCCAACCAACAAATGTGCAGTATTCATCAACGAAGGTACGGACTCGTACTATAACCTTAACTCTTATGCTTGTTGTATGTTTATATATGATAGTTATATTCATAAACTAAGACTCTGTCTTAGATGATTCATTATACATTCAGCTATATACGGGTTATGGTTATGTATCTTGTCAAGTTTTCCTAGCGGCGAGGACACGAATGTGAAGGTGGAATATCACTGAGGGGGTGAATAGGTGATTACAAAATTCTTTATTGATAGCTCAATAACACGGTCACCCACACAACGAGATGTAAATCAAGCCTAAGTAAAGATAGGGAAGAGAAGATTGACACGAGAGAATTTATCTTGGTTGGCCCAACTCTTGACCTACGTCAGGTCCACAAGAAACACTCCGGGATTTCACTAACTTACCCAGAAACACTCTGGGATTTCACTCTTGCCCAGAACCACTCCGGGACTTTTACAACCTCAATTACACACTCTATACTCGGATGATCCTTTCCCTAGGACTCACTCCCCCTTACAAGTTGTAATTGAATAACCCACACTTAAGGTTCCACAAAAGAGATCACCCACGATTTCAGTGTCTTGTTCGTTTTCCATTTCAGAATCAATTATCAGATATGCGTGACCCATGGAGATTTCGAAATGATCCTGTACTGTAATTCAAATATTTGAAAAGCTATGAGCAAATCGGTCAGTAAGCAAATCATTAAAGATCTTCATTAATAATATTGAATGCCAGAATCACGATCTGAAGCCTCGATATAGCAGAAGCATGTTTACTGAACATACTCGAGTATTAAACTCTAATACTCGGGTATCTATGTAGTTGGATACATCGGGAGCTTTGAACTTTGATTATACTCGAGTATTAAATACTTATACTCGGGTATCTATCTTTGTTCAGTTATATCGGAAGTCTTGATTAACTCTGTTGCTTCGGTATTTCAGTGTCTACTTTCGAAGATCATAACTTCCTTGGTAAGAAATCCGTTTAGGTTGTTTCAAGTCTTGATTGAAAGCCCTTTGAGTCTTCTTTAAAATGGCACCGATTTAAGCTTCATCAGATTTCTAGTTTGTGAGATATACCCAAAACATTGAGGCTTGGTCAGTAGTGTGACAGTGATGTCACTCTCATCTTCAACAATTCATATCTCTCTCATCTGACCTCCTTTGTACTTGAATCTTGTGCGAATAGGCCCGTTTGGAAGTCTAGTTTCCAAAAATTGATTTCACCTCAATCCAAATTCTGGTTTGAGAGATATCATTGATTTACCAGAGGTCGCCACTGAAACGCGAAACAGAGGTCTTTGAAGAGGCACGATTGGCTTGAGTCAAATGATTTTGGCTCGAGTTTTGAGGCAAACTCGAGGTTAAAATTGCTGGCTCGAGTCCGGGCTTCCTCGGCTCGAGTTTTGACTTTCGGACCTTGATTTTGCTTGTTTTAACTCCGATTTGAGCCATTCCAACTTTCATATCATCGTGGAGGCTTCTAGAGTCAATCTAAGAACTTGTATGATGATTTTCTTATTCCATTGAGCAAGTTCTTTCATCTTCCAACTCTCATCTTGATCATGTCAACATTACATCTACATTAAATGTAAGAATCAGTCAAGTCAAAGTATAAGTATAAGATAAATGTAGTATGCAACCTTTTGCTCTTAAGAATGACATCTATATAAGACATCATCAAAACTAATCATATCCAACAGAATGTACATCGTGGCATTGGTGAAGAGTGCGAGACAAGGATAACATTCATGTGCAATGGCTATGTGTGGTTATTATTTTACATATGTGATTATGTATTCTTTGTGATGTCATGAATTAGCTGTCATTCATATATATTGTCTACATAAGCATGAGGTTAACCGTTACACGAGGTCGGTGGGCATTGGACCTCGGCTCTTACCTTAACTTCGGGATCCGGGGTCTCGGGATCGAGGACAAGGGTAAGGAGCAAGTGTGAGAACCAGACAGAGACATTATTATTTTGATGTGTTGCTTTATTATATTAAACACTCGGATGAATGTCTGCCAGTATGAGCAACCGGATACACCGCAAACAATGTTATTCGGTTACTCTTTATTTTGAAAAAATTTCTGACGCTCAACTCTGATCAAAACGCTCAAAACGTTTACAAAAACGGAGTGTTACATCTTCATTTTGCTTGGCGTCTCCCTTTATAACTTCTAATTAGAACATGTTTAACTCCATATCTGTTTGAACCTGTGACATGTGGAAACTTCTCTCAACCAACTAATATAACACCCAAACATTGACACTTCTTGTTAGAACCTATTTTAGCTTTTAAATGGACAATACTCCCTCATGTCTTAATTATAAGACAATATTTAGTAGTTTATTTTAGTTCTAATTATATGACAAAGTTCTAATTTTTTTTTTTAAATTTCTTCCCAAATTACCCTATTGATACTTTCTCAATAATAATTAAGCACAATAATAATTTAATAATGTACTTATATATTCTGTAAAATGACTAATGGTTGCAACTCATTAATGACATATACACCTCAATTCTACTCCCTCCGGTCCTAATTATAAGACAATATTTGAGGGTTGGTTTTGATTCTAATTATAAGACAACTTTTTAGTTTTTGTCAATTTCTTCCCAAAATACCCCTATTTTATTCTCTCAAGTGTAACATATATGTATGTGTGTCTATATATATATATATATATATATATATATATATATATATATATATATATATATGGGTTGCAATACACGCATGCACACAGTGTGTCTATAAACATATATATGTATGTATATGTGTGTGTACATATATATGTGTGTCAATATATATGTGTGTGTACATACACACACACACACACACACATATATATATATAAACACATATATCTGTGTGTGTGTGTATATATATATGTGTAGATATATGGGTGTGTGTGTGTATGTAGATCTATATGTACATACATATATATAGCAAGACCATTATTTCAATTAAAAATTGTGTGGCTTGGAAAGGAAAATTGGTCGAAGAGATATGTGCGGGTTATTAATTCACTATTACTTATGTCATTTTAAATTTATATAAGGGCATTTTAGGAAAATGAATAAAATTAACTAATTTAACTTCTCTCTTTAATTTCCCCAAAATCAGTTAAATATGTCTTATAATTAGGACCGGAGAAGTCTCGTTTTTTATTTTTTAAAATAAAATAATTTTGAGCAATTTTTGTCATATTTAATAATGATATCACTATTAAATTACACTTCAAACCTCCAAGAGTAGACAGGAAGTTGTTGAGGGAGATCAACGATGCCAGACTGTGTGAGCGCTCGGAGAAGTCTTGTGTGAGATAAAAGAGGTCTGACAAAAAAATAGAGAATCAGACTAACTGGATGTCATTTTAAATTTTAAATAAGGGCGTTTTGGAAAAATAAATATATTTAACTAATTTAACTAATATCCTTAATCTTTCCAAAATTAGGTAAATATGTCCTATAATTAGGACCGGAAGGAGTATGATATTATTAGATTTTTAAGATATAGTGTAACATCCCGTTTTCCAAAAGCAGTATATATTTTTTCATCAAAACATCATTTCAAATAATCAGAGTAGAGCATCAGAGCGGAAGAGTAAGCGATATATAATTATAAAATGCCGTAAGTACATTTGGATACAACAACGGTACAATGACCGTGTGTTTCAAAAGTACATAATAACAGAAAGGAAGGCTTCCATTTGGAACAACAAAAGGAAGTCTTCACCGGGTCTTCTACTCTGGGCCGCTTGCCTCTCTCCTCGGTCCTTCGACCACGATGCTATGTTAAGAGCCGAGATCGCACCTGGATCTCGGGTAACGTTAACCTCATGTATACATACACACATATGGGTTACACAACAACATCCACACAACATATAAACCACACCCAACCAATGCACATGTATCGCTCCCAAAGATGCAATTATATCGCCCCAAGACTACGATGTATCGCTCCCAAGATTATAGATGTATCGCTCCCGGCCTTCTGAGATATATCGCTCCCAAGATGCATACGATTATATTCTAACATAATATGCATTCCCACAACACACCACATATACACATACCATACTCACATCACATACACGCATACTATATGCATCGATTAGTGTTACAATACACGAACGTACATACTTCCGTAAACCGAAGAATGGCCGGTTGTAAGTGTCTACCATGGGGGCCTCACCGACTTATACGGCGACTTATGGCACACCCACGTAGACTAGCCTTGCCTTCGGCACCAAACTGTTCTAACATATTTGTATTCAATAAACATACCATAACAATACACATAGCACATATATGCATACCATAAACATAAGAGTTAATGTTACGATGCGGACGTACCTTCGTTGACGTTATACGGTATTTCGGCGAATACGGCACGACAAGAGGTAAAAACGTAATCGTGGATATCCTATCAACATAACAATGTACTTGTTAAGGATCTATCATTACGACGGATACTTTTAGTCAAAATGACTATTTTACCCCCGACCCACTAATCGGCGGAATTTCGCCAAGATGCCGTTACTTTGACCCTAATCTTTCAAAATTTCAACATAACTCCTACTCCAACATAATTTTCGAAATATAAATCATATTAATTAATGATTCACATCATAAATGCATTTTGGTAAAAATTACCATTTTGCCCCTATTCCCCTAATCCGGCGTAATTTCGCCAGAGCTTCGCTACTCTGACTCCGACTTTCCAAAATTTTCTCTCTCTAACTTCTCTCTAGGAAAGTTCAACTAGAGAAATGATTTTGGTGTGAAGAATGCAAAGGGAGGAGCTTGCTATTTATAGAGTTTTTGTGAGGGCATTTTGGTCTTTTTCCAATCTTCCAACTTTCAATTTTGGCCACATAACACATCTTTTTTGCTCAAACCACTTCTCCACCACAAAAACTCCTCCAAAAACGTGCTCCTCCTCCCCAAGGTCATTATTGCATTGTCACCAACTTTTGCTTTATGGTTTTGCATTGATAAAGTTCCCGATCGGTGTCCGAATCGCGTAATCTCGGAAAAATCTCAAAATTCTGGATTTACAACTTTTTTTTTATATAATTTTTTTTTACAAAATTTTCCTATTGGTCCATTCTTGTATTTAGGCTTAAAAATACCTAAACTCAACTATTTTTCTCCAAAATTTCCAATTAATTAACAAATATGTTTATACTAATTTTAGGCCACAAACCACTAATTTTAGGGTTTTACATAATTATTTATGAATTTCCTTTGCCTATGCTTAAGTAATTAGCCAGTAATTACTTAATTACTTTCTTACCAATAGTTGATAATTTTCTTACTTAGAATACCTTATTACCTCCATACTCTTGCATTAACACCAGTATTTTCATGCCTCTTATATTTTTAGAAATTACAAGGATATTACGGTCATTTCACTTCTTTTTGAGTATTTTTCATAATTTTCTAAGTCTCACAGTATTTTCCTTGGGAAAATAAGCTAATTATCATAAAAAGCTTGAGACCACAAATTCACCTTTTAATATGTATTATTTACTTATTTATGATCTTTTCCCTAAATCAAATTTTAGGGTATTAGATATAGTTATATATTGGGATTATTTTGTATCAAAATAGTTTAAGCCAATGTGATATATAGTAACTCCCTTAATAATATATACTTTCAATTTTCTCTCTAATTAATTGATGCGAGACTCTTATATTCTACTCCCTTTGTTCTTAATATAAGATCAAGTTGACTAATTTGGGGAAATTAAGAAAGCTAAATAAATTAGCTTAAAGTATTTATATTTTTTTTAAAAAAAACTAATTTGCATGACTTATATGGGGAGTAATTTTTAATCTAATGATACACATAGGTGTTTCAGAGAGATAATGTAACATATGTTATAATTAAGTAATTCCAAAATTAGTGAGCAGGGTCCTATTATATATTAAGGACAAGAAGCAATAATATTTGTGTGTGTGTATTAAAACAGAGGACTTTATGATATTTCATTTACATCAGGTTGGATTGATGTCGAGGCATGCATCTACCATCCAGCAAGTGGCTGCTTGATTTTCTTTCATGTTTCTATATATGGGATAATAATAATGCATGTTAGTACTGTTTTCTCCCTGTAAGAAATTGAAAACACAGTACTCCAAATATTTATTAAGATATAAAATCAATTCTATCAGAGCAGAACATTAATCAAGAAAAGACTCACCATTCATTCATAGTAATAACAAAGACACAAATTCTAATCATTAAACCAAGGATTCTAGGTAGAATAATTGAACTGATCAAACTGCTCCATACTGCTTTGTGAAGCATCCAAGTTGGGTTGATGAAGTTCATTAGCTTGTGAAATTTGGAGCGTGTAGAAGGCAATAAGAGCTTTAACTTTGGCTAATTCACTTTCTGTATCATCTAAGTTCTGATGCAACTGAGATATGAGCTTAACACAACCATATACTGGATCTTCTATCCTCCATCTTGCTTCCATATATAATGTATCCACTGCCTGTGTTCTCATTTGCACTGGTATTTGCTGCAAATATTATAATTTCACAGAAAAATTAATAAATATCAAATAACTAAATCTAGTACATGAATTGAGTTTATTTATTTATTTACTAGTTACCTGAAGCATTTTTCCGACATTGCTGCTACCATATATTCTGTGAACGCAAGCAAATCTTTGAGGATCGTTGGGAGGAAAATATGGAGAGAAAATGCAATCTGAAGGGCACTTTCTTCTTTGACTCTTACAAGCTGCACACCGACCTGAAATCATATCTCAAAATCTTATAAAGAGATCAAAGAATAAAGATAATAATCCAAGAGAAAATCTCAGGCAAGCCTAAAAGATTTTAAGAATATTTCTTTGTACTCTTTGAATTGATAGAGAGAAAATCTTTCGAAGATTTTGATATGTCATTTGTTTGAGGGAAGAGTATTATTTGTACTGAGAGGGTGGATGGAGCCATTCTTAAACTCCTAACGGCTATATTTTAAAAAACTCTGCATCAAGAAGGAAAGTTTTGTGAGGAAGGATGAGAGTATAATCCTCCATTTAAGTGTGACCGTGATTTTCAAAATCTTCCCATTTTGATCGGAGAAGAATAATAATTTCATTATGTTGCCATGTTATAAGAATGTATACTAAACATTATTGATTTTTCTACCATATATATTATATATAACACCCCAACGGAAAAGTAATCAATAAGCCTTTTGAAGTAGAGAATTCTACTTTCTAGTCATTCTACAAAGCATATTTAGTTGAAGTCTAATTCCTCATGTTCTATTTATAAGAACTTGATAATGAAATTACACGTTTTAAGAAAATGTTTAAAATCAATTAAGAATAATAAGTGTGTTTGAAATAAAATAAAAAAATTCAACTATGCTCTTATTTATGAGGGGACAAGTAAGAGAAAGAAAAAAAGTAAATATAGGTATCATCAACCTTTTAAGTAATGAAATATATATATATATATATTAATGAGGAGTAAAAATAGGGAAAACTCGTTAAATGTTCATAAAACTCTTGTTGGGCTATTATAAAAATAGTCAAAGCAATTGAAATTTTATTCCCTTATAATAATAATAATAATAATAAAAACCAGAGGGAGTATTCTCTTAGATGGGTTGGTCTTATATATAAATAACAATTTGACTTTATCTGAAAATTTATTGCACTTTTTTTATTTTTACCCCAATTAATTATATGTCTCTCCCATCTCTTCACCCACTTATTCTTTTTCCTTTTTTGACCAGATATAATGATATTTTCTTTAATAAAGATAAGGAGAAATACGAATTAAAGTCCAACAAGAACATGAAGTCCAACAAACTAAAAGCCAAAACATAAACCCTAACAAGCCACAAAATTAATCCTAATAATAGCCAAACTAATGGGAGTAGCCGCCAACAAGATCACCGTCACTTCACCGGAATCTGTAGGGAGGAAATGGCCGTCACCAACACTGACACCATTGTAAGGAGTGAGGGTTCAAAGGGGCATCCGAAAGGATCCACCCCTCTTGGAGGAGAAAAAACAACAAATAATGCTTATAAAAATAAAATAGGACGGGAAGGAGTACAATATCTTCAATTACATAATTAGACTTATTTGCGCTGTTATGTAGAAACGTAGGTGCTGGTTTTAGTTAAATCTCCCAATACACGAACTAGTTTTATGACTATCTAAAAAAAAAAGCACCATAAGCTCGTCTAATCTGGACCGTCTATATCAGATTTAGACAGTTTAGATTTAATTTTTTTCAACTGATGATTTTTAAATAAAAAATTCAATTTTTTTTTTTGTAAAACATGTTAGTTATGAGATTAGCTTTCTTTTAGATTCTATATCTATTAAACTAATTTTTTAACAAAAATGAAAAAATAAACTTAAAGCATTCAAATCTGATACACGAGATCATGGACTCATACCGGGGAGAAAAACACTTGACTTTTGCGCAAGATTCCAAATATTGTATTACGGAAGAAAAAGGACCACAAAGGACATATATCAATTTCAAGCCATTACAAAAGACACACACAAGGAGAATCATCAGAAGAAACCTAATAATATAATTGACGATAAACTCATAAATAACCTCCTTAAATGGAAGTTCTTATTGATGATAAAGAGTAGGATATAGCTCCTATTTCCTTCAGTTGTAAGAGGGATTGGCCAAGACGTAAGCCTCAACGGCCTTAAAGAGCCCTTCTCCCTTCTGCTTCCCAATCTTAAGCTCTTCCTCATTGGGCTTGGCATCTCCCTTTGTAACGTAGTTAACGGTCACCTTCACGACGGATCCACCATTAGGGGCGGCTTCCAACTTGGTCTCCATGGCGATCTTCTCCAAAGTCTCAGGGAAGGTGTCGCTCTCCACTATGGCGTAGTTGTATACGAAGTTGTCCTTGTCTACTGCCTCCACCTTGTGCTTCGCGTAGTGCAATTGTCCACCTTCACATATAATAGATACCACATTTCTTGAGGAGTTTATTTTGGTCTTAAATATAAGATATAATTTTCATATTTATCAATCTTTTTCGTCAATAATAATAAAGAAAAGAGGGGAATGAAGAAGTTAAAACAGATGATTATTTTAAAAAATACATGTTATATTAATTGACTCAATTGACTTCCTTAATCAAATTAAATTACATAAATATATCTTATATATTAAGGATTGGAGGCAGTAAAACATATTCAAACTCATTATCGAGTGATATGGAAACAGAAGAAATGGGATCTTCGAGGTAGTTGATCTTCTTGATGGTTCCAGGTGCACCGCTGGTTCCTTCGAGGATCTCAACGTTCTGGATGGCATCGACAACCTTAGGGATGAGGTTGTCGCCATCAATGGCCAGAGCTTTGTAGAGTGTGGCCGGAGCAACGGCGGAGATGTTCTCTTCGGAGAAAGTGAAAACTCCCATTATGAAAATGAGAAAATGACAACGGAGCAGGAGGATGGTGGAAGCTAAATTTTTGGTTAGCTAGTAGAGTGAGATGGCTCATAAGACAAGACATGGAACATATTTATAGGGACTTTGAGCTATAGCCGAGGTTAGGTGATGAAGTTTCGTTCATTATTAATTGAGGTTGCTGGTGATGGGTTTGGTTTCACTAACGTTCTTTCAATTGTTTTACCACGTTGTTGACCATGAGGGAGATAGACTTGTCAGAAATGGCGGATTTGGGTATTGTGAGGAGGCTAATCTAGAAGGTGATGGTCTCACAACACACATATGGTGGTCAATCTTCAACATCGTTTAATTGAATTCCTATGGAATCCTTTATTGAGCCATCAAAAACTGGAACTTGGCTTACATCCTTGACTTGCGTCTACTACCGTCGGCCGCTTCAAACAGCACCATTTTGGTGCAAAACACTTACCTGGTCCTTTCAAGACACTCTCGGACACTAAAAATTAAAGATAATTGTACTGAAAAAGTTTTTCATGATCTTGAAAAATTATTTTAGGATCTTGCAAAAAATATTTAAGGGTACTAACTGGTATTAAAAGGATACTTCATGATCCTGACTAGTATTGAAAATATAATTCATGGTTTTAAAAAAATTATTTTAAAATCTTGAAAAAATATTTCAGAGTACTGACTGGTACTAAAAATAGACTTTAGGATTTCGTGAACTTATATATAATGAAGCAAAATCAAACACACACACAAATGACACCCTCAAATATCAGATTAAAGAACTTTAATTAATCTTAACCAACAAGCTAATTGACCTTTATAAATTGACAGATCGGGAACCCCAACAAAACTCATCGATCACCACATAATAGAACTTCTTAATTATCGTTTTGAATTATAGAAACCTCAATTTTATTATCTATAATATTCATATTAATGTGTGAGAGGCATTGGCCAAGACTTAATGGCCTTAAAGAGACTGTCTCCCTCCTAGATTTAGATCTTCTCCTCATTTTCTTCTCTTCATCTCATTTCTATCATGAAATAAAAAAATGTTATTAAATATTTTCTTTTTTCTTTTTTTCAAGAAGACAACAGGAAAAGTTGTAAATAATTATGTAAAAATAATTATTAAATTATATTAATTAATTAAAAAATAAAATAAATATATATATATTAATTGTGTGTGTGCCGACATGAGGGGAGAGGAAAAAGAAAAAAATAAATAAATAATAAAAATGAATAAGGGAAGAGTGTGAATAAAAACACTTAATTTAAAATTAATTAAAGTGAAAAGTAAAAAGTAAATAAACACCGATAGGAATTGGATCCTATCTAGAAAACCATGCGAAGTTTCTAAAGTCGAGTATAATATTAATGAGTGGATTTTATCTTGAATTGAATGCTGTTCTCAAGTCATCCGAGATCGGTAGAAGATTTTAGTAATGTTAAATGTCAACCGCTATTTTTTTAATTTAAGGATGTGATGCAATGAATAATTAAAAAGAAAATGAGAGCCAAGGATAGCCCCGCTTCCCAATCTCTAGCACTTCTTCATTCTGCCTGGCGTCTCTCTTCAAACCTATGAAATGTGAAGAGGAAACTACTCCTCTTAACCAGCTAACATAACTCCCAAACATTGACACTTCTTGTTAGAACCTATTTTAGCTTTTAAATGGACAATAAAATATTATTAAAATTTTAAGATATAGGTATATTTTGGAATTATTTTGTATCAAATTAGTTTAAGCCAATGTGATATATAGTAATTCCCTTAATAATATATACTTTCAATCTTTTCTCTAATTAATTGATGTGGGACTCATATTCTACAACATCTAGTCATTCATATAAGATATAGTTGACTAATTTGAAAAAATTAAGAAAGCTAAATAAATTAGCTTAAAGTATTTATATATTTTTTTCAAACTAATTTGTATGACTTATAAACTAATATATAATCTAATATAAGTATTTCAAAAAGATCATGTAACATGTTATTATTAAGTAATTTATTGAACTTTATTAATCTTCCCTAATTAGTCAGCAGGGTCTTATTATATTTTAAGAACAAGAGGTAATACTATTTGTGTGTATTAAAACAGAGGACTTAATGATATTTCATTTACATCAGGTTGGGTTGATGTCGAGGCATGCATCTACCATCCAGCAAGTGGCTGCTTAATTGTCTTTTCATGTTTCTATATATGTGAATATGTGATAATAATAATAATGCATGTTAGTACTGTTTTCTCCCTGTAAGAAATTGAAAACACAGTACTCTTCCAAATGTTTATCAAGATATAAAATCCCATCTATGACATAAAAATATAAAATCAATTCTATCAGAGCAGAACATTAATCAAGAAAAGACTCACCATTCATTCATACGTAATAACAAAGACACAAATTATAATCAATAAACCAAGGATTCTAGGTAGATATATCAGTGATTTAACTGATAAAATTGCTCCATATACTGCTTTGTGAAGAATCCAAGTTGGGTTGATGAACTTCATTAACTTGTGAGATTTGGAGCTTGTAGAAGGCAATAAGAGCTTTAACTTTGGCTAATTCACTTTCTGTATCATCTAAGTTCTGATGCAACTGAGAAATAAGCTTAACACAACCATATAGTAGATCTTCCATCCTCCATCTTGCTTCCATATATAATGTATCCACTGCTTGTATTCTCATTTGCACTGGTATTTGCTACAAATATTATAATTTCACAGAAATATTAAGAAATATCAAATAATTATCTAATTTTTGCTTGCACGGCAGACTTCCTAAAAGGGCTTTAATTAGTGCTAGCCACTTGACTTCTCCATACACATAGCCCAGGAATCAAACCCTTAATTAATTAAATGCTTAAAAGACATAGATAAGTGACAACTATGCTAGACCCGTGTGCTAGGCCATGTGGTCAAGGCTCAATTATTTTTATTTGTTTTGATATTATGCGTATTTTGTTATTTTGTCTACTACATGAATTGAGTTTATTTATTTATTTACTAGTTACCTGAAGTACTGTGAATGCAAGCAAATCCGTTGGGAGGAAAATATGGAGAGAAAATGCAATTTGAATGGCGATTTCTTCTTTGACTCTTACAAGCTACACACCGACCTAAAATCATGATCTCAAAATCTTGTAAAGAGATCGATCGAAGAATAAAGATAATAATCCAAGAGAAAATCTTAGGCAAGCCTAAAAGATTTTCACAATATCTTAGCAATTTAAATTTTATGCTCTTATAAAAGGAACCGGAGGGAGTATTCTCTTACATGGGTTGGTCATTTGGTCCTATATATAAACAATAATTTGACTTTATTTGCAAATTTATTGCACTTTTTTATTTTTACCCCAATTAATCATATATATCTCTCCCATTTCTTTTTTTCACTTATTCTCTCCCATCTCTTCACCCACTTATACTCTTTCCTTTTTTGACCAGATATAATGATATTATCTTCAATAAAGATAAGGAAATACAAATTAAAGTCCAACAAGAACAAAAAGTCCAACAAACTAAAAACCCAAAACATAAACCGTAACAAGCAATAAAATCAATCCTAATAATAGCCCGCTGGGAGACTCTCTCACCATATAGCCTGGTGCACGACGCGGGTCGGATCCAGATTAGTCAGGACGAAACTCTGGTGAACCGGGTGGACAATCAAAAAAAAATCCTAATAATAGCCAAACTAATGGGAGCATCCGCCGACAAGATCACCGTCTCTTCACCAGAATCTGTAGGGAGGAAATCGCCGTCACCGGCACTGACTCCATTGTAAGGGGTGGGTGTTCAAAGGAGCCAATTCCAAAGGATCTACCCCTCTTGGAGGAGAAAAAGCGACCAATAATGCTTATAAGAATAAAATACGACGGGAATTAGTACAATATCCACAATTACTTTATTAGATTTATTTGTGTTGTTATGTAGAAACGTAAGTGTTGATTTTAGTTAAATGTCCTAATACACGAACTAGTTTTATCACCATCTAAAACATATAAGCACCATGAGTTCGTCTAATATGGACAGTTTATATCAAATTTAGACGGTTTAGATTTAAACTTTTCAATTAATGACTTTTAAATAAAAAAATCATTTTTTTGAAAAACATGTTAGTTATGATATTAGCTTTATTTTAGATTCTATATCTATTAAAATAATTTCTTAACAAAAATAAAAACTAAAAAAAATAAATCTAAAGCATTTAGATCTGATAACACGAGATCATGGACTCATGATGCCCCTACCCCACTGGTGAGAAAAACACTTGACTTTTGCGCAAGATTCCAAATATATTGTATTACGGAAGGAAAAGGACCACAAAGGATATATAACAATTTCAAGCCATTACAAAAGACTCACACAAGGAAAATCTTCATAAGAAAACTAATAATGTAATTTGACGATAAACTCATAAAATAATTAACCTCCTTAAATATGGAAGTTCTTATATATATATATATATATATATATATATATATATATATATATATATATATATATATATATATATATATATATATATATATATATATATGCACTGCTCCTATTTCATTCAATTGTAAGAGGGATTGGCCAAGACGTAAGCCTCAACGGCCTTAAAGAGTCCTTCTCCCTTCTGCTTCCCAATCTTAAGCTCTTCCTCACTGGGCGTGGCGTTTCCCTTTGTAACGTAGTTAACGGTCACCTTCACGACGGATCCACCGTCAGGGGCGGCCTCCAACTTGGTCTCCACGGCGATCTTCTCCAAAGTCTCAGGGAAGGTGTCACTCTCCACTATTGCGTAGTTGTATACGAAGCTGTCCTTGTCTACTGCCTCCACCTTGTGCTTGGCGTAGTGCAATTGCCCACCTTCACATATAATAGAGACCGCATTTCTCGTTAAAATCCACGAAAGCCGACCCTTTTTAATATAAGGCATATTTGAGGAGTTTATTTTGGTCTTAAATATAAGACGTAATTTTCATATTTGTCAATATTTTCTTAATTTACCCTTATTAATGTTTCCTCAATAATAATAAAGAAAAGAGGGAATGAAAGAGTTAAAATAGATGACTATGATGTTTTAGAAAATACATATTATATTAACTGATTTAACTGACTTCTTTAATCTAATCAAATCAAATTAGATAAATGTATCTTAAATATTAAGGATTGGTGGGAGTAAAACATATTGAAACTCATTATTGAGTGATATGGAAATAGAAGAAGAAATGGGACCTTCGAGGTAGTTGATCTTCTTGATGGTTCCAGGTGCACCGCTGGTTCCTTCGAGGATCTCAATGTTCTGGACGGCATCGACAACCTTAGGGATGAGGTTGTCGCCATCAATGGCCAGAGCTTTGTAGAGTGTGGCCGGAGCAACGGCGGAGATGTTCTCTTCGGAGAAAGTGAAAACTCCCATTATGAAAAAGCGAAAATGACAATGGAGGAGGATGGTGGAAGCTAGATTTTTGGTTAGCTAGTAAGTGAGATGGTTCATGAGACAAGACATGGAACATATTTATAGGGACTTTGAGCTATAGCCGAGGTTAGGTGATGAAGTTTCGTTCATTACTAATTGAGGCTGCTGGTGATGGGTTTGGTTTCACTAACGTTCTTTCAATTGTTTTTCCACGTTGTTGACGATGAGGGAGATAGACTTGTCAGAAATGGCGGATTTGGGTATTGTGATGAGGCTAATCATAGACTTGTCAGAAATGGCATATTTGGGTGTTGTGATGAGGCTAATTTAGAAGGTGTTGGTCTCACAACACACATATGGTGGTCCGGCCATCTTCAACATCGTTTAAATTCCTATGGAATCATTTATTGGGCCATCAAAAACTCAGGCTGGACAGAGTCTCACATCTTACTAATAAATGCGACAGATGAGATGCGGATGCGAGATATTTTAGGTAATTAAATAAAACATCCTGATTATGATCCCAAAGTCAGATCAAGGCCCATATCCAGGCAAGGTAAAATTTTGGTCGGTTAGCTCTGATGGTAAAAAATACGGGAGGGAGCAGATAATCTCAGTGGCCACTCTTTCAAAATCTCTCAAAATTTTTATATCCTGAACGTCCAATTCATCTAAGGGATCACAAAGAAACACACAAGCAAGCTCATAAGATCGCATATGAATCTTCACAAATCACTTCTTCGTCAAAATCCCACGGTCAGGTATCTCCTTTACGACTCTTCCTCTGTACCTTCACCTTTCTTTTCCGTCCCTCTCTTCCTCATTCTTTGACTGTTAGATGCTTAAGTGGTTCAAATGAATTTTCTGCCATTTGTCCTTGGTCCTTCTTTGTCAAATATTAGATTTCGTGAGTTCTCAAAATTGTGACTTGAATCCTTCGCGCTCCTATCAGTGCTCAAAAGAACCTTGGCATACCCAGAGAAGCATTAATTCGATCGAAGGCCTCTTTTTATAAGAAAACTGGGGTAAATCATGATATAGCCATCAACAACACCTCAACTACAAAGGTCAGGAAACAGAAACCCATGGGACTTCTAGTACCATCATATATAGAGAAGATATAAACAAGATTGGAAGGCCTTCTTTTACCCAGATATAAACTAAAACCAGCGGCTTTGCTTATCTCAGGAATTTTTTTGCCTAATGCTCATCTTAACATGAAACCAAGAAATTCAGAACATAAACAAACTTCAACCTTGTATTCGCTAATCATTCTATTCAATTTAGTCCAACCAAAAAATTCAGAACAAATGCTTCAAAATAATTAAATCAAAGGGGGGGAAAAGAATAAGAAGAAACGCAACTTAAAGACAATAAGGGGTCAAAACTATGGTGATTCTCTCAAATGGTGGGTAGCGATGTAGTCCCTATTTGCGTCGCAGATGCGGTTGGAACTTCACAACAAACTAAGAAAGCCTTTTTGGGAACAACGAGGAAAAGCCTTGAAACACGAGATTCACCATCTCGCTTGCAAACTTTTGGGACTCAAAAAATGACAGTTTTGGAGTCCCAAAAGTTATTTTGGGACTCCAAAAATGACAATTAGCCTACATAATTATACGTGATATTTCGTGTCCCAAAATATAATTTGGGACGCCAAAAATGTATTTTTGGAGTCTCAAAATTAATTTGGGACTCCAAAAGTATAATTTTACTATTTCCCTTCAATAGACATCCCATGAATAAATGAGGTTAATTGGGCTTATTTTGGGACGTTAAAGGGCCTTTTTGTAGTAGTGCGCCCATAGATGAGGCCTATTCTTTTTTGTTTTTTATGATTTGATTAAAGGTATTAGTCTCTTTTGAGTTTCGAAATATAGAGTGTTAAGGGTTTATTCATCTCTTAACAAGTGCATTTCCTAGGATTTGACCTTGTGTTTAAGGGGTGAAACCGATCCCTTTTTACCTCAATCAATAGTTTATTAATAAATGAAGCCTATTCTTCATGGGGAAAAATATTAATCACTAAATAGACCTATTATATTATTTATTTATTGAAAAATTGAAATGAATTAAGTTTTATACAAGATGGTGTTCAATTAAATGATACGTTGTTCCTTGATATAGTGGACTGGGGTCTCTCTAATACTGTTTGGTGCAAGTGGATATCAAATGTTGGAAGGCGACAGTTTTCACCTGTAAGTTCAAATGTCATCCGGCCAATTATTATATGGTTGCCTGGTTAGGAGTTGGATGAGGTTAAGTTTAAATGATTGGTGTTAGTGAGGTATGGGTCCATGGCTTACATCTTCGTCTTTATACTCGATTCGGCCATTTATATCTTTATCAAATTGAATCCTTTCCCTTACCACTTTGTTGCCCCAAACAATATATCATCATATCATGTGGTAGGCACACAAGTCAATTGACACCAAGCAACTTCTTACTCACTCTAATCCTAATTATAAGATATTTACGACTAATTCTCATAAACTAATAAAAACAATTAAAAGTATTGAATTTGTCTTAATATTTAATCGATTTTCAATATTATTCTTACCAACTATACTAAATCCTAATATCATATTAATATTTACTTTCTCCTACTATTCTTATTAAATATGAGAATACATGGAAAAAATTATTTAATACTCCTTGAAAGCTAGTAAGTGTGTCATAACAAGGATCAAGAATATTTAGTAGTAGATGTCTTATATTA
The DNA here is from genome assembly GCA_025563575.1 of Acacia pycnantha. Lineage (NCBI taxonomy): Eukaryota > Viridiplantae > Streptophyta > Magnoliopsida > Fabales > Fabaceae > Acacia > Acacia pycnantha. Next base: position 1,126,119 of record JAMWYP010000167.1, on the reverse strand, counting down.
AGAACCAGAGCAAGTATGTCTTTCTTAAGCATGATGTTTTGAATTCAACCCTCTACAAGTATGATGGGTGTTTGAGTTCATTATGTTGTTTGAAGGATGAAAAAAGATGTCCTCTTTATATTTCCCTTTTTCATCCCCAAAATGTAGAGCCGGGAAATCGGGCCAGCCCGTTTAAGCCCTGGCTCTGCAGGGCTCGGGTTTGAAAAATAGGTCAGAAATTTAAAATTAGCCCTGCAGGGCCGACCCTGTAGGGCCTCGGGCTTAATCGGGCCGGCCCATTAGGCCCTTTTAACTGTAGCTTTTAAAAAAATAATTAATTACTTAGACTTCCACTTAATGAATGTATTTATTTGTAATTACTTAAATTTTTTTAGTTTAAACTATAACCCTTTTTTTATATTCATTATTATTTTGTATTAAAAGCATAATTAGTTATTATAAATTTTAGGGAATGGATGTTTTCATATTAAATAAACATATACTTTGGTATTACAATATAGAAGTAATAAATTATAAATATATTTTGTGTAAAATAAATATAATTATTTTTACCTGTCAGTAAAATCATGCATGAACCGAAGGAATCTGCAGACACACACAAAATTATGAGAGGGAAGGGCATTTTGTCGTGGGCATACATAAAGCAATTCTTTTGTTTAATATTTTTTGAAAAAAAAGGAAAAAACATATTTTTTGTGTTTTTTGTTTTTTTATTACGAATTAATGAATATGTTAATTTGTTGAATGATTTATATTGTTTAGATATTAATATTGATAACATTTATTTGATAGATTAGAACTTTAATGGTTGCAATTTACTAATTATATTTCTTTGAAAAAAATCAAAGGAAAAATAGTTAAAATTTGGAATAGTAATTTCCAGGGCCGGTAGGGCGGGCCCTGGCCCTGGCACTATCGGGCCGGGCTTTGAAAAACATATGTTTTCCTTACTCCAGACTCTGTAGGGCCGACCCTGTCGGGTCGAACCGGTCCTGATTCACAACTCTACCAAAATGAGAGGATGAGTCCGCGCTAAAAGGGGCCCAAGAAAATGAATGGAATGAAACGAGAGGATTGGGACAAGGACGCCGAACAAAACATGTAATTGGTTCTCGTATTTGTTTGATCTGATCCACACGTTTCTAGTCATCTTTCTTTATCATCATTCTTGAATGCTTAGGGCAACTAGCTCATGGAAATCTTCAGATAAAAAGCACTTGACTTCACTGTGTGGACATTTAGATTAACTTTTGGAGAATAGCTTTTACGATTTATTGAAGAAAGTTTTATCTCAATTTGGAAAAAAAAAAAAAAACTTCTAAAACAGTTTCCAAACTCTCACTTGAATTAAGTCTACTCAAATGGTTTATCACAAAGTACAATCTCCAATGCATGGAAATTAAGTCTACTTCCACTCTAATTTTGACTAAGCCTTTTTTTCAATTCTAACTATTATAAACTTTTGAATTAAAGTTCATTTACCAAAAAAAAAAAAGAATTATATTGGATTATTAAATACATTCAACAAAGTTGCAACGATATAAAAAGCAGGTCTTCCACCTTTGCATTATTGCGCAAATAGTTACAGATACATTACTGATACATGCGTACATAAATGTATAACGATCTCAACTACTACTTTATATCCCTTCTAGCAACCACTACTTAATCACGATCTTAATAAACCCCTCCCTCAAGCTTATGCTTATGCCTAGTGCTCCTAATAGCATACTAGCTAACAATTACTGGTCACAAGTTAATCATCCAGAATAATGGAACTCAACAACCCTTGGACGAACTCAAACCTCCGGGCCTTCTCCATTTTATCCTCCTCTGACAACTGCGACTCTTGGGGTTTTCTGTAACCAAACACTTTTGTGTTAGAAAGTAAAAGTTAACAGATCAGCTCTAAAAGATATAGGAAGATGAAATGATTGATATTGACAACACAGATCTTCAGACATGAAACCAAGGCTAATGGTCATAGACTTCACCACTGAAGACACTGGTTAGGTCATGTCTTTTAACTTCAGCAAAATAAAATTGCAACGAGTTTTCCATATGCATAATCTATCAACACACAAAGCACATGCACATTCATCCAATCCTGAGACTTCCATATCAACTACTTCTGCGGATGCAAGTTTCTGCTCATTTTTTAACACGGGAAGAAGCTTAATCAAACCAATAATATATCGTGATTCCTACCTTTCCAACAAATCATCCTTGGAGCTATCCTTTACAGGGGTAGCTTCAACTGAAGGGCATGACATTAAGCTCAGCGATTCATCTGCAACAACTGAGTTGTGGATAAACGATGACAGCAGAGGATCAGGTGAAGAATTGGAGGGAGTTACATATGAAGAGCCTCCAAAAAGAGACTGCAGAGCTCCTTTTCTCAGTAATGAAAATGCTGAACTAGAGCCTCCTCTCCTATACCTTCTCTTGTGATGAGCGTAATTTGTGGTTAAGGAACAAAAGCGAAATCCCCAGTACAGCATATCATAAAAATTTAAGGGTAGAGATTTTCCCCGGAAGTTTTCGCTAAAAAGCAATGTTCCCCCGAAGTTTTTTTAGATTCAATGTTACCCATAAGTGTTAAAATAGAACAATATTGTCTATTTCCATTAAAAAGTTAACGGTCAGTATCAGTTTTTTAACAGTCAATGCTAGTTTTTTAATGGAATACGACAACATTGTTACATTTTGAAACTTCCGAAGTGACAATGAATCAGAAAAAACTTCTAAGGCAACATTGCTCCACTTCTGGGGCAGATTTTCACCTTAACCCAAAATTTTATTAAGCAAATCCAAGACATTTTACCTTAGTATCAAGACTAAAGGGGAGAATTTCTGTGTTAGCATAGAGATATAAAACTGGTTCACCTAAGATGGAGATTTTTTATCTTACATGATTTTAGAGTGGATGAAGATGAACATATATTAAATCATATAGCATACATACAGGGAGGGGGAAGCCACCACAAGATAGTTGTGAAAATGTTAATATCACCAGTATAACAGGCTACTGATCATGATCAAACACATTGGACTAATTCATACTTATCAATTAACAGAAAACCAAGCGTTCTTTTATTTTCCTGAAAATTAACTGAAGTTTCATAGTGTTCGCCACTACATACACATACAATTCTTAAAATGCAGCATATAATATTTTAATGCCTACATAAAACTATATAGCAATGTAGTACAAGAAATTTATCCACAACGAAGTGTATTCCTTTTCCCCCCAGATAGATTTAATGAATGGAGATAAACCTAAATTAGCTATTGCACACTCAACAAGCATGTGTATTGGCTAATATGGACCACAAAGCAAACAAAAAAGATAAACATTATAGAAAGTTAACATGCTAAATGAAAGGATATCTTCAAGAAATTCCTGTGTTGCATGGTAATATGGCCAACAAGATCCATTCCCACCTTTTTACTACAAACAGGACAGATCTGAAAATGCAAATAACAAACAATAATCAATGTTAGCAGGAAAACTATGTTGGATAAAGAATTTATATAAACTCAACAAAATACACCACTAAAACAATGATAAAAGCATAATAATAGGCTTGGGCGTCAAATAATCCAATTGCGATTAATTGTGGGGGTTCTTTAAAAGCAACAAACTTAAGCAAGTGTGGGTACTAGAAGCAACAAAACCTAAACAAGTTCTCATATTCTCCGGTTTAAAAAAGGAGACCAGCTCTCTAGGTCCCTCCTGTGACTCTACGGGTCATCCTTATGCATTTAACATGGAGCACTTGTAAGGCCCGCGTTCAGACAAAAAAACAAACTTTGCAGAAAATAATCAACTGTCACAGCATTAGCATCTCATAGTCATAGGTATGTTTACCGGAACAATACATTTCATTTCCTTAATACAGTCGCATGTTTAGTTCAACACTGCAACAAAAAATTAATGTGTTCAAGTTTATTGGTCAAAAAAGGTGTTAATGTCGTAGTGAAGGACGCCAGAGGAAGGAGCCGAATAAAAATGCATCGAATAGACTCACTTGTTTGACAATTGGTGCCTTTATTTTCCTACTCATAAATGACTAGCATTCAAAATTAAACCCATCGGGGAAAAGATGAAAATTTATCATACAAGAACAAGAAACACGAGTAATCATTAAATGGAAAAACTAGAAACCAGAAATTATATGAAATGGAACAAAATTGATACCCCGTTCTTAGCTTCCACAGGATGCTCCTCATCAATGTGGCAACAAAGCCCAAGGACATCGTACTCATCGCCACAGAAAGGACAGAGAAACTCCGCCTTGAAATCATCATCTCCATCCGTTTCCTCGATACCGCCAAGGTACTGATGATCTGCACAAAGACGAATTCCCCTCCGATGATTCAGTAACGAACATAACCAAAGCCCCCATCAACTTCCCCTGGAGACAATCATGTCGGGGGAGAACAAACTGGAAAATCAAACCCCAAAAAAAAGAAGTTTCAGATGAGAGACAAACCAGATCGAGATTGATAGCGGCGGGAAGAAGTAGAGAGACGACCAGAAATCCAGGAATCGGAGTCCATGGAAGAAGCGAAAGGGGGAGAAAAAGGTGAGAATGTTGGTATCGGAAGAGGGTGGGAGTTCGGTGTTATGAGCAGGAAGTGAGGGGTGAATCGAAATGGTTGAAAGGGATAAAAGTCGAAGAGAGAGAGAGTAGAATGAAGTGAAACGAAGCGGAGAAAACAAGACTAGATACATAGACAGAGTGAGACAGGCCTGACCGCCTTCCAAGTTACGCGGGGTGAAATGCGTTTTTTTGTCTGAAATACTCAAATACCCACCTCTCTTTCATTCAATTCCGGTGATGTCCTTAAAATTTTATAATTAAAATTATTGTAATGGAGATGATCTCAACAGCTCTCGTAGCTCAGTTGGTTAGAGCACCCGTTTAGTAAGCGGGAGGTCTTGAGTTCGACTCTCAACGAGAGCATTCCTCACGTTTCTCTCTCGTATCTTCATTGAAGATATTTTTGGATTCCAAGCTAGAAACGTATGCCCTTATTTCTTTCTTTCCAAAAATGTCATGTTTTTGTCTTTTTTTTCTTTTGGCAGACAGGGATTGGATTGGAGGGAGCACTCGAAAATAATTTGATAAGAACCCATGGTAGAAAATAAATAAAGGGAAAATTAATCTTTTGCTCCTTGTAAATTTGACATAATTAGAACAGTCTATAAATTTTGATTCGGTGATGATGCAACTCAATCCCCATAGTTTTGATCCGATTATAACTTGTTCCTCAACTTTGACTCATTGTAACTCAGTCCCCATAGTTTTTAACCATTTTATAATTTAGTCCTTGTATTTTAGAATAAAGGTCATGGACTAAATTATAAAATGTTTATAGAATAGAGATTAGGGATTGAGTACCGATTTAAAATTATAGGGATTGAGTTACACTGAATTAAAGTTTTAGGATTGAGTTACAACTTGGTCAAAATTATAGGGACCAAAAGATTAATTTTCCCATGAATAAAAAGTCTATTTTGCTGGACTAAGAATGATAGATTACGTTCAAGTGTCTCTCAGTTATTAATGTAAATATAAAAATATTAATGAGCGACACTGCTTTAAATAGTAGTATAATTTATTTAATAGACATTATATAATGTACGGAATAAAATCTATACCAAAGGTGGTATAAAAAGGAAGTGTCACAAGATCACAAGCTTAAGTTCATGTAAATCCCCCCCCCCCCCCCAAAAAAAAGAACTTTAAGAGAATTATCTTCAATTAGAATTGAATGTATTAAAAAAAAAAAAGTAACAGCACTTAAATCTGAATAAGGAGGTACTCTTTCTGGTCTTTATTATAATGCACCAACTAACAATTCTCACAAACCAATAAAAACAGTTAAAGTCAATAAAGTTGTCCTACAATTTAAGTAACTTTCAATATTATCCTTACTTTAAGTAACTTCCAATATTATCCTTATTAATTATGGACATATATAGAAAAATAATGATTAATACTCATTGGGAACAAGCAAGTATCTTATTATAAAAAGGACCAAATAAACTTGTTAATTGATGTCTTATAATAAAGACTAGAGAAAGAGTATACCATAAGATCCGGGGTTGGGATAAACTACACAATTTGGATATAAATAAGGGAGGGGCTGCCCTGTACGGATCTGGCTTTGGTCCTTTGCATCGGACCGTCCGCTGCAGCATTTTGCACTTAATAATTTACCGCATGCGGTACGTGTACCGCATGCGGTACGTGTACCGCATGCGGTATTAATTTGTTAGGCAAAAAACGCAGCGGATGGTCCGATGCAAAGGACCAAAGCCAGATCCGCCCTGTACAGGTACAGACTGACACTAAGAGACAGTCCTATTATTTTGGGAAAATTACGCATAAGTCCCAAGGTACAAAAATAATTACAAAAAAGTTCCTTAAAATCATCAAATTACACAGAAGTCCCAAGGGACTTTTTTGATATTATTTGTATGGAAATAAAATTCAGGTTTTTAAATGTTATAAATATATGCATTTCCTATTGTAACTATGGCTTTTTCTGTTGTAAATTTCTAGATTTTAAAGTTTGTTGTAAATATAGTCTTTTTATGTTGTAAATGACCTCTCTACGTTCAAAATCCAGATGTTTAAATGTTGTTGTAAATATAGGCATTTTTTGTTATAAATATAGCTTTTTCTGTTATAAATTTCAATATTTTAAAGTTTGTTGTAAATACAGCACTTCCTGTGGTAAATATATCCGTTATCTGTTGTAAATGACATCTCTACGTTCAAAATCTAAGTGTTTAAATATTGTTGTAAATATGGGCATTTGCTGTGATAAATATATCTTTTTCTGTTGTAAATGGTCAGGTGTTTAAATGGAGTTGTAAATATAGTAATTTCATATTGTAAATATGGCATTTCCTGTTGTTAATACAAATAATATCAAAAAAGCTCCTTGGGACTTCTATGTAATTTTGTAATTTCAAAAGACTTTTTTGTAATTATCTTTGTTCCTTGGGACCTACGCGTAATTTTCCCTATTATTTTTGTACTCCCTTCTTGACTTTATAGTCTCCTCACTCCTCAGTACTGAATACTGATCATCTCATTACTGCTTCTGTGCTAGTGAGCTGTTACTTTTTAACGAAAAATCATCTCCCCCAAACTTCTGGGCCCCTTCTTGATTATCTTCTTCAATTCTATTTCACATTTCAAAACAACTCAAATTCTTTACATAGATATAGTAATAGATCATGTTTAATTGTGGAATTCATTATCATGCCAGTATCTCTGCAACCGTACCAGATGTATGGTTGAACAAAATCAGTTTAGAAATAAAAATATAACTTTAATCTGGTAACATTTGCATATTGTATGTTCTTACAAGTGGGCATCTACATCATTTTTCTATTCCAGTAGGCAAATCTATGCTTTGGGTGAAGAGTTCTTATACAAAAATTTGTAAGTCACGCAGTTTATATACATAAAAATTATATACAACATTATGGCTCATTTTAAATTTCATACAAAACACTCTTTCACCCTGCCAATCACCAAAACACAAAAATACACAACTTGCAGAGAGCAGAGTATGGTTATACAAACAGCAAAATTTTACCCTTTTGGACGTGCCTCAGCTCTTCCTCCTTTTCTTCCTAAGAAAAGGCATGGCACTAAATGCTGCTGCGGCGTTCTCAGTATCACCTTGGGCATTCTCTGATATCCAAACCCCCGTGTCAGACTCAAGCTTATCATAATTACTTCTAGCATTCACAGAGTCATGATTCACCACACCCTTTAGTTTAGTGTTCCCTCTATCTTGCAGTTCAATTCCAGATGTTTTATTGACTGAACTTGATTGATAAGTAATATTTTTACCACATTCAGCCTCATCCACAAAATCAGAACAACCACGTGTGAGCTCTTCACTATCATCCACTATAGTTGCCGAATCGTCATGAATTTCATTATGTTTGCTACCAGTCTCATCCTCACCTAGGCAAAATCCACCTCCCACTCTAAGGTAGTCCTCGTCCTCGTCATGAATTTCATTATGTTTGCTACCGGTCTCATTGCCATCTAGGCAAAATCCACCTCCCACTTTAAGGTAGTCGGCATCATGAGAGCTATCACAATTGCTCGCTCCTGCATGACTAGTTTTTTCTTCATCAGTACAGAAACCCCCTCCAGATTCGAGATAGCTTCTAGGCAAATCTTTCTTAGGAGAAAGATTTATTGTGCTTTCCTTGTGTCTGCTGAAACCAGAGTCATTATTGCCGCAAACACCATGCAGCCCAGAAAATATTTCATCTGTCTGCTCTCTATTCAAGTCTGTTTTATTGTTCTGATCAGATGAGGCAACAGTATCTTCAGTTTCAATGTTGTCCATGGCATAGTTGACACTCTTCCGAGATCGCAGAGACTGGAAACATTGGAATGAAAAGAAGGGGAAAAAAAGAGAGACGGGTGTAAAAAAGAATTTCTGGAAAGATAAAAACTGTAAACTAGTGGCAAGATGCAAGTCAAAGTATGCTTAAGAGAAGAACATGAAATAATAATCATAACTCAGTATCTCCCTCGAAGTATCATTGCATCAAACAAAAAAGCCAGAACCTTAGAAGAAAGAATAAAATGGAAACCACCATAAGTTCCCAAGGAAGAGGCTTCTATGCAATGCCACCCGGTAAGCAACAAGTAAATGAGCCACAATTAATTCAACAAGACAGTAATTTAGATATTGACAAGATAACATGATAAGTCCTACTTAATCTTTTGGGGATTGTGCGCATATTTCATGGATGTAAAAATTAGACATGATGTAAAATTGTACAATTATATCATAGCGGGAAGTAAAAAAGATGTTTCTTTGTGGTCCAACATGAATAGCAACAGAGTGAAAAGGTTCTCAGTCTCACTGAAGAAGCAGAAAAGAAGGGGAAATATCTAAGGACCATACCTGGGTAAAAGATCTTCAGAGTTTTTAATTAGGTTTTACAATAAAATGAGTATGGTTGTAAGGGGAAAAAATCCATTTCATCTGAGAACCTGATGGGAAATACCTAAATTTATCCAAGTTTCATCCAGATCATAATCCCCTCCTGACCAGCATTTGCAGATTTTTTTTTTTTTTTTATACTTTACATCATATGATAATTTTTCTTCCTTGACCTGGAGAGATTTCATGGAATTCAGGGGAACAAGAAACAGATTGTTTTTTGGGCCAATTAACAAGAAATATAAATTAAGCCTATTTTCCACATCAAACAGTAAAAGTCAGGTTTAAACTCCGCACTTCCTCCTCTCTCTTTTTTCTCCTCAAAAAATAAAGAAAAAGCTGCATAACAACAAAACATATAAAGAGGAAATCTATTCCAATATTTTCTAAGTTATCAGTCAGTAGAAACAGGACAATACTCACCCTTCGGACCCCTTCAGTGCCTCTTGAGTTTATACCATGTACTTCAGGCTCATGGTCATCACCTTCACTATCACTAGATGTAATTTTACGTGAATCAGTACCAAGACTTCTCTTCCTCCTTCCTCTTGGAACTCTTGCACCTTTTCCCCTACCTTTATTACTTCTATTCCGACTCAAACCGTTATCATCACTTGGCTGAGCTTGCTCTGCTCCAGTCTGCACATCTACCTCCGGCAGACCAGAAGCCGATGCAGGAGCACTCAACTTACCCTTTTTCCTTGACTGTGTCTTAACAACAGTATCTCCAGAATTCTTCCTTTTTCTTGACTGTTTTAAATTTAACGGCTTCATGTCAGCAGGGCTTTCTCCTGTTCCCTTAAAAGTCTCTGATTTGCTAATCCCAAGTCCAGCAGGAATTCCTGTCTCATTCTTCCTACTCTTAGCCAATTCCCCAGCAGGATCATCTGTAAACTCTGAAGGGTGATCGCCAGTGATTCCTTTGACTGCTTTCTTAATTCTCTTGCTGCGAATTTTTGCAAATCTTTCATTGAAAGTATAAAATGCTTCTAACCGCAATTGAGTCTGAAAGGAGATCAAGTGAGAATCAGTATATTCTTACATAAAAATTGAACGTGTGAAAAGTATTCATCATATAATCCACCATTGAAAAGCTTTGAGATTTACATGGACCAAATTACTTCCATTTTTTTTAATATAATATAGTAAACAATGAATGACAACATGTTTAACAAGAGAAGATAAAGAATGTAACTATGACCTCATTTTTGTTGTATTCCTTTAAAACAGGTAAAAGCAACTCATCTGCTTTCTGACTAGTCCAGCCAAACTTCTCCCAGCACAATCTGTATGCAAAAAGTTATTCAGAACAACATAAAATGTCTAGCTGCAATTTCAAAAGCTGACATTAAATTCAGAACTTTCATATTTCTGTCAATATGCAGACTCTCAAAAACCAATATCCATTTCTGATGTTTGAGCACAGAACAAAAACCAATATTATCGTTTTGAAAATGCACATGCAAACAATAAAAGAAAGAAGCCTCATTCACTTGATTGAATTATGATGTTAAAGACAACCTTATACTCCCCTCCTATTTCAATGCCCTTTCAAAGTCAACTGTCCAGATGCTCACTTAGTGAGAGTCAAAAACTAATATAGAGAAGAAAATGTCATTTATACTCACTTGCGAAGAACAAGATGATCTGGCTTTCCCCAGGCAAATGGATCAGTTGACTTGTCCACTTGTGGACAAGAGTAGGCAGATATAACTGTTTCACTTGGAAAAGAAGAAGGAATGTGCCAATTCTTGCTTACATTTCTCTGTATAAGAGACCATAGAAGAAAAAAATTATATCAACTCTAAGACACCATATGCAAGAACCATCCATATGTTAATGCAAAACAAATATGATTACATGTTTATTCATAAAAATCTGCTTAGTTTCTTGGATGTCATCCGATGAGTCATGTTCCTGAGCATGGGAAATCTTTCGATCTGTCATGGTCTCTTCTATATTGCAATTTTTGCCCGGAAGATTTTCTTCAACTTTTGAACCTTTCTTTTGGGTACTAGATCCGCTTTTTGTCTCAAACCATCCAAAGATGGTAGGATCAGGTGACTCAACCCACTGCCGGAATTTCAGAAGGCCATCTTCCTCAGGGAATGCATTTACAACCTCAATAGCATTTACAATTCCAATTCCACTACAATGACGTACCATACAAGAAGATGCAGTCAATTTACCAAAATCCAATAACTGTATATTCGATCATATCACTGAACTGCACAGTAGTTCTGTAATCAGACATCTACCATCTAAGTAAACAAACCAATGCAGACAGTAAAGAAAAACCCAAATATGAGTTCCAGGCAGATCTTAATTGCATCACTAGCACAACAACAACAAGGCCTATTGAGGTACTAGTTATCACACCTTACACCTTCAGTATAATCACTCCCCAGAAGCAAAGCCATGCGGATTAATTTATCTCCGGTCAATCCAAGCTCCTTCTCAATGTCCTGGACCAAGAACCCAAAAAAATGTTAAAGCAAGAAACTGTTAAGACTTAAGATATAAATTACTCGTCCTACACAGAAACAGACCTCCATGAAGTATGTCTCTACATATTTGCGATCATCAAATATATTCTTGTAGACACTACGTGCCCCAAATAAAAAGACATCAGAGTCATCAGTCACAACACCATCCACCAGTTTTGCAAGTTCCAAATAAGCACATTGCGCTTCTGCTTCCATTGGAGCGATAATATATGGCAAGCCAAACATTTGCAATAGTTCCTACAAAAAATCAGATGCATCAACAACACAAGGGATCAGAAGTTCTACTTCTCATATGTATGGAATATCAACTGTAAAGAAGTATAAATTCAGTCATACATAACATAAGCTGCCTTTTCTGTCAGCCAAAAACAAGAATAACTTCAATCAAGCTGTGTTGTATAAGTTGTCTCAAAAAGTGGGGAAAACTAATGCATTGATATTGTCACAAGGCTTAAGAGTGTAACCTAGTTGATACCATCTTGTTTGTAAAAAGTCATTTGAATTGGTGCTTACCAGCCCAAACTTCTAGATGGATTACTTTTTGAAAACCTATCAAACACTTGCTGGCAAGTAGGCTATATTGAGATCCTTGCTGCCCAGTCTTATGGAAATATATTTAGATACGAAATAGAGGTGCTTTGACCTTTCAGAGCAAGGTAGGGCTCAAGCATATCCTTTAGCCATGTTTCAAGGTCAGTGTACTTCTCCATAACTTCAATTTAATAACAAAATTCTTGGACATATTTAACGCAACAAATTTATTGCCTTTACAGAGTAATAAGCATGCACTTGTTTCGATACTGTTTCAGGTTGTCAATGAAAAATATTTATTAAAGAATTATTTCATAGTGGATGACACAGAGGTAACACAGCAGCAGAAAAGCACAAGACACCTAAGAAAAACCTTCTTTGACATGGTTAAGAGAGCCATGCATCATGTCAGTGATGAGTAGTCAAACCTGACATTCAGTAAATAATTCACTGTTGACGGATTCGGCATTGCGTTCAAGCTTCCTCTGCTCATATGCTAGGTTGGTATATTCTTGACCAAGAATTCGGATTTCTTCCTCCAAACCATGCTCGATTGCATCTGCATCCATTGCATCCTCGACAAGGTTATTTTTGCTTTCCTCAAAGCTTCCATGGTTATCCTCTCCAGGCAACTCTGACTGAGTTTCAAGGTCTTCAGCAGACAAAAGCCCTGGGGGCTCCATTGCATCTTTACCAAGGTCACTCTTCCCTTTCTCAAAGCTGCCACAGTTCTCTCTAGGCAACTCTGGCTGAGTGTCAAGGTCTTCTGTTAATCCTTCTGAGGAGGAATCCACAAAAGGAGCAACAGGCTCAGGCTTCTCAGAATAATTACAAAAAGGTTCAGCTTCATAGCTGCAGTTCTTTTTCTCCTCTTTTGAAGCATCAAGGGAGTCAGCTACAGTAGATTTCTTACCATTGGCAAACACCTTGCCATCCTCATTTAAGGTACCCAAGAGTTGCTCTGCAGCCATGTGAATCTCATTCCTCCTACTTTCATCTGCAGTGGGCAACAAATCTTCAGAATATGATCCTATCTCCTTTGAATGAGGCTTCTTAATAAATGACACTGTCTTCTCAGAATCAAACGCCACAGATGACTCTGACTGTCCCTCATGAGACTGGGAAACTCGTTTATTACTTCTCACTGTGCCATCCATATTATCATCTATAATTTTATAATTTGATTCTCTGTGTTCAGTGTTACCTTCCCTATGCAAAGTGGACTCACCCATTCCAGCGTCTCTCTTCGGTGCCCCAAAATTGCCACAAATACTCTTCACTCCAGAATCAACCAAATTATCATCTTGATTTACTGCATAATCTGACCTGTCCCCATCAGCATTTGAGTACTCATGCCTGGATGATGCGCCATGAAGTTTGCAGTCCCCCATGACCTCGAGGCTTCTCTGTATTGCCTCCTGTAAGTCAGCCTCCTCCTCCAAGCAACCTCGAGATGTTTTTTTCTGTGCCTCAGCTGCACACAATGTTGTGTTGGCATCATCACAAACTCCATCCTCCCATTCTACATCAGACTCATCAATATAATTATCTTTTGAAACAGGTGATTTCATTTCCACATGAACACCACTTTTACCTTCAACAATTCCTTCTTCCCAGTCACAATCAGAACTAGAATCAGAAACTTGTTCTTTCAATGAGTTCTTGTCAGCACTAGAAAATGCTACTAAACTAACAAATAAATCATCATCATCATCATCATTAAGGCACTTGTTATCACCATCATCCATGAAGGATATCTCTAAAGAAGCATCCCCTGCCAATGCAGGGTGTTCATTTCTAGAATTATCTCCAACTAAGTCAACATTTGATCCGTCAGATGTATCAACAAGCAGGTTGCTAGAAGCTTTTGATGCAACATTTTTCTCCCCACTAAGAATTGCATTATCATTTGCTGCCTTATTTACAACTGTTCTTTCCTGCTCAATCTCCTTCATCAGATCCAAATTTCGTTGTATGTCACGGGTCATACGCATCCCCATAGCTCTAAGTCTACTAACACGAAATTGGCCCCTCTCATCCTGATAAGTTTCGATATTCTCATCAGATGGACTTCCAGCTTCATTGCAAACCAACCCACTTGAGGTACTAGAATCATTGGCAGGATCACTGTTATTCACAAAACCCTGAGAAAAATGGTTTCCTAGAGTCTTCTGATGTGTGTTTTTATTTTTCTCTAAGCTGGAAGAAGTAAGTTCTCTGCAACATAAAAATATGGTGAGCAAATGAAATTGTTGAGGCAATAATCGAGCACACCAATAACGGATAAATATCCAATAATTGAAAAAAAGGTGCTATTGGGGCTGATATCAGCACAAAATAATGAAATCAGACAACTCACTGTTTATCACCAGTAAAAGATCTTGAAAATATATACTCTCTGTTGGCTTCAGATGCAATACGAGAAGTCTGCACACCATCTACCACTCCCCCTGCAGCAACTTTCTGCACTTCATTTATCTCCCGACGAAAAGCAACTGTTTTAAGGTAAGCCTGTATTTGTAATTCAGAGAATTTTGCAGGATCCTGAATGGTTCCACGAAGATGCTGTCAGACTACAGTAATCCCAGATATTTAGTATTGAAAAGATGTACTTTTCAACAATACTACATGAGAAGGTAGAGATAAACAGATCCTAAATTGCAAATTCTAAATAAATCTCCAATATAACGCCACACTAAATTACTGGCAAGAAATACATAAAATGTACCAATGATTACCATCAACGAAGTTATAAAGAAAATTCTGACAGCCATATGTAATACTTTGCAAGAAATTATGCCACCTACTGAGTCTAGGACAAAGATTAGTGCTAACCAAACAATCCATGATGCAGAACATTTGAAAGGAGCTACTTTGTTCTCCTCTTCACAGAAGCAAGACTAATTTATGCAGTCAGAATTTCAACTATCGCCTTTTCAATAATAAGATCCGCAGAAAAAGTATCTAAATTAAATGTTTCATTTCACAACCACCAAATCAACAAATGAGAAAAATCCAAGCTGCGTTTCAGGGCATTGATAACTCAAGTACCAGCTAGTGAGCAACCCCTCACTTGTATATTCAGTCTCATGCTAATGCTAAAGAGTGAAGCAGTTAAGCATCTAATCTAAAAGCATCAATACTATTTTCTGTTAATACATTACATGCTTTCCAGAGAACAGACCTCACTTTTCCATTATAATCATAAGCGATACTCCAAACCTTGCCACTATCGGCTTTGGCTCTAATGACAGGATTTCAAATTATCAATATTGATAATGCTTGACACTCAATTTTAAGAATTAAAGAAATAGCACGCAGAAACACATTCTAATTTCAAATTCTACAGAAAAGTGACAGAAAGGAAACTTCTAGCAGTATGCACTACTATTTTGCGTTGGTGCCACAAGTACAATAGGGTATATGTTCTATATTTTCATTGATCACCAAAACATCAAAAATGTTTCCAAGTTCTGACCAACCTTCTTGACTTTCTGATACTTCTGTCTGTTCTCTGCGATCAGTCGCTCTCTCATCTGCAGAAATGTTTATTAATGGCTAACGTCAAAATAAACTAAGAGGGGCTGAAGTTAGAGAGTACTCTATCTGCACATCTACCTGACCAAGAAGGTCAAGTTGCATTGATGGAGGCAAAGAGGCTAGAACAGCTGGATCAACCTTACCATGCATTGCTGGCTGCAGAATTTAATTACATGAAGTTAGCATATCATCTTTATGATCAGGCAGCTAAGTATCAAAATTATTATAGTTGATCCATAAATTCTCACGCCCGAAAGAGGAAGTTTTATTTCCCCAAACAAGTGTCTAACAAGCCATTCTCAAATTCTTCAATTGACTTTCCAAGATTGTCCTTATTATGAAGAGCTCTGGCAGACTTTGAAAATTGCAGAAATTACAATGATAAGAAGAATAACTCAAGATTCAAAAGTGAACTAACCAAGATCATTTCTTCGTCTTCATCATTAATGAAATCCTCTTCCTCAGAGATGAAAGGCCCACCAGATGTTGATGCATTATTTACTAACTTTTCATTTTCCTCAGCCAAAATAGATGCAGCCAGCCTAACAAACTCACCAAAATAATCAACCTTTACCAAGCCAAAAGCAAGATGACTAGAAAATCACGAAATTACATGCAGCTTACATTTCATCCACTTTGTCCTGATTGTATTTCTTTGCCACCATATCATCACTGCTTGACCTACATTCTACTGTGCCAACTTCATGCAACAGAATTCCCTTACCCTTGCCCCTGTCCTTTTCACTGACCTCAAATTGTTTCTGGTTGTTAGAATCCTTTAGTGGTCCTTCTACCTTTTTCCCTTTAAGCTGTTATCAGACAACAAATATAAACTAAGAACATATAAAGAAAAACCAGCATACCATGGAAGTGTAAGCAAGTCAACCAACAATAGTCAATACACAATATGACTAAGAGTAAATATCATAAAAGTAATGAAGGAAGACATTATATCCTATGGTATAAAATCCTGGAAATATCATATCTAGTTCTATCCATTCCAGTCGATGTGTACTCAACACAAATGTTAATTCTCAATTTTACTCCATAAAACATGGAAAAAAGAAAATTGTCAAGCTTAAGTAGTGACCATCTACAGTATATTTAAAAACTGACCCAAGAGAGAATATCAGATTGCATCGACTGCGGTAAAGCAGCTAACACAGAAAGATCAACTTCAGCACCTGACGCTGGCTGCAAGGAGAAAACCCAAACGTTAACAAGTTATGTAAAAGTTAAGCAATTCAAAAGCATTAACAACAAGCATTAGGATCTGAGAACTGCATAAAGATGTTCCCTTATATGCCACTAAAAGTTTAATGACGCATTCAAAGTAAGTACAATCAAGAAACATATATAACAGTATCCACAAAAGTTATATGACAGCTCATAAAATTGGAATGCCAGCCAGTATTCTCTTGCCCACACAAATTATTCCGTAGGTGTGAATCCTCAAAAGAGTCAAACAGTATAAATTTACAAGTGCAGGTGCATTAAATATATATATAGTGAATAGTGATTCCTTAGTTGGTTATATATTGAAAGAAACATGTATATCATAACTATTCCTACTTAAAATAAAATATGAATTATATAATATGCTATAATTCAATATTTAAAAAATCAAAATGAGGCACACACTTAAAATTAAAAGGAATTAAATTTAAACAGTAAAGAACAGTTAGGAAACCAGAGAAATTAAAAATCAAGTGCAAGAGAAATACAATTAAAAATCTTCAGCTTCTAAGTTGACTTTGAAAGAAAAAGATTCAATGATTATAAGCTCGGTTTTCTGGTCAAGTGGAGGTAGCATGAGTTGGTTTTAACAAAATGAACACTTCGTAACCTGTACACTGAAAATACAACTTTGCAAGCTGTGGGCATATAAGCTCACAGATTGCCAGTTGACGTCTTAGAGTTTTACTCGGTGCCTCACTTCACCAAATCCTATTACTCAGGCCATTCTATCTATCCCCTGTTGCAAACTCACCAATATTATTTCTGGATCTGTATTATCTTCCTCCTCAGAGAGACTGACTACACCACATGGTGCTTTACCAGCTAATAATTCATCTTCCTCTGCAACAATAGACGCTGCCAACCTATATTTGCACATCCAGACAGGACAGAAGAGTTATTCACCACATTTGATAATACTCATACAAAACCAAAAAATGATAAATTATGATTTATTTGCTGTATTATATTTGTTCAAAATAAATGTACAGATATCTTACATTGCATCAAGATCCTCCTGATTGCAACTTGTTGATACAGTAGCCTTGGATATATTTTTGTCCACTTCAGCCCCACATCTAAATATATAAATCAATCAAAATAAAAGCTTGTCCATAACTCCTAAAGAGACTAGAGAATCGGAGTGGCTTATGCAACTCACGTTTTATCTTGCTCTTTTTCATTGTTTCTTCCTAAATCACAGCTAATTAAGTCCACCTGATCTGATTTTTTCTGACCCTTAGTATCACCATTCTGCTTCAACCTCTGGTTTTTGACATCATCTGAAAGTTTTTTCAACTTCAATGCCTTTAACTGTAAACAGAAATTTAAAAAAAAATGTTGATAAAAGAAAAAAAAAAACAGGTAGCCAATACAAAATATTTGATGAATCACCATTATGTGCTTTATTTTGCTGTTTCTACTCTGCCATTAGTATAAAATGAATGGCGGTGCTGTATTTAACGCTAAATACAATAAGCAGGAAGGGCTAAATCCAACATTTTCAAACATCTATGACCGTGAAATCAGGAGTCATTTGCAATCTGAGTCATAGGTTAGGGAAAGGGTATCTTCATATTTAACGGATCAAAACAAGAACATGCTCAATTACAAATTTCTGAGTATCCTTTCCTCACCTCTCACACTATAAAAGAACATCACATTAATATGAATAACTAGAAAAAAATAAATCCACAGGATAGAGAATCACGTACAAATGTCTCAGAAAAATACAGAACGAATATCCTACTATATGCACGAGTAGGTTAATAGGTCGCAAGTGAGCAAATGATAGAAAAACGACAATAATGGATTTTAATAACATAAGTATTTGGAATACACTTATAAGCAACGCTCACTGACGCAAAACTGCACTTAAAGGTAATATTTTTGGAATTCACATGCTATAGCGAAAATATCAAATAGAACAGCAGCAACTCACATGATTGAGAAGCAATTTCTCGGCAGTCTTTCGAACTTTGGCCTGAGCATTTTCGCGCTGCCTCCGACGCGCAATCACAGTCCGTCGCTTGAGAACAGGCGTGCCGCCATCAAAGATAAAAACAGGTTTAGTCCGAAGGAACAAAAGCTTGCAAATTCGGCGAAAGAAGCCGAGCAAATGAGCATTGCGAACCATTTCTCCCTTCTCATCCCGCATGGCCTTCATAAACTGA
The DNA here is from genome assembly GCA_025563575.1 of Acacia pycnantha. Classification (NCBI taxonomy): domain Eukaryota; kingdom Viridiplantae; phylum Streptophyta; class Magnoliopsida; order Fabales; family Fabaceae; genus Acacia; species Acacia pycnantha. The sequence continues at coordinate 1,107,131 of JAMWYP010000167.1, read as the reverse complement.
ACCATCCATATGCTCGCATCTGCGAAAATCACAAGCGCAAGTGATATTATTGAAATCGAGAGAGAGTGATGGATAAGGATTGAAAGAGAAAGGTGAAACAAGAGAGTACCAATGGCGAGCTTCTTCCCGGCAAGGGTCTCGACGGAGACCCGACGACCAACGGGGGCAAGAAGTTCCCAGAGACCCTTCACTCCCATTGTCTTGCCACCCAAGCAGATGGATTTGCCGCGCTCCCAATACTAATATTGTTCTGCTGAACTCAACTGGGCCCCTCGCCGATCGAACAAGATAGTCAGAGTCAGACCATCCATCTCATTATAGGAACAGTGGAATGGATCTGATGGTCGACATTAAGACATGTCATCAAAACAAATGGTGGCAGTTGATTTAAATTTGACAGAGCACCATCGTTATTTTATTTTCATGGGTGCTTACGGGTGAGATTAGATTTGCAATTACTACATAATTGGGCTTTGAATGGTCGGTTAGTGGATTTGTCAGATGGATCAAAGTTTTGTATGGGACTGTGCTTTTCTTCTGAGAACAAGTACGATGCAGTCCTCCTATGCTGGGTAATTAAACTCGGACCAGTCAGGTCGATCTAAGAACTGGCGAACTAGTCATTAAATCGGTCTGATCCGGGCATCAACCCGGTCACCTTTTTATTAAAAAAATTACTTTTTTTTTATTTTCTTTAGAATTTCATATTAATAACCCTGAAATCTTTATTTTCTCATCAGTTTGGCCTCATGTTAGCTCTAGTCTGACCCACTGACCCTTAACCCAGTATCCTAAGCGATTCAGTGACCGATCCGGGTCTAATAACCTTGCTCCTATGTTGGTCCTCTATTCTTGACTTTAAAATATGTCTCAGTATTATTCAAATTGCTGCTTCTAGGTTGTTTCTCTATCACCCTTTTCCCATATAGAGTTGTTCCTCTCTGTTGAGGGGAAGAGGGTTTTTAGTTTTTTTAGTTAGTATAAATATATCTATGAAGCTTTTTTTAAATTAAGTGTCTAATTTTACAAGTCAGAATTTTTCGGTCCGATCTCATCCTGGTACTATCGACACCAAGACTGGGATGTAAATTGCATACTAGCTAAAAGCCAAGACGAGAATTGGGATTAGGGTATCTCAATCCCATCACAGATCTTGAACACTCCTACATTTGGGTAACAAATTTTGCAATGAGATATTGTTCATCAATTTTTCCTTTTTTATCTTTAGTTTATGAAAAAAATGAAGGAGAAACCCACATTAAAAAATTGTGTTACCTAACAAATATTTTATACAATCATATGTCCAAGAGAAATCGCAAGAAGAAAAATAAAGGGTTTGTTCTGTCGTAGAACACAGATGTCTAGCCACAGTGGGCTAGGTATGATTGATATAGGATCGGGTATAGCGTCCACTGGTATCTATGGGGGAGATATCAGCGGTTGCTAACGGATCACTGTGCTACACGGGGTTGGCTCTTCGCCTGAGGGTGGTGTGTGTGCACAGTGAGACTGAATGGTAAAGAATGTAATGGTGAACGTGGAGAACATACCTGGTAGGTAACCTCCTATTTATAGAGATTACCTAGGGTTTCGTCCTCCTAACCTTCAGTTAATCTCTGGCGTCGTGCGTATCTCACGTCTTGATGGTGCCTGCTCCAGTATATGCACGATCCCTGAATTAACGGCACATTAAATAGGTGATTGGCAAGTTACCTATCTCAAGGAGGGCTTCCCGCCTAAGGCACTCCTATTGGGCTCAGTCTCTGCCAAGCCCATTATTCGAGTCCATAACAGTTGCCCCCAAGCTTGGTAGTTCAGGTCTCTGAGCTGTCGAGATTAATTGACTGCTTTCCGAGATCTCTTGTATCCGGCTTTGCTTTCATAGCAACTGTCCTGGCCTAATTGCCTGGTTTATATTCATGCATTTAGTAACGCGTAAGTAAATCTCAATAAATAGAAAATACTTACTGTTTGCGCAACCCGTTCAACGTGCTCATTTCGGATACTTGTCCGAGCTTGCATTAAACTTTCTGGTTCGCGTTAATACCGGCTTTTGATCGTTACCCACTCTACTGTCCCCCATCCTGGTAGTTCGGGAACCTGAACTGCCGAGATGTGTTATTTTCAAAATCCGGACTACAAGCTCGCGATTGCTGGGAGTTTCGACTGTGCTGACCCATAATTCCGGGTTTATGAGCTGTAACCCCGAGATTCCAGGTTACATACTTTTAACACCGAAACCTCGGATGTTTGACCGAGTTGGTCTTAACTTCAGCATTTCCCATATTCCGTTTAACCGAGTGGAAACCATTATCCTGGTGTCTTCACAGTACCTGAGATTGTCTCATCACAATTGTACCAATTGTAGTGTTTCAAAATTCTCAATATGCGTGCTGCCCCCATTTATCAACATACAAGAGGCTTTATCAATATTAAAAGCCATATTGACTATAGGAAATGCTATTTTGACAACGAAATTTTCAAACCTGGAGCCCTTTTTAAACTTGGGTATTTTGATTGTCCCCAAATGCACGAAGGCCATTAATAACAGTAAAAGGTATATTGACAACAGAAAATGCTATTTTGACAACAAAGTTTTCAAACATGGAACCATTTTTAAACTCGAGTATTTTGATTGTCCCCAAACGCACGGAGGCCATTAACAACGGTAAAAGCTATTTTGACAATAGGAAATGTTATTTTGACAACAAAATGTTCAAACCTAGAGCCATTTCGAAACTTTAGTATTTTGATTGTCCCCAAACACATAGAAGCCATGAACAACAGTAAAAGATATATTGACAACAAAAAATGCTATTTTAACAACAAAATTTTCAAACCTGGAGCCATTTTTAAACTTGAGTATTTTGATCGTCCCCAAACACACAGAGGTCATTAACAAATAGTAAAAGCTAGATTGACAACAGGTAATGCTATTTTAACAACAAAATTTTCAAACCTGAAGCTATTTCGAAACTTCAATATTTTGATTGTCCCCAAACGCACAGAGGCCATTAACAACACTAAAAGCTATATTGACAACAATAACTGTTATTTTGACAACAAAATTTTGTAACCTAGAGCCATTTTAAACTTGAGTATTTTGATTGTCCTCAAATGTACAAAGGCCATTAACAATAGGAAATGCTATTTTGACAACAAAATTTTCAAACCTAGAGCCATTTTTAAACTTGACTATTTTGATTGTCCTCAAATGCACACAGGCCTTTAACAATAGTGAAAGCTATATTGACAATAAAAAATGTTATTTTAACAACAAAATTTTGTAACTTGGCGCTATTTCAAAACTTGAGTATTTTGATTGTCCCCAAATGCATAGAAGGCGTTAGTAACAATAAAAGCTATTTTGGCAACACGAAAAGCTATTTTGACAACATCTTCAGAGAATGTTCACAGCTACATCAGCCTAGGTTGAGAAGTGAATATCATATCAAAATATTAAATTGTATGAGTAAGTGGCTATTTGCCTCTACTCATTTAACTTAATATCATATCAAGGCAAAATATCATATATAATTTCATGTCCATGTGTATACCGTAATTACAACAACTTGTCCACCCATCAAAATACAAAAAGGTGTTACAAAAAGTCACTAATACTAGGTGTATATAGACAATATATGAGCCCTCATTCCATTTCAGCAATGACAATATATGAGCCCTCATTCAACACTTATACAACAACAAATTATCTTTGTTATGCCAACTAAACTTACACTTCTTCTTCCTCTTCCATTTTTAGCATTCATTGGTGGTTGTAGATTGTCATTATTCCCTTTTTTTCAATGTAAACATGACTATATTCTTCATTAAACTTTATTAAATGATCCAACCCTTCATCATCTAGAAGATCCATAAATGTAGATGTATCAAAGCTAACTTTAAATTTCACAAAAATGTCATTACATTCTTTTCCAATTAGAGATGATATGATTCTTCGCAACTTGTCATAGGTTGTGTCTTCTTTTATGCATCTTGTTCTTACCAAACCTCCAACATATTGAATTTTACCTCCCCCACCATTAAAAACATCCCCCTCCCACATGAAAGAAACATCATAGATTTTTCCCCAAAGTACCTGCCATATTTCAGCACAATCTACAACAAGTTGATTGTATTAACAACTGCAAAAGCCATATTAACAACAACAACTTCACGTGTTAACAACAAGTTTTTTATCTTGTATCAGAATTTTTAACAAAACAAACTATCATCACATCAACCATTACCAATAAAAACAGAGCAATCCCTCTGTTACCTTCCCAAAAAACAGAGTACAATGTTATTAACCCTACCCAATAACGATGAAACCCCAACTTGAATAGTCAAGATGATATCTTTAGCAAAATCTTAGCATTACTTACCTAGGTACGAGCATATAGTCCACTTACAAGCCCAAGCTTCAACCTTTCACCAACCCTTCACTCTCTGAATGCAACGAACGTACACCACCGAGAAAATAAATTACTCAACGAACATAGAGTAGATGACAGCTGCAAAATCTCAGCTTTGCCCAGGACATGAAAAGTTCACTTACTTGCCTTCAACATCGAAGATTCGATCGACCACCATGCTTACCATGATTTCTCTCTTTTTTCCTTTCTCATGTATGAAAATAGACGTGTGTCATTCTCCTGCTTGCTTCTTTCCTTTTTTATTCAATATGGGCAACAAAGTCTTTTCCCAAAATGAATTAATCATAAAAAGGTCCCTGGGACTTCTTTGAGACTTTTTTGATATGTGATTTTGGGTTAGGACTTTTTGGCTATGTTTTATGTACCTTGGGACCTCACTGATATTTTCCCAAAATATTATGGCCCTAAGTTCCAAAGAAAAGAACAAGAACTTTCTAACATCAGAAAGGAGCTACGTCAGATTGAAGATGATGTAACTAAGCCACCGCTACTACCTTCACAACCTACTATAGATCATTTCTCTCCATATTCTTTTATGCCAACAACCTATCAAGTATATAAGTCTCTGTACAGAGAACCAGATTATGATTCCATTTTCAGATCAACTATCCTCTAGCCAACCGAGACAAACTACTTCCAAAAAGCCATCCAGAAAAAAGGTAATAACCTCTTCTGGTATCCAAACCGAAAGTCATCCAGTAATATATATAACATTCATATACTTCTAAATTAGCACCCTATACATGACCCACATTCACCTATGTTCGACCCAAAATGCCCTAGCCATCACTTAGAATCCATACCCCACCAACTTCTCCACCAAAAACCTCATCATTACCCATAGATAAAGGAAAAGGTGTAGTTACTGATTCATTTAAAACTATTGAATTCTTGACCGATGATGATGAATTCCCTATTCTCTCATCAAGTTTGACCTCTTGTGAAGAAGAAACAAACACTATGGAATCTATTAATTTTGAAACAGACATTTCTAATAATTTCACACTGGAAGAAGAAACTTCCAATGATGAGCAACATTATGCTGATTTGTCTACTATTGCTATGGTAGAACAAGCTGAAACTTCTCAAAGATCTCCTGTAGTTGAAGACTTTCCGCTGAAGAAGAAGGTAAAATAAGAGAATCAAGGTCCTAAAGGCCAGAAATCCAGAAGGAAGACCTTCCTCTGGACCATGGTTTACGTTTGATCACCCACCATATAAGTGACGAGAAAGACTTATGACTTTGAAGCATGGATCAACTTACAAATGACCCGGTCTGCAGTTACTCTTCAGCAAATTTTGACAAAATTCGCCTATAGAGTAATTGGAAATTTGCGTGAATGGCTTACAAAACTTAGCAAGTATCAAAAGTTTCAGGTTGTAAGAGCAGAAAGCTAAGAGTATTTCTCTGAGCTATTCACAAATAATTCTTAGGTAATGTCAATGTTATCCAACGAAGACATTATCAAAAATATTTTGAAATGAAATGTTTCTCGCTCAACCGAAAGGATTTACAAAACCATTTCACTCGCATGTCAGAAAAATATTATCTATTTGGAGGATCTGAATATCCCAATCTCATATATGTTTTTGTTGTCTCACTTCCTAAAGAACTCCAACTAGAACTGCATAGAATGATCAACTCCCTTCAAAAAGAAGCTTCTCAGCTTATACTTGGAGAAAGATATCAACTTGCTTTAGCAACGCTAGAGTAGTTGTGTGAACAACAGAAGCTCTTCAAATTTATGCTAAAAGGAAGTTCTAAGCTCAAACCTGCTTGAAGTATATCTTACCCAAGGATCAAATGCAAAGATAGGCATGCTTGCCATTACCCTACCAAGAAAAAGTCTCGCTTCTACAAGTATAATCCGACAAGGAGCCAAGGAAGAAAGAGAAGACCAAGACCAAAGTTCAGATACTTTAAAAAAAGTGCCCCTAAATCTCAAAAATCTAATAAATATTCAGAAAAGCATTATCAAACTACCTACAAGAGGAATTGATAAATTCATCTTTCATCTAAACTCGTATAACTTTACTGTTGAAATGGATAATACCTCTTTTCCATCTATGCTAGAAGCCAAAAGAAAGAATCTTCCTGACTCTCAACTTCTTCAATGGAAGGATTGGTTTTCATGCTATAAATTCGTAGTAAAACATATCAAAAGCTAGGGGTGGGCATGGGCAGGGTTGGGCAAGGCGAGACCCCTGCCCAATGCCTAGCCCGAAGAATGAATGGGCTACATTTTGCAGCCCGATGCCCGGCCTTACCCGATAAAAGCCCTAACCATTTTCAGGCTGGGCAAAGGCGGGCTTCCCTTGTTCAAGTAGTGACGCATTGCTCTGCTCTATAAAGATTCTAGTTCACACTTCACAGAATTTCAAAACTTTGGAAATACATGAAGTATAATATAATATATTTAGATATAATAATATAATATTTTTTAAATAAAATAATATATATATATATATATATATATATATATATATATATTATTTATTTAAATATATTTAATTTTTCGGGCAGGCCAAATGGGTAGGGCAAGACCCCCTGCCTGATGCCTAGCCCTGCCCAGTTATTGGCCCAGCCCAAAACTGCCCAAATATTTTTTGGGCCACTTTTTTAGGGCTGGGCAATTTTTTGTCGGGTTTGGGCGAGAGTACCGGGCATCTGGGCACCATGCTCACCCCTATCAAATGCCACTAGAATACCATAGTTGATTACCTCTCCAGGCCCTAAAAGATCCAACTCCTTACCCCTTCCAAATCACTTAGCATTTTAGACATCAACACCATGTCTCTTCTAATAACTTCCAATTTCATCACCAAATACCATGAGTTCTCACATGGATTCAACCAAAAAACCCTGAGAAAACCCAACAAGTAGCCAAAAGAAACTTGTTCTATTGGCTTCATATCCTTATCAACTCCCTTCATATTCCACCATCTTTCAAGTTTTTTAATTTACAAAATTCATACTTGACTATCCCTTTCATCAGAGGTTCCATTCTCGAAGAAATGAAGTATTACCTTTGGTCTCTCTCAACCTTTTATGTATGTTGTATAGTCCTTAAACCTCACCCTGTTTACCATTACCTCCATGATAGCAAAAATAAAGACGGCTTATGAACCATGCTTCAATGGTTCTCTCATCTTCCAGTTTGGAGGAAACAACTTGGTCAGGTTATCAAAAATCATAGACTTTGGCATATCCCAGAAGACTGCCACCCAATGTTTCTTTGCACTTCATAGACCTTACAATTTTGACTTCCAAGGAAGACTTTATACTACCAATCAGGCTCATGTTTGGCACATCAGTATCGAATGGCCACAATACAGTGGACAACTTTTGGATAATCTAAAACTCTTCATCAGTAATTTGAATAATTGCCCAGATAGAAATCCAGGGTTATCATGTGCTTCACTTGGTCCTGTTCCCAATAAAGCATTCATTCCTGATCCTCGCAAATGGTACAAAAGGCCCCGAGCAAAATAGTTTGATCGATTACCATCACCTATCTTGATTCCAAGAAATCCAAAGAACTCCAGTTGTCCCTATTGATTCCTAGTGTTAGTCCAGCTCACAAAATTCATGGCAAAAACCATTGTCTCCATTCTCTCAGGACCTATGGGGAGGATCTTTCTACCAAGACCCATATTCACAATACCCAAAATATTGTTCTCAAGAGGTGTCGGCACAAGAGGACCACTTGCATAGATGAGAATGTAGATAGTCCTACCTATGACACGACATGATGAAGACTACTCTAACTTATCACCAAATGATGATCATGAACCCATATGCAAGTCAGGAGATTCACGTATGTGTGAGCTTTTACTTTAGCAAAGAGTGCTTTTACTTAGTGCTTTTGCTTTAATTATAGTACTATTAGTCACCCGAGTGTGCTTAGCTGTCTTGCTTTATAGCTAGTCTGTAAGAATTTACTTTGTCGTGTTGTAAGCTTAAGTTTCTATATAATCGGTGCTCCTAGCCACAAAGGGATCATCAAAGGTAACCTCTCTCATCAATAGAATAGTATTTTCCAATGACTTCCTTCTAAGTTTTTAATCTTCTGAAAGCTCTATCTTTCTATAACCGCTCTCTTATCTCTCTAGAGATTTTAGTATACTTTACACTGCTCTTGAAGAGGATTCTATGTATCAGAATGAATTTGACATAATCCTTGGAATCAAGTTTCTTTATGAATAATGTGGTTTAGTCTAGGTATCTACAGAATAAGGACCTAATGTGATCTGTATGGCTAAGGAATGCCTTGAAATGACCTTGACATGGTAAAATTTTTAATTTTCCTGTACTAGATCTTAGAGTTTATAAGGAAACTCACACCCTCTAATATACTATGATTTAGGTGCTTATCAATGTTAAAAAAAGGTGATCATCACCAATAAAATTCTTAATTTTTAATATGGACTTTTACCAATTTTCCCTTTTTAAAAAATAATAATAATTCAAGGTCCCATTTAAAACGCCCAAACCTTTTTGTTTGAAGAAAAAGAAATGTATATAAAACGCCCAATCTTGGTCGCTGTGAGTACTCCTAAAGTTTTGGTATGTATTTAAATTTATATACGATTTTATTCATTAAATATATTTAATTAAGTACTTTAGTTTTTTAAAATTTTTTAAACGTAATTTACTACTTTTTTAAATTTATATTTAAATTGTTATCTTTAATTATCACATAATATATAACTAATATGTGTGTGTAGTATTCAGTATGATTCATGTCATTTTCAGTCTTTTTCATCTCAAATGACTTTTCAAATACTATCCCAAACAAGAACCCATTTGAAAAAAAAGTCGCATACGCCACCGTTATTCCAAACACAAATCATATCTACAATCTAATTTTAGGACGGAAGTGAAAACACAAAATTCCATCTCATTTGCCTAGTAACTTTGATTAGGCTGATGTGGCATAAATTCTGATAACTTTAACTAGCATTTTAAGGATGGAACGGTGCAATTCGGTTCGCCGATCGACTTAGGGCATGGACCAACGCAGATTGTGGTGGCAGCTCAAGCCCGGGCTATAGATATATCGGCGGACACACCGTCGATTGTGGCTCATGGTCAAAATCTAAAAGATTAGGGTGCTGAGTTTAGACTTTTAAACATGAGGGAGGTTACATGTAACTTACTTAAATTTGCTTAAAGTTGAGGGGAGTTATGTGTATTTTAGCGTATTTTTAAAACTAAATTAGTAAAAGGGTTAAGGTGCAATTTTACACATGAAGTTTACCCCCGGGAGCGCCCAGCACCACGAAGTTTTTTCAGGAGCAAAAGTACACACGACGTTACGTTTTGGGAGCAAAAATACCACGGGCCGTTAGTTGACCGTGAGTTGACCGTTAACTTGGATGGAAGTGAACAGTAACGCGGGTAAAATTACACTTTTGCCCCTAATTTTAGTTGAAATTACCCTTTTGCCCAAAGTTTTTTAAAAAAAAAATTAAAACAAAAATTAGCCCCCCGGTGGGCCCCACCGCCGGCGGTGGTGGTCGGCCGCCGGTGGTGGGGCCGACCGGGCGGAGGGGGTATTTTTAGTTTTTTTAGTTAAAACTAAGGGCAAAAGTGTAATTTTTACTTAAAACTAAGGGCAAAATGGTAATTTTCTCTTTTTACTTACCATCATCGTCCACGTCAGCATCCACGTCATCGTCCACGTCAGCATGTCAGACCAAATAAGAGCCACGTCACGCCATGTCAGCGTTCCATCCAAGTTAACGGTCAATTGACGGTCAACTAACGGCCCGTGGTATTTTTTCTCCCAAAACGTAAAGTCATGTGTACTTTTGCTCCTGAAAAAACTTCGTGGTGCTGGGCGCTCCCGGAGGTAAACTTCATGTGTAAAATTGCTCCTTAACCCTTAGTAAAAACATGCTTTTAAAAAAATAACACAAAAATAAAAACATTTTGTGGGTTTTAGTTTAATGGGCCTTTATTAGCAATGGACCCAAAGATCACATGATGGAGGGGGACTATGGTAGGCAGTTGGCAGCGGTGGTGAGAAAAGTGGGACCCGTGAAAGGCAGTGGGTGTGATTGAGGCTGAAAGCCTGAAAGCGACTTGGTTGAGAGGCGCACGTACGCTCCCCTTAGTGGGTCCCTTTCCCTTTTTCCAACCTTATGCTGTTATGCATACGATACGACACCTCCCCTGGGGCCCACCTGACCCCACCTCCTTCCGCGTTGGCCCCAGCCTCTCTCACACGTGTCACATGGATTCCTCCATTCCAATCCTTTCCCACGTCACCTCCCCGCTTCTTCTTTTTTTTACCTAAAAAAAACATTAAAATTAGAAAATCTCAAATCAAGTATTTATCATAAAATAAATTATGAATTATTTAAGTCTTGTCATTAATTTATGAATCTGATTTAGGAATTTGTAATTTCAAAATTCTTTTTTTCATTCTCCCAAAATAAGCATTGTGGAAATATAATGAAATATAGTCAATACAAATATCTAAAACATTTCTACCTCTTTCTTTCTAGCTTCCTTAGGTTTACTTGGATGGAAAAAAAAAAAAGAAATACGAAGAAAATAATATCTTAAATACATAAAAAAAATTTACTATTGTTATAACTTAAAGTCCTTCTTCATAATATTCTCTCCTTTTAAAAAAAAAAAAATATTTATCCAAGTGGAGGGTTAGTATGTTTATTAAAAGATTATAGCTAAAGTGTTCAATGAAAATAAGATTTATAATTTTTATCTACTCAAGTGTAACATCTTCACATCTCTTCCCACGATCTCCATTTTTCTTCATTCACACCCCGTTTTTTATCCAATTGTCTTTTTTTCACATGTCTGCCAACATATCTATATGTATGCATATTTTGTCATATTAAATTTAAGTGTTATCAAATTTAATTAAAAATAGTTTTTTCAATATCATTTTTTCATCAATGAACTTTGAATTGCCAATTTTATATTATTCATTAGTATTCCCTCTGGTCCTTATTATAAAGCACTAACTAACAATTCTCACAAATTAATAAAAACTGTTAAAGTCATTAAATTTGTCCTAAATTTTAAGTAATTTTTAATATTACCCCTACTAATTGCACTAAACTCTAATATCATAATTCCTCCGCTCCTAATTATAAGATCAATTTGACTTTTTTTGGAGAAATTAAAGAAGCTAATTAAATTGTTTTAGAGTATTTTTATTTTTTTTTTCTTCAAATTGATTAGTTTGACTAATAAACTAATAAATAATTTAATGATACACAACATATAATATGATTAACTAACTTATTTAGCTTCTTTAATCTCTCAAAAAAAGTCAACTTGGTTTTATAATCAGAATCAGAGGTAGTATTAATTATTACTCTCACCCACTACCCTTATTAATTATGGACATAAATGAAAAATATATATATTATTTGAAAACAAGTAGGTGCTTTATAAAAAGTACTAAATATACTTGTTAACTGATATCTTATACTCCCTCCCGTTGACTTTTTTGAAGAGATTAAGGAAGCTAATTAAATTAGTTTAGAGTATTTTTATTTTTATTTTTTTCTTCAAACTAAATAGTTTGACCAATAAACTAATATATAATCTAAGAAAACACAACATATGAAATGATTAAATAACTTATTTAGCATCCTTAATCTCTCCAAAAAAAAAATCAACTGGCTCTTATAATTAAGATCGGAGGTAGTAATAAGAACAAGAGGGTGCAGTGCAACTAATTGTACAACTCATTCCCAGTTCTTCATTGGAGACAGAGAGCCTAGCTAGTTGATCTTCAGTTGATGCCATCTGGCCTTTGATTCCCAAAAGAAACACGATATGCATACAAACATGACCGACGAAGGTATATTTTTGTAAAGCATTAATTAATTTGTTTTATACTAAATCAATTTCTCAAGCACACTATGCAGACATTAGTTGAAAATTCGATATGCAACTATATATATCGACCCAATTAACCCGCCTTTCATCCTTTAATAATATATAAATATTTAAAAAATTAGTTATTTATAACAAAATGATTGGTCTTAGGTCTTACTCTACTACTCTTTAATGAAAATCTCTTTGATATGTTTAAAAATTAATGCAAATACTTTAATATAAAATATTATAAAGTTAAGAGATAAAATAGAGGGAGACATTATATTTAGGAATACGATAAATTGTGTTAATGTCATATTGTTCTGAAACCCGGATTAAACTAGAAATCGGTGAACTAGTCAGTAAACCGGTCATGTCCGGGCATCAACCCGGTTTTGTACTTTTTTAAAAAATCCATTTTTTTTTTTAAAAAAAAATCTTCTTTAAATGTTCATATTAATTACCCTAAAATTTTCAAATTTTCCGGTTTAACCAGGGGTTAGCTCTCGCTTCACTCTAGTCTAATCTACTGACTCTTAACCTAATAGCCTGACTGATTTAGTTTTTTTTTTTTTATAATAAAATTTTAGAAAAGGGGTTGGGTTCACCCACGATCCAAGGGCAAGGCGAAATCTCTTTTTCTCCTAGGTCATATCGATGTTGAGTAGGGCGAGCCGTCTATTACCCTCAGGCGTTTACCTAGGCAGCTAGGAGCTAGGATGCCTCCCCCAATGCCTTGACCAACTTCAGGATCGAACCATCTCCTTTTGGTGAGAGTGTCCAACCTCTTTATCAGTTGAACCCAAAAATAGAAGGTGCCTGACTGGTTTAGTGACCCATCCAGATTTTAGAACTTTGGCTAACGTGTATCGGGACAGGACCAATTAATAAAGCGTGGGGTCTCGGTTCATGACTGCAATATAGCTGGATCCTGGTGGCAAATTCTGAAGGTAGAATAGTGACTGAGCCATATGTGTGGGTTTGTTTTTGTATGGGGCATAGATATATTACAATTTCAATTCCAAGATTTTTCGTCCTAATTACATATTTTGATAATATTGATACGATTAAATTCATTGTGTAATGGTGATTATATAGAATGGAGACAAAGATATAAATGTTTGAATCTGTTAAGTGATATTTTACCTCAATTTGGAAACTCGCCTAATTTAAAGTGAATCAATGTTGATAAATTATAACACAAAGGTCAACTTGATCTAATAGGTTTTAGGGCTCGTTTGGAGGGGCTTTTTCGATTAAAAAAAACACTTTTTTAATGTAAAAAGAAATGATTTCTAATTAATTTATGTGTTTAGATGATATTTAAAAACAAAAAAACAAAAGTCACAAAAAAAAAACCAAAATGCTGCTTTTTTTTCTAAAAGCTTCAATTTGTAGCTTAAAAAATAAGCATTACAAAAAAGCCATTTTTTTAAAAACCCATCTAAACGGGCCCTTAGATGTTAACAAGACGAATGATGCACAGGCAGAAAAGAGAGTTGAAACTACATGGGAAAGCGAATCAGCATGTAATTTGGAGTGATTCAAATTTTAAATTTGAAAGAATAAACAAAACAAGCATTTACTGCGGGGAATTATTATGAAAAATGAAAAATGAACAAAATCAACTCATAATGCTGATAATGTGGATAATACATTTGGATCAATCAAGATGAAGCTGGCACTATTCAATATATATTACTCCCTCTGGTCTTAATTATAGGAACTAGTTAACTTTTTTGGAGAGATTAAATAAGCTAATTAAATTACTTTAAACTATTTTTATTTTTTTCTCCAAACTATTTAATTTGACTAATAAACTATATAATCTAAGAATACATAACATATGAAATGATTAAATACCTTATTTAGCTTCCTTAATCTTTCAAAAAAAGTCAACTAGGTCTTATAATTAAGACCGGAGGTAATACTTATTTATAAGTTTCTTTTGACAAAAAATTTGATTTTATTTATAAGTTCTCTTTCAGGTAATAAATGAGATTGTGATAATTTTGCTCATATTAATTGTACTGATGAAAATAGAAAGAGTTGAAAGATATATATTCATAAATGAGGGCAAAGTTAGAAATTTACCCCATAATCATTGAGCTAACTACCTCTTCTTGATATGTATGATTTAGTTAAAATTAACTTATAAATAAGACCAGAATGATATATATATATATATATATATATTGATGGTGGGAATTAACTTTGTGTTGACTCCGCTCAAATTCTTCAATCTATTTTATTTGATTATAAGTTTCCCCTTTTCAAGCTTAAAACACAAAGACTATTTGTCTTATTCAACAAATACACTTTCTATGATTTAAACTTATATACTTGTTTTTATAAGATTGAGGTCGCTTATCATTCAAACCAACAACTTGTTGATAATTCTTTAAAATAATTTGATTCTAATATTGAACACTCTCTACTCCTATTTAAAAAACCCCTCCATATTTCACAATAAAATTAAACCCTTGAGCTTAGTTTTTTATTTTATGGTAAAAAAAAAGTAGGGATCATTACTCAAAAATGGAGATAAATTTTTTTTATCATAAAGTATCTCATATACCATAAATCATAATTAAAAAATTACTTTCAAAAACTCCAATTGCTATGAGTACATACTTCTAATTCCTATTGTTATTCTCCTAGTAAAAGGGCAGATAATATTTCTAGAAGGGGCACGGTGAGATGTAAAATCAATGTCCTAAACAAGAATGATTGGAAAGACATGGGGCAGTGTTAATGATGTGATAATTATGAATGGAAAGGGGACACATGCCTTGTTAATTATGGCGCATGAGATAAGAGGGCCATCATGTTGTCAAATGAATATTTGTTGAGAAAATAACCTCAGGTCCTAAAGACAAAAAAAGATTACAAAAAAAGTCCTAAAGCAGATTCGTTTATAAAAAAGCTCCTTATGGACTTCATTGATATTAATTCTGAATGGGAAATTATCTTTTTACCCCCACTGATTAAGTTATATGATTAGATATATGTATTTTTTAATCGTCACTCTATACATTGTCGTGTCCGGTTTCTCTCATCTCTCATTTTCTGCTTATCCCTCATTGTCCTCATCCTGACCGTCAAAATCTTAATCCAAGGAGGCAGATTTGTTTTTAAAAAAACCGCGCGCGGTTTTTGCGAAAATTAATCTGACCCCTTAGATCAAGATTTTAACGATCAGGATGAGGACAATGAGGGATGGGCAGAAAAAAACACAATGAGAGAATCCTTTTCCATACATTGTCAAAATAGACACATGTACTTGTCAATAGGAACTGTTTTACTTAACATAAATTGGCTCATACACTTGTCAAAATATGCACATATACTTGTCAAAATAAACAAATAAACTTGTCATTTTATAAGTTGTCACATAAACTTGTCAAATTACACACATTCACTTGTCACAACAGACAAATAAACCTGTCATTTTATAAGTTATCAAAATAGGCAAATAAACTTGTCAAATTACACATGTTAACTTGTCACAATAGGCGAATAAACTTGTCATTTTATAAGTTGTTAAAGTAAGCATACACTTGCCAATTTATAATTTGTCAATATAAGCACATAAACTTGTCAAAACAGGCACATAAACATGTAAAATTACGCACGTTGACTTTTCACAATAGGCAATTAAACATGTCATTTTATAAGTTTTCAAAGTAGGCACATTAACTTGTCAAAGTAGTTACATAAACTAGTCAAAATAGGCACATATACTTGTCATTTTAGAAGTTGCCAAAGTAGGCACATAAGCTTGTCAAAATAGTCACACACTTTCCAATTTATAACTTGTTATATAGGCACATAAACTTGTTAAATTACACACGTTAACTTGTTACAATATGCAAATAAACTTGTCATTTTATAAGTTATCAAAATAGGTCCATAAATTTATCAAAGAACTTACATAAGCTTGCCATTTTATTATTTTATGTAAACTTGGCAACAAAAGTGTTTAGGGTTGATGTGCCTATTTTGACAAGTATATGTGTCAGTTTATGTTAAATAAAACAGCTCTTGTTGATAAGTGTATTTGCATATTTTGACAATACATAAAGTGTGATTGACAAATATTTACAGCTAATCATATAACTTAATCAATGGGGGTAAGAAAGTAATTTCACATTCAAAATTAATATCAATGTAGTCCCTAGAAAACTTTTTGATAGGAGATTATGCTTTGAGACTTTTTTGTGATTTTTTTTTAGTCTTTACGACCTAAGTGTGATTTTCTCATCTTTGTTTGCTCTTTCTTCCCCCCGTCACTTTCTAACTGCTTGTATTAGCCCTCTAATGAGCATTTTTAATGCCCTCCTCAATTATTGACCAACTTCCCACTTATTCTATTTATACCTCATTAATATTCATAAGCTAAATTAAATACAATTTCTTCTTACTTATAAATATCTACCAATAGTTGATTAAATATGCTCTTGTTTATCTTATAAATGCCTTTACTAAAAAAATAAAATAATGACATTATTGTCTTTTCACCCACAAAATTTAATTTCATTCTGGTCCAAAAGACGCAGTGAAGTTTCAGAATTCTTTAAGAACTTTTTTCAAATATTTCCGCTATTGCAATATGCGTGAAGAATAATTGAAGTCCGATGCAATATTACTTTATGTAGTTAAATATGCAATGTTATAAACTATTTCATTTTCAGGATAAAATTAATGAGTCAACAAGTTTTATTGGTTGTGATAATATAGTTAAAGATGAATTATAACATACATATAAAAAATCATTATAATATCTATAAATTTTAATTTATGTAGAATAAATTCTCTCCCATCTAGATTTATTATGTGCAAATTAAATAATAAGGTAATTATTTGCCGATTATGGTAATTGAATATTTGAATTGGAATGAGGGTCAACATACTAAATATATTTGTTTGTATTCCCATTGGGCATCCCCAACCCCAAGTTATCATCTTCAACAAAACCACTTTTTCTTGGTGGGTAGGGCCATACCCATTTAGTAGGATACAAACAGAAACAAAGCAAACCATGAGGCAATTATATGCAATACATCTCTTTATATTAAAACAAATTACGTAACCAAACTATGAGGCAATTATATGCAATATACTTTTTCTGATCCTAATTATTAGATCAAGTTGATTTTTTTAGAGAAATTAACGAAGTTAATTAAATTACTTTAGGGTATTTTTATTTTTTCTTCCAAACTAATTAGTTTAATTAATAAATTAATATATAATCTAAGGACACACAACATATGATATAATTAAGTAAATTCTTTAATCTCTCCGAAAAAAGTGAACCCGTTCTTATAATTAGGATTGGAGGTAGTACTACCTGGTCCTAAATATAAGACATAGTTGACTTTTTTTAATTAGAGATTAATGAAGCTAATTAAATTACTTTAGAGTTTTTTTTCTCCAAACTAATTAGTTTGTCTAATAAAATGATATATAATCCAAGGATACACAACAGATGATATGATTAAGTGACTTATTTAACTTTATTAATTTTCCAAAAAAAATAAATTATGTTTTATATTTAGGATCGGATGGAGTATCTCTTTAAAACAAGCTAAGTTACATAACCATAAACACGTAAGACGTGAAAAGGAGTGTGTGAGTTGTTTAACAGCTTGTGAATACACTAGAAATTAAGTAACTTCCTAGTTTGTACTTATCCAACAACCCAACTCTCTTCTCTTACTGATATATTTGTCGTGTTTGATAATAGAGTCCACTATTGTAATTCCATTTGCGTGGGCAATCTAGTCACTTTGTGAGATTTACAATTACAAGTATGCCTAAGTCCTTTCAAAACACCCCTCCTTGTACTCAACTGGCAAAGGAGTTGGACACTCTTACCAAAGGGAGGGGGTTCGATCTTGGAGTTGGTCAAGGTACTGGAGGAGGCATCCTAGCTCCTAGGTGCCTAGGTTAACGTCTGAAGGTAATAGACGGCTCGCCCTGCCCAACATCGGTATCAGCTAGGAGGAATGGAGATTTCGCTCTGCCTTTGGATCGTGGGTGAACCCAACCCCTTTCATAAAATTTTATTAACAAAAAAAAATAAGTCCCTTCAAAACACAATTATTTGTTTCCAAAATACTAATTTTAACCAATAATTTTTGGATGGTTATTGCTTATAAAAAAGACGGAAGAAAGTGTTTATTTTGATTGAACTTAGTCAAGCATGTATCGTTAAATTTTAGCTTAAGATTATTGGGTGATTTAAGTGCCTGTTTAAGTTAATGATAGAAAATTATGTTTGCACAATTCAAAATAAAATTCATCTCACATATTTACCTTATAAATCATAAATTATGTTAAAAAATTAGCTTCTACCACTAATTTTAACGAAGACAAAGCAGGAAAAAGGACTTGAGATTTAGCCAAAGATCAAACCCTTTTTTTGTGACTTCGTTAAAAAATCCCAATTTTCTCATACTACTAGTATTTAAGTAGCAATGATGGTGACACCTTGTTTTTGAGTTCAACTGGTAAAGTGTAAAACATCTTTTCAAATCATCAGAGTAGAGCATTTGAGCGGAAGAATAAGCGATATATATATATTCAAAATGCCCACCGGCTAGATACGAAGTGGTATAGTACCCAAGAGTTTTCAAAAGTAAAGGACAACATCGGAAAGTCTTCATAGGAACCATGACCTGTCTTTGCTTCTCTCCTTGGTCCTCGATTCTTCGACCACTGACGCTATAGCCGAGATCCAATTTAACACATGTATATATTCCACAATCATTCATATTAACAAGATAACAGATGTGTCACACGGAGTGCATAAAGATGTATCACACGTAGTGCATGTAGATGGGTCACACGTAGTGCATGTAGATGGGTCACACGTAGTGCATGTAGATGTGTCACACGTAGTGCATGTATTCAAAAGCTCATAACAATACTCACAACATATCATCAGACCCTCAACCACAAATACGCATACAGTAAACATCAGAGTTAGTGTTACAGTACGCGAACGTACATACAGAATGGCCGGGTAAGTGTCTATCATGGGGGCCTCACCGAGTTCACGGCGACTTAATGGCTTACCCATATAGACTAGCCTTTCCTTCGCACCAAACTGTTTCTAACACATTTGCATTCAATAAACATACCATAACAATACACATAGCACATATATGCATACCATAAACATAAGAGTTAATGTTACAAGACGCGGACGTACCTTCGTTGACGGTGACGGTACTTAGTCGGAAAACGTACTTTGTAAGTTTGTTACGTTGGACAACAGAACGGCAGCAAACTAGGATTTATGACGTCCTATAAGTAATATCACTTCCATTAGTGATTTGACACAATAACGAGCATTTTAGGTAAAAATTACCATTTTGCCCCTATACCCCTAAATCGACAGCGCCGTTACTCGACAAATTTTCTTCCCAAAATTTTGCGAACTTCGACGCCATTTTGATTTTAAAAAATAAAGACTAAAATAGGATATCCAATCATACTTGAAAATTTAAAGGCTATTCTAGCATTACAACCCCTACTTTTGAAAGAGCTATAAAAGCTTCAAGACTCGATCCCTACCAAGTTTTTACCTCGTCAGGCATTTTTCAATGCAATGAGGCCTAAAAACAATAGTAGGAATCTCATTCCTTACTTACTAAAACTATCTAACAATTCTACTAAACCGAACTAAAGACTAAAGACCGAAAGACTTCGTTGAAGACTTACGAGAACTTTCCAGAGCCCTTCTCTCTTCTTTCTCTCTCTAGGTTCGAATTCTCTCTTGAGAATGGAGTGAAAAAACCAAAGGGGGAAGGGGGTATTTATAAGAAAAGGTGTATATCGGATATTATTCAAAAAAACCCTCTTTACCTTTTGCATTCACACTAGGACGAAATTCAAGGGTGCTTGGCCAATGGGAGGTGGCCACGTGTCACCTTCCGAAGCCCACGTAATTTCGGAGAAATCTCAAAAGTTTACTTTGAAGACATTTTCTCCTTATTAAGGGCTTTCCGTGTTTATCCGATTCTGACACTCGGAAAAACTCACCGATTCCAAATATACACTTCCGTGAGTCTAACGGAAGATAAAAAATCAATATTCTACCCGATGGAATTCCTAATTAGGATCTGTTTCCTAATTTTTAAATTACTATTCATCACTTTTACTTTAATTAATTATATTATTATTATATGTAGTTGTATTTTAATATCTATATATATATATATATTTTTTTTTTCAAATTCTAATCTTCAACTCTCTTTTTCGGTCAACATCTGATCCATTTCTTAATTTATTTTCGTTTTATATTTTATTTAATATAAAATAATTATTTTTAAATAATTATTTTATATAATTTCTTACATAATTTTCCTATTAGTCCAAACTTGTATTTAGGCTTAAAAATATCTAAACTCAACTATTTTTCACAAAATTTTCCAATTAATTAGTAAATATATTTTTACTAATTTTAATTTTCCACTAATTTTTGCTTTACATAATTATTTCATAAGCTCAGGCTTAAGTAATTAGCTCAATAACTTTATTATCACTTGTTGATAATTTTCTTAATTAAGACACTCCTTTATCTTCAAACTTTTGCCTTAACATTAGAATTTCCATGCCTCATGCATTATTTTATAATTTACAAATTTTGGTCATTTAATACTTTTTGAACATTCTTCTTCAATTTCTGTCAAACTACCACAATTAGAGATATTATACTCTCTTGATTTGATCATTTTACTGCCTTTTGGTATTTTCCATAATTTTTCTAAGTCAATTACAAATCCTAGGGGCAATTTTGAACTTTGGCCCTTAAATTCTCTAATTCCCTACATAATTCAACTTAGAAAAATAGACTATATTCACATAAGTCTTAAGACCATAATTTCACTTATCCGAAATAACCCATTTATTTATCCGGGTATTACATAAAGGAGTTGGATACTCTCACCAAAAGGATGAGTACGATTTTGAAGTTTTTTTTTTGGTATCCCACCCGGTTCATCAAACCTTCGGTTCTGATTAATCCGGATTCGGGTTCTGCAGTGGCAAGGACGACCCTCCCAACAGTGATAGCTCCATACAAGGCGGATTACAAGTGCGTTACCGCAGCTCGAACCCTAGACCTCTTAAGGGAATCCAATGCCACATTTCGCTGGACCAACCACCTGTTGGTTTTTCGATTTTGGAGTTGGTCAAGGCGCTAGGGAAGACATCGTAACTCCTGGGTGTCTAGGTAAACGTCTGAGAGTAATAGACGATTCACCCAGCCCATTATTGGTATCACCTCAGAGGAAAAGAGATTTCGCCCTACCCTTGGATTGTGGGACAATCCAACTAACAATTCTCCCAAACCAATAAAAGTAGTTAAAGTCAATAAAGTTGGGTATACATGGAAAAATAATAATTAATACTCCTTGAGAATAAGCAAATGTCTTATAAAAAGATGTGCGCTTATAATAAAAAGTGAAATGGGTGGATTTTTCTCCAACTTTCAGGCCCCGCCACGTGGCAAAACTCACAAAACCTGGATCCCACCACCGCCTCTCATCCACACACTTGTTCACAAGTCACAACAAGAACTTTATTGTTAGTTGAGATTTAAACGTCTCCAGCTCAAGGGCTCATAACTCAATCAAAAACCTACTACATTGTCACCATATTATTTATAATTAATTTGAACCTTCAAGAACATCACTTTTTTTTTCCTGGTCAAATTGTCAAAAGCACAACACAGATGACAGTATATATGTATGAAATTAATTATAATTAATTAATGGAAAAGGGCATAGAATAATTAATGGGGGTGCGTGAAAATTTGTATGCCAGTGCACGCACAAATATTCCTTTAGCCTTAAAAGCATATAACTGATCTGCTTCACTATTCTCATGAAAAAGCAAGCCAAAAAGCCACAAAAACAAACTTCAAACCCCATTATTTATTATTAGTATATTATAAATTAATATATAAAAATATGATAAAGTGTTCAGATTTAAAAATCTGTTCGGGAAAAACCACGTTCTCCTTTAAATTGCCTCTCAATAACCTTGACACTATACTTAACTCCTAGTGTACTGTTGTGGACTCACACGCACTCACACTTCTGCCTAGGTTTTGATGCTTTTAAGTATTCATTCATTTTTTTACTATTTCCTGTCCTAATTATTTATAGGAGCGTATTAACTTTTTTTTAGGGAGATTAAAGAAGTTAAATAAATAAATTAATCATATTATATATTATGCATCTTTAGATTATATATTAGTTTATTAGTCAAACTAATTGATTTGGAGAAAAAATAAAAATACTCTAAAATGATTTAATTAGCATAATTAATTTCATCAAAAAAGTCAACTTAGTCTTATAATTAAAACTGAGAGTAATAATTTAATGAATAGTAGATAAAAGACTAAGATAAAAGACAAATTCTTTTTTTTTTTTTAATACAAGAGGCAACATGTGACATGGAACCCACGTAAAGATGTTGTTATGCCACAAATACAAGATATAATGATAATAATTAAACTATCTAACACTTCCTCCTTAGTGTTCAAAAAAAAAAAAACACTTCCTCCTTAAAAAAAATTAATGCTACTGAGTTATAACTAACACAATGCTGCTACTGAGTTATAGTTAACACAATGCTGAGTGTTCAAAAAAAAAAAAACACACACTCTCTCTCTCTCTCTCTCTCCCTCCCCCTCCCCCTCCCCCTCCCCCTCCCCCTCCCTCCCCATCTTGATTATAAAACTTAGTTGACTTTTTTTGGAAATATTAAGGAAACAAACTAAAGTACTTTAGAATATTTTTACTTTTATTTTTTCTGGAAACTAGTTAGTTTGACTAATAAACTACCTCCGGTCCTAATTATATGATACACAACATATGAAATAATTAAATAACTTATTTAGCTGCTTTAATCTCTCCAAAAAAGTCAACTAAGTCTTATAATTATGATTGAATGTAATATAATACTAAAAATTGCAGTTTATATTTGCATATGACATACTACCTCCGGTCTTAATTATAAGACCTAGTTGATTTATTTTGGAGATATCAAGGAAGCTAAATAAGTTACTTAATCATTTCATATGTTGTGTTTTCTTAAATTATATATTAGTTTATTAGTCAAACTATTTAGCTTGAAGAAAAAAATAAAAATAGAAATACTCTAAGCTGATTTAATTAGCTTCATTAATCTCTCCAAATAAATCAACTAGGTCTTATAATTAAAACCAGTACATTCTAATTCATCGTAAGACAAAAAAAGGTTGCTCTTACCGAATATACGTTTGCAGAATGCCTGTGCTTTTTTGCCATTCTTTTTCACTGCTTTTTTAGCAGTAGAAAAAGTGAAAAACAATCCCACTTTTATTTATTTATTTATTTATTCCATTTATTATTTTTATATCTGGTTTGCGTGACTTTGTCGCCTAAGGAATTACTCACCACACTTGCTTCTTCTCCCTTATCTTTTGCGTATATTTTATTGCACTCTTTAATTCTGTATTTTATTATTCTAATGCTTTTTAGAAGTTAACGTCATCATGTTCATAAGGAATATGGAATATTCACACACTTTACTATTTTTGTTGTTGTTGCTTTTAAATCTTATTATTTTATTTCAAACCTCGATAATTTTGTTTATTAATCTAGCTATAATTGATAAATAAATGGTTCTGGATAACTTGAATTTGATTGGTTTTAAGATTAACTATTTTGATTTATACAATTCTGAATGAATAGTCTATGAGGATACAAAACACATTATCTGAAGAGTCTATGAATTATCAATAAATAAAATTTTTGAGGTATTAAAAATTATACTGCCTCTGGTCCTAATTATAAAACCAAGTGGACTTTTTTTTGGAGAAATTAAGGAAACTAATTAAATTACTTTAGAGTATTTTTATTTTTTCTCTAAACTAATTAGTTTGACTAATAAACTAATATATAATCTAAAGATACACAAGATATGATCTAATTAAGTAACTTATTTAACTTCTTTAATATCTCAAAAAAAAAAGTTAACTCGGTCTTATAATTAGGTCTGGAAGTAGTACCAGTTGTGAAGGAATATTAAGACGTGCCCCATGAACTTGTTGTTATCTATTCTTACAGAATCTTGCCATAAAAAGTTTCATTTTTTGTTTTTGGAAAAAGTTCTCATCAATCCATTGACTCATTTGAGGAAAAAAAAAATTATTTTGTAAAAATATCACAAAAATTCCAAACGATAAGAGTTTGACCTCTTAAAAATGAAGCATGTCACTTATGGAATAATTTAATGACATATTTTAGTTAACATTTTTAAAATAATGGATAGGTGAACCTAATTTTTAAAACAAAATTTTTATTTGCAAATTGCACGATTATTAACATAGGGACTAATAATTTTCAATTGAAATTTTGTCGACTGAAATGAATTTAATATGCTTTTAATGAGGTTATGACTTATGAATTCAAATTTTATCAATAAAAGATTTCAACAAACTATTTTAGAATTCTTATATTTTGATAATACTTGTGTGTATTTCTTCATGTTAACTAAGACTGACTTGAAAAATACGTAAGCTCTGCCTTTATTTATCTATTTATTTTTTATTTTTTAAAAAAGAGAGGAATAGGAAATTAATAAGGAAGGGGAGTGGAAAATGACGGAGCGATAGAAGCCGAGGGGACCTTATCCAATGAAAGAGGTGACAGGAGACACGTGGCAGGAGAGGGTAAAGTGTAGATAAGTAACCAATGAAGAGTGAGAAAACTGATAAAAAAAATAATAATTGAAAATAATGATAATAATAATAATGAATGAGTCAGAAAGCACAGAGAGAAGCATGAGAGAGGATTAGCATGGAAGAGGTTACAAAATGAAAAGCAGAGCCAGCGTTGTGATAAAGTTTTGGAAGAGAACACCCACCTTTTAAAACACACTTCTTGTTCACTTACCACTTGGAATATTTTTTTTCCCTTATTCCTTCCTCCTTTTTTTGGATTATAAATTTAGCTGGCCAAAAAAAAAAAACATCATAGATTTGGGTTATGTTCCTTTCACTATCCTGCTATATTTATTAGGAGGAATAAAGTATTTACTATCTCAAAATATTTTTTTAATAACATTAAATATTTTAAAATATTTTTTCAATAGCACGCAATATTATATGTTAAGGCAAGCAATATTACTCAGAAAATTAAATGCTCCAAGAGCAAAATTGTATAAAAAATTACCTTATGCTGACGGGTAGAATTCGTCTCATGCACTTTAGAATATTGAGTATTATCAGAAAAATATTTTAGGATGTTGGATGCAACTTAATCTATACATAAACTTTGTACATGTTTGAGTTGACATTTGAAAAACACGTTTATGTATATTAAAGATGAAACTCCTCTTATACACTTACCTTGTAAACAGTAAATCATATTGAAAAAATAGTTTTTACCGCTAACAAAACAGGCAATCAAGTATAGTAAGGACAAATTGTATCAAAAATTACTTTATAATGGTGAGTATATCACTGGTAAAATTCTTTAGATGCACTTTAGAATATCAAGTATTATGGGGAAAATACTTTAGAAAGTTGGATGTAGCTTAACCTATATATAAGTGTCTGTTTGAATTGGCGTTTGAAAATTACGTTCACGTAAGTCAAGATAAAACCTTTTTTACACACTTATCTCATAAAACCGTAAATCACGTTGAAAAAACAATTTTACCACTAATTCAAATAGAAACAATTGAAAGGAAGGGAAGAGGGAAAATTAGTATAGTAAGCACAAATTGGGAGCGTATGGCCACTCTTGATCCATCAAAGTGGAAATCAAAACAACCCTCCACATTTCAAGTGCTTGCTTCTTGCCTAATATCTATCCATTTGCTTGCTTCCAACTCACCTTATACTACTCTTATGATGCCCGTCTTTATCTATCCATTTTCACCCATATTTCACTTCCATGCTTTCAAATTATTAAAAAAAAAAGTAGTGAATTCTCTTTTAATTTTATATTAGTTAGATAGGGCCATTAGATAATTTCAAAAGGGAATGACTAATGAGTCCTTGAAGTTCAACTTAATAACTGTTAATTTTTGAAATCAAAAGATAAGTCATGAATATCGATTCAGACAATGACATACTATAAATCACTGAAAGCAACTTGGAAAAATTTCAATGCTAACTCCTCTAGTCCTATCTATAAACTAGGGAGAGAATAACTTTTTTGGTCTTATTTATAGGATAGAAAGATAAATTTTTCATTTCATCATTAATTTATTATCGTATTGATTTTATTCTCATTTGATATAATGTTATATTAAATAGGAGTAAAGTTGAAAAATTGTTAAATTTTAATACAAAAATTCAATGAAATTTAAGTTTTTTTTTTTTTTTGTTTAAAATATACAGGAAGTAACTTATAAATAAGAAAAGACAAGTACAACTTACAACTCAAATTTCAAAAAATATTATTGAAATATATTTGTGATTAAAATGATGCTAGACGTCATCTACCCTAATCTAAAATCTATTTTAATGTGTTTTTATTCACTTTAAAAAAATGAAGTCTTTTCTATTGGACTAAATTATCATCATTATTTTTTTTAAAATAATTTTACTCACACTTGGCTACACTTAATGAGGGTATGAAGGCCACATTAGTTGAATATTTGGATGAGTAATGAAAATAAGAGTGAGATGTCAAATCAAAACACAAAAAATAAAAAAAAAATAAAAAAAATAAAAAGAAGCAAGGGGGATTAAGCTAGAGGGTAAATTAAATATAATAAAGGAGGTGAGTTTAGTTGGTGACGTGTGATTGGAAAATGTCAAAAAAGGAGCGGAGTTATTTGGGTGGCATGGGATTACATGGAGTGAATATAAAGGTGCATCCAATTAAGTACTTAACTGTCTTTGTTAGGTCAAATCCATGAACTCCCTTTTCTTCCTTCCCTATTGGACACTGACCCAAACCAACTAAGTCTCCCTCTTCCCCCCTTTTTTCCTATTATTTTAGTAAAATTAACTCTCATTATGTTAATTATTGTTACTCATTAAACTCTTGTTTCTATTTATATTTAACAACTTATTAACCGAGTGTTTGGGGTAGTTTTTGCGATTTACAAAGTAAGCATGTGAGATGAGTTTTGTTTCGACTTGCGAAAAAAAGTTTCTGAAACCATGGTTTCAGAGTTACCAAAACACGGTGTGTTTGGCTGTAGATAAATCAGAGAGAGAAAGATAGAGAAAATATACTCTCAAATGAATGTATCTATACACAAGAGAGAAGATAAGAGAGTAATGACTTATTATGATTATTGATTCCCTAATCACTCATAATTCTTATAATCCCTGATTATATGCGATACTAATTAATCATAATATATTTACACTGATATATTTCCTAACAGGTTTGAGGGGAGGGGAGGGGAGGGGAAATAAATTTTTTATCTCATATTGATCAAATTTCCAGTAAATTTTTTTCAATATTCCAAAAATACACTCTCAAAAAAAAATATTCTTCTCATTAATAGTAATTTAGTCAATATCTTTCCTCCTCTCATCCCCTCCCCTCAAACCAAACATAGTGAGAGTGTGTTTGGTTTGAGGGGAGGGAGGGCATACTTTTATCAAATTGCCTATAAAATTTGGTAAATATTTCTAGTCTTCAGTGGGGTCCATGAGAGGGCAAAAATTGGAATCACAATAGAGTCCATGGGCTATTTAATAAAGATGAGAGAAATTTTTTTTCTCTTTTTTTCTTTCCTCCTTTCAAACCAAACACACTAATACCGCCTGTGAATGCAAAAACAAAACTTTTTGTGAAATTAGCTGTCACTATCTTAATTATTATTGTCATTTTATATGTTAAAATTGATCCTGATTGTTATTAATATTTAACAACCTATTAACACTCATCAATGTAGGAATGGAAATGTTTGTGACATTAGCTGTCTATCATGTCTTGGTTGTTATTGTCATTTTACAACAAGTCCTTAAAACCTCACAATGATTATGTCATTCCAGATATTAATTGAGATTCGTATATTTCAAGTATTTTCTTGTGTCTGTCTTTGTTCTTTTTTCTGTTTTTTTTTGTCAAAGGACTTTCATTTTTAATGAGAGCAGCAGAAATTAAAAAAACTTAAAATTAAATGGTGATATATAAATGGGCATAAACAAATTTTTTTTGGGTAATGACATAAAACTAATGTTACAATTCTCATGTTTCCACATCCATCCCAACCTTTTTGTTTGTTTGTTTGTTTTTGGCCAAATCTTCATCCCACTTTTTGTCCCTTACATGATAAGTCTTCCTTATTTGATTATATAAATATATATATTTTTTAAAATTTTGAGTATTCATGTATTTAATTAATATTAATTGTATTATTTTACCCCGAATATAGTAAGCAAAAATTAAGGCTCCTAATTAGGGGGCCATTTTGAGGTCAAATATATTAATGACTGTCTATGTAAACATCCACTAATTGATAGCCAATCAATAAATGACCATTTGTTGCCGCGTTTAACATGCAATTAACTTTTTGAACTTAAAATTGCCACCATGCCTTCACGACATTTAATTAATTATTAATTAATAGAAAAAAAAATAGAGAAACATGCCATGATGGCCCGTAATTAATGTTAAATTGCACAAAAATACATCCTGCTCTTTAATGTTCCAAGACTAGAAAGAAACAAATTTCAAATACGAATAATCATTTTAAAAGCACTTAATTGGACAGAATCTCGGGTAATAAATTTAGATATATGAAATTAAATTAAATTGTTCATTTTTTTTTTTTATAAAAGCGAAAAGCAGTGATAATGAGAAATGAAACCAGAGCTGACAACAGTAACAATATCTTACAGTGTTACAGTGCGTGATGAAGTATTTTGATAAATAGCCAATTTGTTTTTAGTAAGGAAATAATAATTATTCCATCAGAGTATGAGCTGGATCCACTCTTTAAGGAGTGACTCAACTTTGAATATAATATTCAAAACAATTTAATAGTAATTATTATTATTTTTTAAGAAAAAAGGATAAAATAGTTGAGAAATTGAGCGGGTGACAAGGACAAGGCAGGGAGGACTTAATAATCTTTTTGTTATTTTTATTTTATTTATAAATATAATTTTGTTTTTGTAAATTATAAATTATAAATCCTCTTTTTCCCATTTCTTCTTCTCCGATTCCTGCTTGCTCCTTCTTCTCAGTGTATGTTCGTTGAATTTGGAACTGAGCCCCCGGAGTCTTCATAGCTTCCTACTTTCTCGCTGAATTCAACTATGTGAAATCACTTATCAGTGTTGTTCCTTTTGCTTCCTTTGATTTTTTTCTGTGTTTGTTGTCTTGCTTCTGTTTGGATCTTTGTAAGGATGAATCTGAGCAACGGCAAGGGATCTATGTCAACGGTTAGCTCTCCTGCGGTTTCCAAGTCCGGTGACATCGTCTCCGACCAGTTTCCGGCGGGTCTCCGGGTACTACTGGTGGATGATGATCCCACGTGCCTTATGATACTTGAAAAGATGCTTCGCACTTGCCTCTACGAAGGTGCTCGATTGGTTTCTTGTTCGGTTGAGATTTACTTATTTGTTGGCCTGTTTTCTTGTTTAGCTCTTTGATTTTGTTTCGCTGATTCCATTGCTGAATTTATTAGAAAAAGAAGAAGAACGACTAATTTAAGTTTTACTCTTCGTTATTGTGCGAAGATATGCTTGTTGATGATTTCTTCCTGCGTGCTGTTTACGACTTATAGCTTCAACTCTGTTTCTTGAAGGAGAGTGGCACCACCTCGATTCTTTAATTTCAAATTCTGGTAGCCATATTTCTGTTGAAGTTTGCTTTTTGAAGCTTTTGACTTCGTTTTGTTGTGTTTCTTGTGGTTACCTCTGCATCTTGAGATGTCAGATTTGAGTATTTCTGGCCGGTTTTCTGAATTTTGGATGACAAACATATACCGGATTTGTTTGTTTATTTTCTTCGTTTATTATTATTATTGAAATGGTTGTGCTTTGAGGAGTAAGATTGTGTTTGCTTTTTGAGTCCATTTCAGTTACGAAATGCAATCGAGCAGAGATTGCGCTTTCACATCTGAGAGAGAACAAAAATGGGTACGACATTGTCATAAGCGATGTACATATGCCAGATATGGATGGCTTCAAACTCTTAGAGCACATTGGGTTAGAGATGGACCTTCCCGTCATCAGTAAGTATCTTGTTGGATCAGATTAGATCCAAGAACTGAATACATTGATATTGACTCAGCGACTCACATTAACTTGGGTATGATATTTGCAGTGATGTCTGCTGATGATGGAAAGAATGTTGTTATGAAAGGTGTGACTCACGGTGCTTGTGATTACCTTATCAAACCTGTGCGCATCGAGGCTCTAAAGAATATATGGCAACATGTGATTCGTAAGAGAAAGAATGAATGGAAGGATTTGGAGCAGTCAGGTAGTGCAGAAGAAGGAGATCAGAAACAAAGGCCAACTGATGAGGTGGATTACTCATCCTCTGCAAACGAAGGCAGTTGGAGAAATGCAAAGAAGAGGAGGGATGAGGATGAAGATGCAGAGGAAAGGGATGACTCATCCACGTTAAAGAAGCCACGAGTTGTTTGGTCTGTTGAGCTCCATCAACAGTTTGTGGCTGCTGTGAATCAGCTTGGAATTGATAGTATGTATTCTTCGCCTATGTCCTTGAATGAATTTTTTCATGCTCTTCCATCTTTCTTGCCTTTCCTCATCAACCCACCCGTCATTAAAAATTAATGCCTCTGTATTTCTGGTGCATAATCCTTGTTCTCTACTACAAATTAATGCCTCTGTATTTCTGGTGCTTAATCCTTGGTCTCTACTTGTCTATTTCTTATTCTGTTAGACAAGAATCATGACTTCAGAAACTGTGAAAGCCTAGGCACCAATATTTTTACTACTTGAGTTGTGGGTATTTGATGGCAATATGTAGCATCATCGCACCTATGCATTTTAGATCCCCTACTAATAGTTAGATCAGTCTTTAAAATTTTATTAGTCAGTATTTCTACATAACTAAGATCCAATTCGAGTGTAGCATTAGAGATTTATTGAAAACGCAAGTGTGCACACTCATACATTTTCAAATTCTCTTAAATATGCAGAGGCAGTTCCTAAAAAAATTCTGGAATTGATGAATGTCCCTGGGCTCACTAGAGAAAATGTTGCTAGCCACCTCCAGGTATGGTAGTTGTATGCCATAGATAACAGAATCAAGGATTTAATTTCTGGTCACAGCACTATTTCGAAGAGCTAACTGTTACCTTGTCTGGTTTTGGGTGCAGAAATATCGCTTGTATCTTCGAAGATTGAGTGGAGTTTCTCAACATCAGGGTAACCTGAATAACTCTTTCATCAGCTCACAAGAGGCAACTTTTGGGGCAATTTCTTCACTCAGTGGAACGGATCTTCAAACTTTTGCTGCTGCAGGTCAGCTTCCGCCACAAAGTCTAGCAACACTTCAAGCAGCAGGACTGGGTAGATCAACTGCAAAAACTGGCATGCCCATGCCCCTTGTGGATCAAAGGAACCTTTTCAGTTTTGAAAACCCAAGATTAAGATTCGGAGAAGGACAACAGCAATATGGGAGCAGTAGTAAACCAATGAACTTACTTCACGGTATCCCTACCAACATGGATTCAAAGCAGCTTGCTTCTCTTCACCAATCTACTCAACCCCTAGGGAGCTTGAATATGCGAGTCAACGCTTCTCCTTCTCAGAGCAACCCCTTATTAATGCAGATATCTCAATCACAACCCAGGGGTCATATGCTTAATGAACTTAATGTGCCTCATGTTCCCAGGCTTCCAACATCTATGGGGCAGTCTTCGGTATCAAATGGGTCTCCTGGTAGTGTTCTGGGAAGAAATGGTATTTCTGATAATAGCAGAGGAGCTGCATATAGTTCAGTTCCGCAAACCTCTTCAATGTTGAACTTTCCCATGAGCCAAACCACAGAAATGCCTGCAAGTAGTTTTCCTCTTGGTAGCACTCCAGATATGTCAAGTATCACATCAAAAGGAGTTTACCAAGATGGAGGTTCTTCAGGAATGAAAGGGTCTTCTGGATTTGTTCTAAGTTATGATATCTTTAATGAACTGCACCAGCATAAGTCCCGTGAATGGGAAGTACACCAAAACATGGGCCAGAACCCGACATATGATGCCTCTCAGAATGCAAATCCCTTACAAGGAAACATTGATGTCTCACCATCAGTTCTAATCCATCAAGGTTTCTCTTCCAGCCAACAACAGATGGGACAGAATAGAGAAGCTACTTCGGTTGGAAAAGCTATGTTCTCCCTGGGGGAAGGCATGCAGTCAGCTAATTTCCGGAATATTGGTCAACATCAGGGTTTCCAAAATACGCTTCTTACTGACAATTCAGTAAGGATTAAGGCTGAAAGAATTCCTGATGCTAACTCTCAGACTAACCTCTTCCCTGAGAACTATGGGCAGGAGGATCTCATGAGCGCACTTCTGAAACAGGTTGGTTGACATGGTTCTTACCAGCCTCTTCTAATCCCTTTTAGTTCATATGCTTCAATGCAATTTTTATCACACATGTATAAAAAATTATCTGTATCTTTTGCAGCAAGAAGGCATTGGACCAGCCGAGAATGAGTTTGATTTTGATGGATATTCCATGGACGACATCCCTGTTTAGAGCAGATTGCAGTTGCCGATGTAAATAGTTTCTGTTACATATGAACTTCATCACTCTGCAATGAGCTAGTTCGGATCTGAGTTTAGATTGTCCAAGGAACAGAATCTGGCTGATATCACAAATCCAAACTTATGGGAGTAGCATACTATCAGGGTTTAGTCTGTGCATGCTCAGAATCATTTGTTATTGACAAACATAAACTACATGTATGCAAAAAGCATACATATGCAATTTTTGACTGGTTGTGATAGGAAAATTCCTAGCAAGCTTCTAATTTTAGGTTGTTCATGGATATATATATATATGTTGGGTTAGGCCGGGGATTTGCAAAAAAGGCTTTAAACACATGCAGGCTCGTAGAAGCAGTTCTAACATGAATAACAATCTATGTTGATCATCATGCCCTTTGTTTCGCTCTCTATTTTCTTCAATCGAAGCAAATGAATTCTGTAAGAATGTAAATATTTCTTTGTCCAAAAAAAGAATGTAAATATTTCATTTGGTTGTCCCAAGACATTCGGCCTGGCTATTCTTTCAAGGTTGTCTCTGTACTTAGATATTGCTTTTGATTGATTAAGCTTTTGGTGATTTGCTTTTCCCTTTTTCATAATTATTATGCCATGCAGTTGCATGGACTTGACCATGATTAGATACATATCTATGTGGGAGGGAGATACATGGTCGCTGCCATGCAAGATAGTTGTGATTATGGGGCTGTCTACGTGATGCACTCATTTTCTCTTTCCCATTCTACAAGAAACTTAGATCTTCGTGAGATTTGTATAATGTGTTTGTTTATTGGGTTAAGGTTTGTTTAACACTTTGAAGTATTGTTTCAGGTGCGTTTAACACCTTGAAGTAGTTTATCGTTCATACTCAAAGTATTTTTTTTCATGTGTAAACCCTAATACTCTAAAGTATTTTATGATACAATTTTACCCTTAAAGTATTTTTTTTTTTTTTTCAGGAAGCAATTTTAACCTCATTGTTAACTCAAACCGTCTATTTAGTAAATGTGCACTCAACACCATAAAGTATTTTTTTTTCAGTAATACACTATCCTAAAATTGCCCTGCAAAATACTTTATGGTGCTTAGCACATATGGAAAAATACTTCAAGGTGCTGAATAAATTACAAAATATTTTAGGGTGTTAGACACATTTTAAAAAAATATTTTAGAGTGATGGATGAACTGCAAGATTATTAAGGGTGTTGAACCGCAAAGGAAAAAATATTTTAGGATGTTGGATCAAATTTCACCCTTGGATATACTCTTTTTTTTTTTAATCCATCCTTTTAGATGTGAATGAGTATGTCATTGCAGTTATTGTGCTCTATTATTCTCTCACATACTTACCTCGAATACCGTAAATCATGACTGAAAAGCTATTTGTCCTCTCATATATTTATTTTAAATACCGTAAATTATAATTGAAAAGCTTCTTTTAAAAGCTCTAATCACTATTCCAAATAAACAAAGTTTAAAGATTTTGTCAAAGGCATTTACACTTTAGTAGTGGTGGTGCCAACATCACGAGGCACGTGTATAAAAAGAGGGATTGTCCTTGGTGTTGATGTCCCTTGAATTATTAATCAAACCCAAAAATTGAGCTCCTTTTCCACATAAATCACAATACTCTATTTTTTCTTTCTTTCGATTTATATAGTATCTCTTTTCTTTTTCTCTTTGGCACGAGATTAATGCAGAATATCTCAACTCTCCACTTCCATTCATCATTTTGACACGAGCTTGTCAATTTAATTGGATAAACTAGCTTTTTATTCTTGATTGATAAAAAATATGTTTTACTCATATAATACTCTTTTCCATCTTAATTATAAAACTTAGTTTAGTTCTGAATCTTGATCCAAAATATAATTTTTTTAAAATTTTATCTCTTACATTATTTTTCTCTAAATTAATTTTCTTGACTTATAAACTAATATATAATTTAATCGTACACAAAATTATTCTAGAAATATCATGTCACATATGCTATAATCGAGTACTCTTTTCAATCCTTATTATAAGGCATATTTATTTAATTTGATTAAATTATGAAAGTCAAATAATTTGGTTAATATGACATGTATTTTTTGGAAAACCATAGTCATCTTCTTTAATTCCCTCATTCTCTCTCCTCCTTGATTATAGTTGATGGAGTATCTACGGGGTAAGGGGTAAATTAGGAAAAAATTGAAAATTATAAAAATTATCTTTTATATTAAGAACAAAGATTAACTCCTCAAATAAATAGAGTAATTTATTTATCTTCTTTAATTTTCCTACTACAAACTACAAAGTGGTCTTACATTTAGGACTGGACATAGTGCGTAGTACTTAGAAAGGGAAAGAGTACCACTCTCGCCTTACCACTCTCGCCTTACCGCATGTACGGTTTGAGGGGAGGAAGGAAGAATATTGATCAAATTGTCATTAATGAGAAAAATATTCCTTTTTGTTGATAGTGTATTTTTGGAATATACAAAATTTTCTATGAGCAATTTGGTCAATATGAGATAAAAAAGTTCTCTTTCCTCAATCCAAACATACCCTTAGTTTTAGGGTAAGGAGATAGTATTTTATTCGTCCTCAATATAAATCACCTCATTAAATTTATTTACCTCTAATTTATTTTCTTAGTTCTTACTCAATTCATTATATTAAACTGGACTAAAGTTGAAAAGTTATTAAATTTTAAGACAACGTTAAAAAAGGTGTTTTGTTTTTGTTGTATAAATAGATTATAGGAAATGAGTACTAAATATTAATTACTTTTAATTGAACGTAAGTGTGAAAAATAATCCTTATAGATCCCCCGCTTCTTTAGGAGGATTATTGTTCTCAGACCTGACCTATATATATATATATATATATTATTATTTTGTCAAAGCAGACTTGATTACTTAAAATGAAAATACAATTCAGAATGGGTAAATTCTAGCAGGCTAGTCAAACTGATTCTTTGTCTGTCACTAATAAAATTCCTAAAAATAAAAAATAACTAAATAAAAAGATTTTATTTTGATGAGCATATTCCTTATCATAATGCCAAAAGGGTAATCCTTTTCATTTGATTTCAGACTTCAGGAACTTTAAAAGGAAAACAGAATAAAATCTATACTGACTTCCCATGATTCTCCCTTGTCTGTGTGCGTGGTTTCTTAAAATATCATGTTCCTTCCCTCAAATTCTTTTTCTAAATTATTATTATGGATAAATACAATTAAACACACCTCCCATACTCTCATATTATCAATTCAAACCTGTGACCTTCAACACCAAAAAAAGGATTTTGAGTAAATGTTTTGGATCTCTTACTAGTTAAAAAAAATGTTGATAAGACCATTCGCTAATAGTTATTAATTCGTTAGCACCGCATAAAAACATTTCTCTTAGAGTAGCTGTTAATATGAATAACAAAATCTTTGTTATAGTCATTTTTATACATTCAAGGTACTCTACAGATGGAGGAAAACATAGTAAAATAAGAAATTGAAAGATTTTGTTGAAATTGTTCGTTTAGAAATTTCCTGAAAAGCTAATCATAGGTTCTTCTCTCTATTAGAACCATAGAGCCGTCACGGATAGTTAAACATGTGATCTCGAACATTATACATAATCAAACTGTTACTGTTTGGTTACTATATAGATATTTTTAATGAAAATAAACAACTTTTTCCCAAAAATATTTGGACAAAA
Source organism: Acacia pycnantha (assembly GCA_025563575.1). Classification (NCBI taxonomy): domain Eukaryota; kingdom Viridiplantae; phylum Streptophyta; class Magnoliopsida; order Fabales; family Fabaceae; genus Acacia; species Acacia pycnantha. The sequence continues at coordinate 1,070,420 of JAMWYP010000167.1, read as the reverse complement.
AAAAAAGAACTACTTCTTTTATCCTTAATGTATGACTTAATTGAGAAGTTGATTTTGATCCTAAATGTAAAACTTATTTCTCATATTTATCAATCCACTAAATCACTCT
>JAMWYP010000167.1:875000-1070211 GCA_025563575.1 Acacia pycnantha | reverse complement strand
CACTGACCCAAACCAACTAAGTCTCCCTCTTCCCCTTTTTCCTATTATTTTAGTAAAATTAACTCTCATTATGTTAATTATTGTTACTCATTAAACTCTTGTTTCTATTTATATTTAACAACTTATTAACCGAGTGTTTGGGGTAGTTTTTGCGATTTACAAAGTAAGCATGTGAGATGAGTTTTGTTTCGATCATGAAAAGTTTCAAACCATGGTTTCGTAGTTACCAAAACACTGGTGTGTTTGGTCATAGATAAATCAGAGAGAGAAAGATAGAGAAAATATACTCTCAAATGAATGTATCTATACACAAGAGAGAAGATAAGAGAGTAATGACTTATTATGATTATTGATTCCTAATCACTCATAATTCTTATAATCCCTGATTATATGCGATACTAATTAATCATAATATATTTACACTGATATATTTCCTAACAGGTTTGAGGGGAGGGGAGGGGAGGGGAAATAAATTTTTTATCTCATATTGATCAAATTTCCAGTAAATTTTTTTCAATATTCCAAAAATACACTCTCAAAAAAAAATATTCTTCTCATTAATAGTAATTTAGTCAATATCTTTCCTCCTCTCATCCCCTCCCCTCAAACCAAACATAGTGAGAGTGTGTTTGGTTTGAGGGGAGGGAGGGCATACTTTTATCAAATTGCCTATAAAATTTGGTAAATATTTCTAGTCTTCAGTGGGGTCCATGAGAGGGCAAAAATTGGAATCACAATAGAGTCCATGGGCTATTTAATAAAGATGAGAGAAATTTTTTCTCTTTTTTCTTTCCTCCTTTCAAACCAAACACACTAATACCGCCCGTGAATGCAAAAACAAAACTTTTGTGAAATTAGCTGTCACTATCTTAATTATTATTGTCATTTTATATGTTAAAATTGATCCTGATTGTTATTAATATTTAACAACCTATTAACACTCATCAATGTAGGAATGGAAATGTTTGTGACATTAGCTGTCTATCATGTCTTGGTTGTTATTGTCATTTTACAACAAGTCCTTAAAACCTCACAATGATTATGTCATTCCAGATATTAATTGAGATTCGTATATTTCAAGTATTTTCTTGTGTCTGTCTTTGTTCTTTTTCTGTTTTTTTGTCAAAGGACTTTCATTTTTAATGAGAGCAGCAGAAATTAAAAACTTAAAATTAAATGGTGATATATAAATGGGCATAAACAAATTTTTTTTGGGTAATGACATAAAACTAATGTTACAATTCTCATGTTTCCACATCCATCCCAACCTTTTTGTTTGTTTGTTTGTTTTTGGCCAAATCTTCATCCCACTTTTTGTCCCTTACATGATAAGTCTTCCTTATTTGATTATATAAATATATATATTTTTTAAAATTTTGAGTATTCATGTATTTAATTAATATTAATTGTATTATTTTACCCCGAATATAGTAAGCAAAAATTAAGGCTCCTAATTAGGGGGCCATTTTGAGGTCAAATATATTAATGACTGTCTATGTAAACATCCACTAATTGATAGCCAATCAATAAATGACCATTTGTTGCCGCGTTTAACATGCAATTAACTTTTTGAACTTAAAATTGCCACCATGCCTTCACGACATTTAATTAATTATTAATTAATAGAAAAAATAGAGAAACATGCCATGATGGCCCGTAATTAATGTTAAATTGCACAAAAATACATCCTGCTCTTTAATGTTCCAAGACTAGAAAGAAACAAATTTCAAATACGAATAATCATTTTAAAAGCACTTAATTGGACAGAATCTCGGGTAATAAATTTAGATATATGAAATTAAATTAAATTGTTCATTTTTTTTTTTTATAAAAGCGAAAAGCAGTGATAATGAGAAATGAAACCAGAGCTGACAACAGTAACAATATCTTACAGTGTTACAGTGCGTGATGAAGTATTTTGATAAATAGCCAATTTGTTTTTAGTAAGGAAATAATAATTATTCCATCAGAGTATGAGCTGGATCCACTCTTTAAGGAGTGACTCAACTTTGAATATAATATTCAAAACAATTTAATAGTAATTATTATTATTTTTTAAGAAAAAAGGATAAAATAGTTGAGAAATTGAGCGGGTGACAAGGACAAGGCAGGGGAGGACTTAATAATCTTTTTGTTATTTTTATTTTATTTATAAATATAATTTTGTTTTTGTAAATTATAAATTATAAATCCTCTTTTTCCCATTTCTTCTTCTCCGATTCCTGCTTGCTCCTTCTTCTCAGTGTATGTTCGTTGAATTTGGAACTGAGCCCCCGGAGTCTTCATAGCTTCCCTACTTTCTCGCTGAATTCAACTATGTGAAATCACTTATCAGTGTTGTTCCTTTTGCTTCCTTTGATTTTTTTCTGTGTTTGTTGTCTTGCTTCTGTTTGGATCTTTGTAAGGATGAATCTGAGCAACGGCAAGGGATCTATGTCAACGGTTAGCTCTCCTGCGGTTTCCAAGTCCGGTGACATCGTCTCCGACCAGTTTCCGGCGGGTCTCCGGGTACTACTGGTGGATGATGATCCCACGTGCCTTATGATACTTGAAAAGATGCTTCGCACTTGCCTCTACGAAGGTGCTCGATTGGTTTCTTGTTCGGTTGAGATTTACTTATTTGTTGGCCTGTTTTCTTGTTTAGCTCTTTGATTTTGTTTCGCTGATTCCATTGCTGAATTTATTAGAAAAAGAAGAAGAACGACTAATTTAAGTTTTACTCTTCGTTATTGTGCGAAGATATGCTTGTTGATGATTTCTTCCTGCGTGCTGTTTACGACTTATAGCTTCAACTCTGTTTCTTGAAGGAGAGTGGCACCACCTCGATTCTTTAATTTCAAATTCTGGTAGCCATATTTCTGTTGAAGTTTGCTTTTTTGAAGCTTTTGACTTCGTTTTGTTGTGTTTCTTGTGGTTACCTCTGCATCTTGAGATGTCAGATTTGAGTATTTCTGGCCGGTTTTCTGAATTTTGGATGACAAACATATACCGGATTTGTTTGTTTATTTTCTTCGTTTATTATTATTATTGAAATGGTTGTGCTTTGAGGAGTAAGATTGTGTTTGCTTTTTGAGTCCATTTCAGTTACGAAATGCAATCGAGCAGAGATTGCGCTTTCACATCTGAGAGAGAACAAAAATGGGTACGACATTGTCATAAGCGATGTACATATGCCAGATATGGATGGCTTCAAACTCTTAGAGCACATTGGGTTAGAGATGGACCTTCCCGTCATCAGTAAGTATCTTGTTGGATCAGATTAGATCCAAGAACTGAATACATTGATATTGACTCAGCGACTCACATTAACTTGGGTATGATATTTGCAGTGATGTCTGCTGATGATGGAAAGAATGTTGTTATGAAAGGTGTGACTCACGGTGCTTGTGATTACCTTATCAAACCTGTGCGCATCGAGGCTCTAAAGAATATATGGCAACATGTGATTCGTAAGAGAAAGAATGAATGGAAGGATTTGGAGCAGTCAGGTAGTGCAGAAGAAGGAGATCAGAAACAAAGGCCAACTGATGAGGTGGATTACTCATCCTCTGCAAACGAAGGCAGTTGGAGAAATGCAAAGAAGAGGAGGGATGAGGATGAAGATGCAGAGGAAAGGGATGACTCATCCACGTTAAAGAAGCCACGAGTTGTTTGGTCTGTTGAGCTCCATCAACAGTTTGTGGCTGCTGTGAATCAGCTTGGAATTGATAGTATGTATTCTTCGCCTATGTCCTTGAATGAATTTTTTCATGCTCTTCCATCTTTCTTGCCTTTCCTCATCAACCCACCCGTCATTAAAAATTAATGCCTCTGTATTTCTGGTGCATAATCCTTGTTCTCTACTACAAATTAATGCCTCTGTATTTCTGGTGCTTAATCCTTGGTCTCTACTTGTCTATTTCTTATTCTGTTAGACAAGAATCATGACTTCAGAAACTGTGAAAGCCTAGGCACCAATATTTTTACTACTTGAGTTGTGGGTATTTGATGGCAATATGTAGCATCATCGCACCTATGCATTTTAGATCCCCTACTAATAGTTAGATCAGTCTTTAAAATTTTATTAGTCAGTATTTCTACATAACTAAGATCCAATTCGAGTGTAGCATTAGAGATTTATTGAAAACGCAAGTGTGCACACTCATACATTTTCAAATTCTCTTAAATATGCAGAGGCAGTTCCTAAAAAAATTCTGGAATTGATGAATGTCCCTGGGCTCACTAGAGAAAATGTTGCTAGCCACCTCCAGGTATGGTAGTTGTATGCCATAGATAACAGAATCAAGGATTTAATTTCTGGTCACAGCACTATTTCGAAGAGCTAACTGTTACCTTGTCTGGTTTTGGGTGCAGAAATATCGCTTGTATCTTCGAAGATTGAGTGGAGTTTCTCAACATCAGGGTAACCTGAATAACTCTTTCATCAGCTCACAAGAGGCAACTTTTGGGGCAATTTCTTCACTCAGTGGAACGGATCTTCAAACTTTTGCTGCTGCAGGTCAGCTTCCGCCACAAAGTCTAGCAACACTTCAAGCAGCAGGACTGGGTAGATCAACTGCAAAAACTGGCATGCCCATGCCCCTTGTGGATCAAAGGAACCTTTTCAGTTTTGAAAACCCAAGATTAAGATTCGGAGAAGGACAACAGCAATATGGGAGCAGTAGTAAACCAATGAACTTACTTCACGGTATCCCTACCAACATGGATTCAAAGCAGCTTGCTTCTCTTCACCAATCTACTCAACCCCTAGGGAGCTTGAATATGCGAGTCAACGCTTCTCCTTCTCAGAGCAACCCCTTATTAATGCAGATATCTCAATCACAACCCAGGGGTCATATGCTTAATGAACTTAATGTGCCTCATGTTCCCAGGCTTCCAACATCTATGGGGCAGTCTTCGGTATCAAATGGGTCTCCTGGTAGTGTTCTGGGAAGAAATGGTATTTCTGATAATAGCAGAGGAGCTGCATATAGTTCAGTTCCGCAAACCTCTTCAATGTTGAACTTTCCCATGAGCCAAACCACAGAAATGCCTGCAAGTAGTTTTCCTCTTGGTAGCACTCCAGATATGTCAAGTATCACATCAAAAGGAGTTTACCAAGATGGAGGTTCTTCAGGAATGAAAGGGTCTTCTGGATTTGTTCTAAGTTATGATATCTTTAATGAACTGCACCAGCATAAGTCCCGTGAATGGGAAGTACACCAAAACATGGGCCAGAACCCGACATATGATGCCTCTCAGAATGCAAATCCCTTACAAGGAAACATTGATGTCTCACCATCAGTTCTAATCCATCAAGGTTTCTCTTCCAGCCAACAACAGATGGGACAGAATAGAGAAGCTACTTCGGTTGGAAAAGCTATGTTCTCCCTGGGGGAAGGCATGCAGTCAGCTAATTTCCGGAATATTGGTCAACATCAGGGTTTCCAAAATACGCTTCTTACTGACAATTCAGTAAGGATTAAGGCTGAAAGAATTCCTGATGCTAACTCTCAGACTAACCTCTTCCCTGAGAACTATGGGCAGGAGGATCTCATGAGCGCACTTCTGAAACAGGTTGGTTGACATGGTTCTTACCAGCCTCTTCTAATCCCTTTTAGTTCATATGCTTCAATGCAATTTTTATCACACATGTATAAAAAATTATCTGTATCTTTTGCAGCAAGAAGGCATTGGACCAGCCGAGAATGAGTTTGATTTTGATGGATATTCCATGGACGACATCCCTGTTTAGAGCAGATTGCAGTTGCCGATGTAAATAGTTTCTGTTACATATGAACTTCATCACTCTGCAATGAGCTAGTTCGGATCTGAGTTTAGATTGTCCAAGGAACAGAATCTGGCTGATATCACAAATCCAAACTTATGGGAGTAGCATACTATCAGGGTTTAGTCTGTGCATGCTCAGAATCATTTGTTATTGACAAACATAAACTACATGTATGCAAAAAGCATACATATGCAATTTTTGACTGGTTGTGATAGGAAAATTCCTAGCAAGCTTCTAATTTTAGGTTGTTCATGGATATATATATATATGTTGGGTTAGGCCGGGGATTTGCAAAAAAGGCTTTAAACACATGCAGGCTCGTAGAAGCAGTTCTAACATGAATAACAATCTATGTTGATCATCATGCCCTTTGTTTCGCTCTCTATTTTCTTCAATCGAAGCAAATGAATTCTGTAAGAATGTAAATATTTCTTTGTCCAAAAAAAGAATGTAAATATTTCATTTGGTTGTCCCAAGACATTCGGCCTGGCTATTCTTTCAAGGTTGTCTCTGTACTTAGATATTGCTTTTGATTGATTAAGCTTTTGGTGATTTGCTTTTCCTTTTTCATAATTATTATGCCATGCAGTTGCATGGACTTGACCATGATTAGATACATATCTATGTGGGAGGGAGATACATGGTCGCTGCCATGCAAGATAGTTGTGATTATGGGGCTGTCTACGTGATGCACTCATTTTCTCTTTCCCATTCTACAAGAAACTTAGATCTTCGTGAGATTTGTATAATGTGTTTGTTTATTGGGTTAAGGTTTGTTTAACACTTTGAAGTATTGTTTCAGGTGCGTTTAACACCTTGAAGTAGTTTATCGTTCATACTCAAAGTATTTTTTTTCATGTGTAAACCCTAATACTCTAAAGTATTTTATGATACAATTTTACCCTTAAAGTATTTTTTTTTCAGGAAGCAATTTTAACCTCATTGTTAACTCAAACCGTCTATTTAGTAAATGTGCACTCAACACCATAAAGTATTTTTTTTTCAGTAATACACTATCCTAAAATTGCCCTGCAAAATACTTTATGGTGCTTAGCACATATGGAAAAATACTTCAAGGTGCTGAATAAATTACAAAATATTTTAGGGTGTTAGACACATTTTAAAAAAATATTTTAGAGTGATGGATGAACTGCAAGATTATTAAGGGTGTTGAACCGCAAAGGAAAAAATATTTTAGGATGTTGGATCAAATTTCACCCTTGGATATACTCTTTTTTTTTTTAATCCATCCTTTTAGATGTGAATGAGTATGTCATTGCAGTTATTGTGCTCTATTATTCTCTCACATACTTACCTCGAATACCGTAAATCATGACTGAAAAGCTATTTGTCCTCTCATATATTTATTTTAAATACCGTAAATTATAATTGAAAAGCTTCTTTTAAAAGCTCTAATCACTATTCCAAATAAACAAAGTTTAAAGATTTTGTCAAAGGCATTTACACTTTAGTAGTGGTGGTGCCAACATCACGAGGCACGTGTATAAAAAGAGGGATTGTCCTTGGTGTTGATGTCCCTTGAATTATTAATCAAACCCAAAAATTGAGCTCCTTTTCCACATAAATCACAATACTCTATTTTTTCTTTCTTTCGATTTATATAGTATCTCTTTTCTTTTTCTCTTTGGCACGAGATTAATGCAGAATATCTCAACTCTCCACTTCCATTCATCATTTTGACACGAGCTTGTCAATTTAATTGGATAAACTAGCTTTTATTCTTGATTGATAAAAAATATGTTTTACTCATATAATACTCTTTTCCATCTTAATTATAAAACTTAGTTTAGTTCTGAATCTTGATCCAAAATATAATTTTTTTAAAATTTTATCTCTTACATTATTTTTCTCTAAATTAATTTTCTTGACTTATAAACTAATATATAATTTAATCGTACACAAAATTATTCTAGAAATATCATGTCACATATGCTATAATCGAGTACTCTTTTCAATCCTTATTATAAGGCATATTTATTTAATTTGATTAAATTATGAAAGTCAAATAATTTGGTTAATATGACATGTATTTTTTGGAAAACCATAGTCATCTTCTTTAATTCCCTCATTCTCTCTCCTCCTTGATTATAGTTGATGGAGTATCTACGGGGTAAGGGGTAAATTAGGAAAAAATTGAAAATTATAAAAATTATCTTTTATATTAAGAACAAAGATTAACTCCTCAAATAAATAGAGTAATTTATTTATCTTCTTTAATTTTCCTACTACAAACTACAAAGTGGTCTTACATTTAGGACTGGACATAGTGCGTAGTACTTAGAAGGGAAAGAGTACCACTCTCGCCTTACCACTCTCGCCTTACCGCATGTACGGTTTGAGGGGAGGAAGGAAGAATATTGATCAAATTGTCATTAATGAGAAAAATATTCCTTTTTGTTGATAGTGTATTTTTGGAATATACAAAATTTTCTATGAGCAATTTGGTCAATATGAGATAAAAAAGTTCTCTTTCCTCAATCCAAACATACCCTTAGTTTTAGGGTAAGGAGATAGTATTTTATTCGTCCTCAATATAAATCACCTCATTAAATTTATTTACCTCTAATTTATTTTCTTAGTTCTTACTCAATTCATTATATTAAACTGGACTAAAGTTGAAAAGTTATTAAATTTTAAGACAACGTTAAAAAAGGTGTTTTGTTTTTGTTGTATAAATAGATTATAGGAAATGAGTACTAAATATTAATTACTTTTAATTGAACGTAAGTGTGAAAAATAATCCTTATAGATCCCCGCTTCTTTAGGAGGATTATTGTTCTCAGACCTGACCTATATATATATATATATATATTATTATTTTGTCAAAGCAGACTTGATTACTTAAAATGAAAATACAATTCAGAATGGGTAAATTCTAGCAGGCTAGTCAAACTGATTCTTTGTCTGTCACTAATAAAATTCCTAAAAATAAAAAATAACTAAATAAAAAGATTTTATTTTGATGAGCATATTCCTTATCATAATGCCAAAAGGGTAATCCTTTTCATTTGATTTCAGACTTCAGGAACTTTAAAAGGAAAACAGAATAAAATCTATACTGACTTCCCATGATTCTCCCTTGTCTGTGTGCGTGGTTTCTTAAAATATCATGTTCCTTCCCTCAAATTCTTTTTCTAAATTATTATTATGGATAAATACAATTAAACACACCTCCCATACTCTCATATTATCAATTCAAACCTGTGACCTTCAACACCAAAAAAAGGATTTTGAGTAAATGTTTTGGATCTCTTACTAGTTAAAAAAAATGTTGATAAGACCATTCGCTAATAGTTATTAATTCGTTAGCACCGCATAAAAACATTTCTCTTAGAGTAGCTGTTAATATGAATAACAAAATCTTTGTTATAGTCATTTTTATACATTCAAGGTACTCTACAGATGGAGGAAAACATAGTAAAATAAGAAATTGAAAGATTTTGTTGAAATTGTTCGTTTAGAAATTTCTGAAAAGCTAATCATAGGTTCTTCTCTCTATTAGAACCATAGAGCCGTCACGGATAGTTAAACATGTGATCTCGAACATTATACATAATCAAACTGTTACTGTTTGGTTACTATATAGATATTTTTAATGAAAATAAACAACTTTTCCCAAAAATATTTGGACAAAAAAAAAGAACTACTTCTTTTATCCTTAATGTATGACTTAATTGAGAAGTTGATTTTGATCCTAAATGTAAAACTTATTTCTCATATTTATCAATCCACTAAATCACTCTTTCGTCTCCAAATCAATTTCCAATATGAAATTTTATGGTAACCTACATCAATATATTTAGGGAAATCCTTGCCAAGGCCCAATTAAGGCCCAAAAATACAAAAAGGGCCCCAACAACTTTCCTCTACCACAAAGGGCCCTAGGGCCCTAATGGGTATTTGATGAAACAATGCAATGACATTAATATCCCTTTAGTAATAAACAAAAAAGCTGTACAATAGGAGCAGATGGTTTTGGCGCCTGATGGAGAAAAGCAAAAAGCTGAAACAGAAACATAAGCAAAACGCAGGAGAGACGCACGCACGGCAAGTAGGGTTCTGATCCTTTATATCTGCTCAACTCAGCGACGAAGAGAACATTTATATTCCTACGTGTGTTCTGATCATCTACTGCATTAGCCTGAACTCAGTGGGTTTTTATTTTGTTCTTGAACATATTTTTACACTTAGAAGGTCAGCTGGTTGATAGGATGTAGGTGGCATCATGGTTAAAACCTTCCTCCAAGGAAAGATTGCAAGAAAGTCTTTCATAGAAATGTTGCATACTCCTCCAGTCCTGAATATAATACCCACTTTATAGATCAAATTGAACTACAAAGTGATTCTTATATTTAGGACCGGAGGGAGTAATATATTTTCTAAGAATGGAGTTCGCTAGTTTTTGTATCCCTGTGACAGATTGACGGAGAGGCAAAAGATACGAGCGAGTAAAATTTTTAATGATTCAGGTAAGAAATCAGAAGTAGTCGTGCATGTTGATCAAATAAGCAGTAGATCAAAGAATCGGTCTCAAGGAAACCTTCAAAAATTACACTATAGCATTGTATTAGAGGGGATCTCGTAAAATTGAGTTCTATAGTTGTCTCCCTTTTTTTCATTTCCCCCCTTCCACGCACCCAACTTCATACTTTCAACAATTAACTCTATGATCCTTCAACAAGGTACTCATTTGCTCCAAAAAAACAAAAAGTATCATGAAGATTTCCCACGGACCAAGAATAACTACGAGAAGAACAAAAGTTGGAAACAGATCATAGACGTGAATAAGCACGAATACTAAAGCTAACAGGCAAGAGAAGAATATATAAAATCAAGCATTTGGAGACTTACAACTCAAAGGAGAACATATAAACTCCAAAACAGAGAAAATTATAACGGGAATACGGAGAATAAAACTCATAATAACAATGCTAATAGATATATCATTGAGACATTCGATCACTGAAGCTATAAGAGAGGGTGACAGGAAGAGTAAAATAGATCGCAGAAAATTATAGTCACAGCTCAAAAGGAAACCACAAAACTTGCTGACATACTATCTCAGCTTTGTGCATTACATTCGGATGACGAAAAAAACGAATGGTGTGAAGATTAGGGAAAAAAGACCTTTAGAGGGTCTCGGCAACACCATGGACAAAAACCTAATCCCCAAAATCTTACCTAAATGAGAAACAGTACGTCGACGGCGACACAGGAGCTTCAGACGGTGGACGGAGCACAGCGAAGACGGCGACAAGGCGGCGAGCACAGATACGAGAGGCCACCGAGCGATCGAGCGAGCGAGATTTTGAGAGAGAGAGCAGAGCGAGCGAGCGATCGATCCAGCGGAGAGGGAGTGATTTTGAGAGAGCCGCAGTGTTTTTCTTAAAAAGCCATTAGGGTCTTTTGGTCATTTTGCTTTGAACCTAAATGTCAGAAAGGGCCCTAGGGCCCTTTGTGGTAGAGGAAAGTTGTTGGGGCCCTTTTTGTATTTTTGGGCCTTAATTGGGCCTTGGCAAGGATTTTCCCATATATTTACTTTAATCATCATGTAGCAAATGACGTTGACAAAATACAGTGGCATTGTGCGATGACCATATAACCAATCCCACTTAATGGGATAAGGTTTATGTTGCTTATCAAATCATATTAGACAACAGTAGTAAAATGGTATTAATCATTACAGAAACAAATCAAGATAAGAGAAAGGATGAAAAACACAATTAAACTATAAAAGAAGGGAAGAAAAGAATATAAATTCTATCATGTGTCCAACAGAAATATACAATCTTCTCAATTGTGTGTATATCTATAATGACTCTGGAAAGAATAGTACCGACTGAAATGAATTAGATATACAGCATGAATGTTACAACAACAGCATGAGGAGGAGAACTTCGCCATTAAAAATTCATCAAGATGATGAACAGTAGTGGTACTGATAGTGTTAAGAACAAAGAAACCTCTTTCTTGAAACCACTGCTTGGAAACACAGAAGGAAGAGAGCATTCTTCTCCATTGAAGAACACTTTAGTGGGAAACCCATCACCACCAACCACATTAATTTCAGGAATATTTTTCTTTGTAAATGAGATCACTGACTGTTGTTTCCCAGGAACCCTAGGATCTTTCTTAGGGTCATGCCCATCAGTTTCTGCAATAAGATAGTTATTTCCTGAAGCACCCTGCATCAATATAGTGTTATTCATCACTCCCTCCAAGGCACTTGCATTGAAAGAGTACATCTTCTCAAAACCTGGACCCGCCTTGTTCATTTCAACTGCAACAAACCAATCTGCAAAAGCAGTCTCATCCCAGTTAAACAGCGTGATCCTCGCACTCCAACCTTTGTTATAATCCGTGAGCACGTGCCAATTTATGGTCACTCCACAGTTATCACCACAAGGCATTGGGTTTGGCACTGTGAAATGCTTCATGTCAGCCCAAGAAACAGCCATGGCAGTACGATTCTCGAATGGAACAAGAAGCGCCTCAGCCGGAAGCAACATAGCCTGTGTGCTTGCACTACAAGTTCTTCCTGTGTTGCCTGGGCATCCACATGCACATGTCTTGCAAGGAATGACAGATTCATTGTAATAACCAGAAAAGGAGACGCAGCATTTTCTTGCAGCCCCATTGTCCCTTGTTATATTGCACACAACCTGCCAGCTAGCAATCACAGATATATTCGAAGGTATGCCTGAGGGATCCGGGTTTTCGGTCGGGCTAACACGAATTGGAGGGCCACATTTGTAGTCAGGATTAAGTGTACCACTTATCTTCCAGTTCTGTGGTGGAATGAGCACTGAGCGGTTAAGATCTGGTGGCATTTTGTAGACTTGCATTTGGAACCTTGAAGATGACTTACTTGGGTCCATTGATGGAGGCAAGATAGTTCCATTCCTGCAACAAAACGGGATTTTTCCGAGGTTTGAATCATTGAACATTGTAGGAGGCAGATCGATTATGGTTGGACTTTTTTCACAACTCAAAACCTGGGAAAAGTCAAATTCTTGGTAGTGTCCTCCTTGTCCTCCGAAGATACACTCAGAAGTGTCAATCACAGATGGATAAGCACCTTTCATCGCTTTGATAAATTCTTGCCTCATCCAGTCCCAGCTTAATCTCCAGTTATCAAGACGTCCAAGAGGATTATGATTTGAGATTGTGACCTCAGCCCAGTAATTGGAATCAGAAGTACTGGTCACATCGTACATAATTGTAAGATCACCACTCTGGCGAGGTAGAAACTCTTGGCCTGTGGTTAGGCTTGTTTTGAAATTGGGGTCTCTTGTGCAACAGACATGAGTCTCATTCCCTGAAAGCCAAACACATTATCCTCAAAACTCAGTCCACAGCCTAAAGCATCCTCTTTGTTTTTTAATTAAAGGGACATGCACTAATGGCATGAGATTACAGGCATAATCAAACTCACAACCTCCTACTTATTGGAAAGCTTTCATGTCACTAAGCTACAAGGTCATTGGATCCAAAAGTATACTCTGATCACAACTTTGCAATCATAGATGGTTACTTCTACAGTTCAACAATACTTTTCTCGTCCTTAACATAAGACTTAATAGATAGTTGCTCTTGGTCTTAAATGTAAGGTCTATTTTTCATATATATCGAATTTTTCCCAAAGTACCCATATTATACTCCCTAAAATAGGAGAGAGCGGGAGGAAATGATTAAGGTGTTTCAGGAAAAGTATGTCATATTTATTATAATTAACTTACTTACCTAACTTCTTAAATCTAATCAAATTAGTTACATTAGGGACCCCAAGAGGAGTATTAAGCTAAAATGTCACAGAATTAACCATTTTACAATTAACATTATGAGTTAAGTTAGTGGAACTATAAGCCCTGCATATAGGTAAGCTACCATATGAATGCTATGATACCAAAAAAAAAACACATATAGTTTCTACACGTGTCAAACACTAAAGGCTAAAGCTCCAATTTTGAAGTATTGATCCTTCATCTCTATAATCCAATCTTGCAAACGGTGATACTATTCTTTTCAAGAACAGAAGTGTCTAAAGCTCTAAAAGACAAAAGAGAGCTATAGAAGGACTCTCATCTGAAGTCAAACAAGGAAGCAAATTATTTGTTCAGCGAACTTCTAATAGAAGAGAATATCTCTAATGAAGCAAAACTTAGAAGGTACCTTGGCCAGTTGACTTGGGACAAACAAACCCGTCATTGGCTAGAGTGATGTTCGACGGCAGGGGCACCGCCGGCGGCTCAACACCGTACTGTGTCCCCACTAAATTGATCTGAACCTGCATCTGCGTCAAGTCCCCGGCAGTCTCCGCCGCCGTCTTGAGGTCCGTCACGGGGAACCCTGCAAGAATAGTGCCGTTTCCGACGTCAGCGGGTAAGTTATCGCCATCGGCAATAACTGCGTTTGATGCAGAGACCAAATACTCGTCGTGCTGAAACCCCACAAAAACCTTCCAGGACTGAAGCTCGTCGAGTCCATTGTTGACCACAGTGAGAGTAGACTCGAACCGGTGGGGCTGCTTGTTGGAATCGGAGACGTTCGGAGGCAGCTTTCTTCCCCCGTTGTAAACGTATGACAAGAATATTCCGTCGCAGGAATCGGCAGACTGAGCCAGAGAAACCGACGGCGTTAGGCCGGAGAAGATGATAAAGACGGCGACTTTGAAGACGAGGCAGCGAACCCAGAAGTGAGAAGCCATGTTTGGCTGGGGTTTGGTATTGGAAATTTGAAGAAGAAGAGAGAAGATATGGTTCTGAGAAATGAGAAGATGAAATAACAATAAATGTCAATTTGATTCGTGTTTTGAGTTTTGAGTGATTCAAAATGTTGTCTCATGAAACGTTCTATGGGATTTGCATGAAATGAAAGCGTCTTCTTACCTGCTTTAATTTGAATTGGCCAACTTTTGAGCAAAAAAAATAAACAAAGAAAAAAAAAATTGAATTGGCCAACATTCCAAACACGGAGCAGCTCTTGACCTTGTTCTTTTTTTTGGACCCGGCTTTGGTCCTTTGCCGGGCTACCGTCAGCTGCGTCCTTTGCATAAAACACTTCCTCTTCTTTTTTTCTTTTTAAATATATTTCAGGCACAAACGAGTACTTAAAAAAGATATTTTAGAATACTGATTGGTATTGAAAAAATACCTCATGATCTTAAAAATTTATTTTATGATCTTAAAAATTTATTTTATGATCTTGAAAAAATATACTGAAATATATTTTTAGTATCAATAAATTACTTGAAATATTTTTCAAGATTCTAAAATGATTTTTCAGGATCATGAAGTATTTTTTTCCACTATCGTTCAGTATTTTAAAATATTTTTTTAGTATCATTTAGTACCTGAAATATTTTTTTAAAATTCTAAAATGATTTTTTAAGATCATGAAGTACTTTTTAAGTACAGTTCAGTATCCTACTTTATTTTTTCAAGATCCTAAAATATTTTTTAAGATCATGAAGTATTTTTTTAGTATCAGTCAGTATCCTGAAGTATCTTTTTAAGTATACATCAGTGCCTGAAATATTTATTCAAAAAAAAAAATTAAAGAAAAAAGAGAGGAAGTGGCTCAGTTTTGTGCCAAAACAACGCTGTTTTATGCTAAGGACGCAGTGGACGGTAGCCCCACAAGGGACCAAAGCGCGTCCGTTTTTTTGTACTTGTGCTTTTGTCCGTTTCAAATTTTCAATTGCCATTAGCCAATGACGTAGAGCATAGACTAAATAATTTAACATCAATTTTTAAATGAAGTCTTTTTTGGTAGTTATTTGATAATAGTTGCAATAATAATGTCAAATTGAAATATTATAATCAAGGGTTTTAGGTGAATTTTTGCTCTAAAAAGTATCCGGCTGAGAATCAATTTTGCCACTTACAAATAAAAATTTTAACTGTCAACATAAATTTTTATACGGTTAGGGCGAATTTGTCCATTATTTAATACTTTTGAAAAGAAAATGCTCATAAAAAAACTTTTGGATACCTAACACTTCTAAATGACTACTTCTAAGAAAAATTACACTTTAACCTTATAATATAAAGAAAATGATATTAATGTCCTAATTAAGAAAAATAATATTAGAAAAGTGTCATAGCTTGTCAATAATAAAATAGCAACCATTAATAAATGGAGGAGTTATCACAAACAAACTTTGAGATTCTTTTGATTTTATTTGTCTTAGTTAAAATGTTAATATCATTTTCCCGATAATCTATATAGGATGCTTGCTTCCAATCAAATAAGATCCTATGCAACTTCTATATAGAAATATATATTGTTTATTTTATAATAAACTCGTTTTATTAATATTATCTTTTTTTGGCCAACACTTTTATTAATATTTTTGGTACAATTTTACTAATACTATTAACACTTCAAAATTCACTCATTTAATTAAATAAAAGTATGTTAAGTCTGTAAGGCTAAGTACACAAGTCTTCAAGGTGAAAAAAAGAATGTGAGTCTTATATTATCTATTGATAATTTAGTATTTTGAATTTAAATTTAGCCAACGTAGATTATATAAGGGTGTCTTGTGCACAAGGCTCTTATTAAATAGAATCTGGTGATCTTCAAATCACATGGCAACATACTTACCCTCACAAATACTCCTTCCGATTTTAGAGGGATTAAGGATAGAGGTTAAATTATTTTATTTTACTCGTTTTCTTGAAATGCCCTTATATAAATTTTACCCTTCAACTACCTTATTGATTTCATATAATCTCTCATTCATATCAATAGAGGTAGTTTAGGAAGAAATTTACAAAAATTAGAATGTTGTCCTATAATTAGAACCAAAACAAACTCTCAAATGTTGTCCTATAATTAGGACCGGAGGGAGTATAGATTATGTACACTCCACAAAACCTTAAAAAATGAGTCACTTATAATCTATATTAAAGTTTTTATGTTTCATGTGGATATATAAATTTTCTAAAGATTATTCTTAAACTACGGTTAAACATTTATTCTAATTAATAAATAAGTGTTCACACATTTATTTATCAACTTGTGTAATGACTTTGTCCAAATAATATTTTTGAAAGCAGTAATGCTTAGGCAAACTTAACAAATCAAAATGGCACTAGTTGCGTGGAAAATTTGCAGAATTCACACGTGGAGACAGAAACCTTTTTTTGGGACCAATTCGAACTTGTTAGTCTCAAACTCTCAATATTTCACTCCCTATTGCATGACATTTTTCAGAAAGAATGAGTGGTCTTACAAGTCATAAAGGTGCGTATTAATTACTTTTTTTCTTTCAAAATTGTTAATTTTGATGCAATTTTCCCTTTTCACTCCTCAAGAGGTGATTTAAGTTTTTAAATATGAATACTAGTGTGATTTTTCTAACCTTCTAACAAATTTAATAACTAAATTGCCTTTTTATTAATTTTGGTTAGATGTTTGGAAATGTCTTACAATAGGACACAATGATGATGTTGGATTTTTTTTCTGTTACAAAAAAATTTAGGTGAGTTGGGTCGAGGTCCAGGAGTTTACTTGGGCCAAAGCATATCTTCGGATTTTTCCTTCGCACTAAAAAAGGGGTTGGGTTTTTCTCATTATCTCTTTCTCATTATCACTCATCATCTCTTTATCCTATCCATCCAATGGCCTAGATGAACTAATGAGGAAAATGAGAAAAATGATGAGTCCTCACACCTAAAAAAGATTTACAGAAGTCCACATGGGTCAGTTTACTTGGGCCAAAGCATATCTTCGGATTTTTCCTTCGCACTAAAAAAGGGGTTGGGTTTTTCTCATTATCTCTTTCTCATTATCACTCATCATCTCTTTATCCTATCCATCCAATCAACCACAATACTACTTTAACCTTTCTCTCACCTTCCCAATCAATGGCCTAGATGAACTAATGAGGGAAAATGAGAAAAATGATGAGGAGAGAATCCTCACACCTAAAAAAGTATTTACAGAAGTATTTATAAATTACCACATGGGTCCACGGCGGACCCGGGGGTTAAGGTAGGTCCCCCTAAAATTATTACAAAAATATATATAAACATGTATGTTTGTTGACTCTAGAAATAGGGGTCATATAGGTGGAATCTTTAATCAGCTTTGGGCTTTTGAGTGAACTAGTCAACTAGGGGTCATATCGTCAACTATATGATTAGGGGTGAGCAACAGCCCGCAACCCGTATAATTTTTTCCGGCTAAGCCCGCCCAGATTGGGCTCGTCATGGGTACGGGGCTACCCCGTACCCGTTTTCAGTATACGGGCGGGTCACGGGTTGAGGCACGAGTCACCCGTGCCCCGCCCGTACCCGTTTACATGTTTTTTTTTTTTTTTTGGTTTCCCCACTCTCAGCTCAGGCCCAGCACTTAATTTAACATGTGTATTTTAATTTTGTCATGATCGAATTAACTATTATATAACTGATCCTTTATATATATAATTTTCTAACATGCGTTGATATTCAATTATGAACCTTAATTAGCATGGTAAGAGTTGAATCAAGTTAATTAATTAGACATATAATCTGGAGTCATGATGAGTAATTAAATCATAACTACATAAGAATACATACACGTCTCTTCAGTTTTTAAAACAACTGGATGAACATATAGTTTAGCTAATCAATATTAATTAACATGCATGTGTTCCTTAGTTTTATAAGTTTTGGAACAATCGACTTCTACGTATATATGAATAAACGAAGAGATCTCTAAAGGGAATTTCTATTATTTACGAATCGCTCTGAGAGGTCGTTTTAATTTGAGAAGCCCTGGCTTGATGATTTTGTTGGCTTCCTATAGGTTGACAATGACACTGCTTTATAATGCTTTAATTATATTCACAACAAGGACAATAAAAACTAGCTACCATCCACTTACAATTATTTCTCCTTATAAACCACGAAACTTTATATAGCTGAAAAACTAAGGCGCGAAATCAGATCGAGCACATATAATAACAAGTTGGGGTTAGTTAACTTTTGCATGAAAATCAATATTACAATATTTCTGGTAGGAAGGTGAGTGCATGCATTTGTATTTTAATTTTCAATACAACTATTCAATATTTGACATTATTGAGTCAAATTCAAGGAGGATTGATCCCAAATGGAGTTAACTTTAATAATCGACTTAATTTGTTTCTGTCCACAATATTAAATATTATATTCAATCTAATTATCTTGTTTGATTATTATATGCCTAAATTCATTTTACCTATTTTTAGTAAAAATAAATGTGACAAAAAAAGAAGTGGTTTGAGAGAGAGAGAGTTCAATCAGACAAGGCAAGTATGGGTCAAAAATGGAACAAAAAAATTTTTGTTTTGGGCCCATAAACTTTCTTGACAAAAAGGTGTGCTGGGCCAAAAAAACCCTTCAAAAAAAAAAGGCCAGATATGTAAACGGGTGCCCCGTACCCGTTTACAAAACCCGTTTTGCCCCGTACCCGTTTTGCCCCGTCCCGTACCCGTTTTGACCCGTCCCCGTTAAAAATAAACGGGCGGGACGCGGGTTACCCCCCGGGGCAGCCCCGCCCGCCCGTTGCTCACCCCTGTATATGATTTAGGGCCCTTCGTTTTCAACCCCCCCCCCACTTTTCTTTTGGCCCTTCGTTTTCTTTCGTCTTCTACGTCTCACTCGTGACTGTTTGTCCGCCATTTTTTTCAAATAATTTATAACAAATTTTGAGAATCAATAAGGTACTCAAAATCACTTTTTTTTAATTAAATTTCCTTCATGAAATTTATTCTAGATGATTGTATCTCTATAATGATTAGATAATATTTTAGGATTTAGATTTTGGGCAAGTTTTGAGTTTTGTTAAAAGATGACTATGAGAATGAAGACCAATTTCTTGATGATTATTTTATTACATACATTAAAAAAGAAATTGTTTTGAGTTTTAGTACGAAATCAATTATAAATAAGTTTAACAATATGAAAATACGTAGAGTGAGAGTCAAGTGTAGTGATCTTAATTTTTGTAATAGATTTCTTTCAAGTTTTTGTATATTAGGTCTATATCGTATTTTAAATACTTTTATTTATGATGTAATATTTTTTATTTTTGCCCCCATCAGTAAAATTCCTGAGTCCGCCACTGCTTGGGCCAGTGAGACTTTTTCAAAGTATTTCATAGTAAGACTTCACTATAATAACATTCTCATGAATTATTGTACTGATTGGATCCTCTCTACCTCGAGCTTTTTCTTATATTAGGATTCTTCCACAAAGAAGGTTATCATGAAGGGTGTTAAGGAGTAGGCGTCATAAGAACATATCAGGTGTATGTGAATATCGTCCTATTGTAACTTTTATTTAAATTATTTCATTTTTACATTAATATTCAAATAAGTAAAGATCAAGGATCTTATTTAATATTGTTTGCTCTTCTTGAATTTTTTATATAAATTTTTCTTGCACTTGAATTTAATTAGTATGTAAAGTATTTGATAATTTGGATTCATGCATACATATTGAAAAGAAACCACTTTTAAGTTAATATATTTATGACCAATATATACTTTCGTCACAAAATGGCGACGGGAATGAGCCATTTGTGATTGAAAAGTACTTCTGTCACAAAATATTTCTGGGCGGGAAATAAAACCGCCAATTTGTGATGGAAATAAATACATAATAAGTTTTCAACGGAATATATTCCGCCGCTATTAGGGATGCGACTGGGGAGTTGAGTCGGAGGTCCTGGAACGAGAAAACAGAGGCGTGACCTCTAGAGCATTGTTCATCATCATCAATTGCTTTCGGCGAGAGAGAACGACGTCTTGGGGATCGTCTTGTGTCATTCTCGCTGGAACGGAGGAGCGGCTTTGCTGGGTTCCTTCTTGGTTTTCCCTCTTCCCCTATGTTCGCTCGTACTCTGTTCCTTCCCGCTCCCCCCTCCCCTAGAGGAAGCTATAAGCTCGTAAATCACGCACACAACAGCTTTCACCATCTTCTTCTGCAACTCCATTTGGCAGTGACAGTGAGTTAGTTTCTATCGATTTTTATGCTTTACATTGTTACTCTTGCGTGGCTTCTGGAAAAATGCCGGAAAACGTGGAGTGGCTCTGATATGGTTGTGCTTACACACAACTATTTTGCCTTCTAAACAATCTGTCATCTTCTTCTTTTCCCCCCTTTTTGTTCTTGTGTAGAACACAAATGTCTAGCTTCAACAGGCTAGGTGATGTTAATATCGGACCAAATGTCTCCTCTGAGGTATCTTATGAGTTAAGCACCAAAGAGGGATAGAACATCCACTGATATCTATGAAGGAGATATCAGAGAATGTTTGCAGATCACTATGCTACACGGGTTAGGCTTTTCGCCAGAGGAGTGATGTGTGTGCACAGTGAGGCTGAATAGTAAATAATGGAATAGTGAATGTAGGGAATACACCTGGTGGGCAACCTTCTATTTATAGGAATTACCTAGGGTTTCGTTCCCATTGCCTTGAATCCTATCCTTCATCGTTATGCACCTCCCACGTCCTGTGAGTGCCTACTCCACTACCCACGGCGGATCTTAGAAGAGACACGGGGGGCCATGGCCCCCCCAAGAAATTCGTAAATGAAGGAAGAAGAGGAGAGAGAGGACACTGGTGGTGACAGTAGTGGTAGAGAAAGAGAAAGAAGGAAGAAGAATGTCGTGGCTTGTGGTGGTTCTATACGTTCTGGTCAAGCTTTCCTCTGTCTCTTTCCTCTCCTCTCAAAAGTCAAAACTCTGATCAAGCTTTCTTCACGTTTTGGTTTGAATCCGCTGCGCCTCTGTTTCTGGAAAATGACCTGCTCTCTCTCTCTCGAAGAAGGTCCTGGTCAAATAAGGATTTGACCAGGGACCTATATGAAACTTTCAGAAGTTCTCAAGAAGGGACTAAAGTATAAATATTGAAAACGTTGTAGAGAGGAGTATAATTTCTGAAAAATATGGGTATTTTTCTGTCATTTTTCCTAGTCCCTTTTCTTCATTGATTGCAATTTCCAGAAATTTAGAGAACTTTTCTATAACTTTTCTCAGTCCTCAAAATATTAATTATGACCCTCCAAAATCTCAAATTTTCTTCATAAACACCTACAATGCAAAATTAAGAATAAATAATATCAAAAGTTTAAGAAATCATTTATATGAATAATTAACAAATTATGATAATTTTACCCCTAATATCAAAAGTCCAAGAAATCATGATAAACCTTAGATTTTTTCTTAAACAAAATTAATATAATATTTTAAAAATGTTATATAATTATAAAAAAAATTAATTAGTTAATGAGTATACATTTGGCCCCCCAACATTTTCTCCAAGATCCGCCACTGTCACTACCTGTACGGTCATGGATTATAGGCATGCTCAAGGGATAATTAATAATATACTTGCTTAAAGGGAGATTCCAACCTGAAGCACTCTTACTGGGCCTTATATCTATCAGACTCATTATTTAAGTCCATAACACTTTTCTTGTTTATTTGGGGTGTTTGAGCTGTTGGTTAGTACTTTCATGAAAACTCACATGTTCATTAAGGTCTGTTAGTTTTAAATTTTGTCCTTTACATTTTTCATGGAAGATCAAGTTCTTCTTCCTCCTCCTCCTCTACTCTCCGCTCTCTGTTTTTCTTTAATTTAGAATTTCTTATTATTTGGATATGTTTCTATGTATTGAACGTAATGATGCATCTTTTTCAATCACTTTTTTGTGATTCCATGAGTTGGAGCTGAGGATTAGCCGGTAGGCTTTGCAACTTTTTTTTAAATGTTTTTCAGACCTTTTTGAAAGCAAATCGAATAATAGAATATGTTTTCTTTTTTGTTGAAAGAATGGATTCATAATGTACTCCGACACTTCCTTGTTTCTAATAAGTATTAATTATCTTTTTTTATGTATGCCTATAATTAATAAGGATATAATTAATAAGTGTAGTAGGTCAGAGTAATAATTAATACAATATTAGAGTTTAGTGCAATTAGTAGGGGTAATATTAGAAGTTACTTAGGACAACTTTATTGATTTTAATTACTTTTATTGGTATGTGAAAATTGTTAGTTGGTGCCTGGATTAGAGGGAGCACTTATTTTGTTTGTTTGTTTCTGTATCTTCCTCTTCTTTTTAGGGAAAATGACAGTCAAGTTCCAAGGACTATAAAAAATAACAAAAAAGTCCCAACAAAAATTCATATATCAAAAAAGTCCTTAGAGGCCTTTTTGATATTATTTGTATTAACAACTAGAAGTGCTATATTTACAACAAAATTTAAAAACCTGGCCTTTTACAACAGAAAAAGCTATATTCACAACAAAAATTGCTATATTTACAACAAAATTTAAAATTTGTCATTTACAACAGAAAAAACTATATTTACAATAGGAAGCGCTATATTTACAACAAAATTTAAAAACCTGGCCATTTACAATAGAAAAAACTATATTCACAATAGGAGATACTATATTTACAACAAAATTTAAAATCTGTCATTCACAATAGAAAAAACTAAATTTACAACAGGAAGTGTTATATTTACAACAAAATTTAAAAACCTGGATTTTGTTTCAATACAAAAAATATTAAAAGATATGTGAATTTCTGTTAGGACTTTTTTACTACTTTTAATGGTTCTTGGGACCTGACTGTCATTTTCCCTTCATGGTTTATATAATATTTCCTAATGCTAGCAGTGACTAGCACCTTCTCTCTCGTTAAATTTTTTTTTAATTAGAAAATGGTCTTCCACTGTTTACTTCGGTTGCAGATTTCAATGTCATTAACGTCTTAATGATCCTCTCTGGTCTGCTGTACATATGATTCCCTTTGTTCTTTAGGAAAATCCTTAAGGCTTTGTTTGGTTTGGGGTGGGGGAGGGGAGGGGAGGGAAAATGGAGGGAAAAGTTATTTGTGGTGGGGCCCACAAAAGTTTTCCTCCCCTTTAAATTTTTCCCTCCATTTTCCCTCTCCTCCCCTCCCCCCAAACCAAACAAAGCCTAAGTGATAATCATCTGATGTGATTTTTCGAGGGCTTTATCTTTTGGGAAAATCCGTACCAGGGCCCTTTTAAATTCAGAAATCCCAATTAAGGCCCTAAGACTCTGCCAAATCCAGAAAAGGCCCCAGTACCCTTTTTGACATTTGAATATTAAATGAAATGACCAAAAAACCCACACTAACTGTACATATCTCTCTCTTCTCTCTCTCTCTCTCTCTCTCTCTCTCTCTCTCTCTATATGCCTATGCTCTGGTCCTCGATTTTGATCTCCGTCGTCAGTCTCCCGCTCTACGCCTCCGTCCTCGTCGGTCTCCACCTCTACGCCTCCGTCCTCGTCGGTCTCTACCTCTGCGCCTCCGTGCCCGTCGATCTTCGCCTCTGCACCTCCCTCCTCGTCGATCTACAGTTGTTTTAGAGAGAAAGAGTATGTGTTGATTAAACCTAATCTTTTTTACGTTTTTGTTAAATCCTCACCGATCTCCCTGATTCTCCGGCGGGTTTTTGTTATAACTACAGCAGTCGATGGTGTACCCCACTTCCCCTTTCTGCCTCAGTCATTTTTTTTCTTGGTTGAATCTGCTTGATTATCTTACTATACTGGGAGGATCTAAATTTGAATCTATTGATGCTTCTTGGCAAATTACTGAATACTTTATGTTACGAACATCTTTTCAAGCACTTACTTCGATGGTTCCCTTTTATTGGATATTCCGGTGGACAAAATATGCAATGTAGAAGTTGCGAGATTTGCTCCAATTAAATATACTCAATTTTCTTTTAATATTGATTTGAATTGAATTCGAAGGTAGTTTGTAACGACATGCTTTTAATTTTAAAGTTGCCATGTTTCCTTAAACTACGGGTCAGTGATATTAGAGAGCAAAATTTTACAATGAAAGATCTTTCTGTGGATGACCAGTTTATAGAGGCTGCCTTTTTGATGATCAAAGCTTCAACTGGCTTAAATCTCGTCATCAATATCTCATCCAGATGAAGGTTTTTGCTCAAGGTCCTGATGCACAAGAGATTTATATTATAGAGGTAGCACGTGTTATCCTACTTTATTTATTTTACTAGCATTGACAAAGCACTCTTGCATTGAAAAGTTAATTTTCTTCTCTGGTTTGTAGGCAGCCTCTTTATTTCACATCTGTAATGTGTAGAATTAGGGACAACTTGCTTGTTTAATGTTCTGAATTCCATTTTGCCCCGACATTTATTCTATTGAATTTCATTGGCCTATGCCTGCACAAGTTACCTAATTATCCCCTCAGTTACTTCTCAAAATGGGAAATTGATTTATGTTTTTCAACTAGTTTCAGCTTTAGCCTCACATTCTGATTTTCCAGCGTCTTTGTGGCTATAAAACTGAAATTGTCCTTGATTGTGGTAGTCCAAGAGTGATATTTTACCGTTATATTTGTTTAAATATTACTGATAATTATATTTATAACTTGTTAGATCTACTATGTGATTTTCTTTTGAGGACTAACTTCCTCGTGAAATAGGTCAGTTTCTTGTGTGTTGTGCATAATATTTTAGGCTCCTTTCCCAATGGCTTAAGTTGTTGGATAAACGGTAATCCATATCATAGGAGCCAGATAACCTCCTCCATATGAAATAGCGGAATCCCTGCAGGGAAATTTTTTGAATGGAGAGAATGCTCAACAAATGAAGTACTCACAATTTCTTGATGTATCTCTTTCAGCAAGATTTTGTCATCTTAAAAAACTCCTGTTACTCCTGCAAACTACTATGAATCAAATAAGTGAAAGGACATTTATTTTGTCATCTTAAGGAAGACAAGTTGATCTTTCCCCATTCTTTCTTCTGTGAAAAAAGAATTATGTTCTAATATTTCAACATTATATATTATTTTTTCAAATTGAATCTGTAAGAGTTCAAGCTTTTGAGGTAAATTAACCCACCCTATCAATGGGTGTGGTTTAATCCTGGCATGTCAAAATCCTAACTCTTCGATATTGACTCATGGCCATGTATGCACAAAAAATTGGTGGTGCCTTGTATCATCATTGTTTTGAGTTACCTGGACTAATTTTAGTTTTGCTTTATTCATGAAATGCCAGTATTGTAAATTTCTCTTGTAATCACTCCTAATCCACTCATACAAATTGTTCACTTGCTTTTCCTCTAATTATTGTTTACTTACATGATTCTTACTCTCAATGCATAATGATGATGTTAAGATTTATGATGATCAGTCTGATAATGGGAAGACATTTTGGGTTTTGAATGGCATTGCTGTCAAACATGGCTGGCGAAGTTCTAAAGTGTTGAAAGCACATTCATGTCGTTTCGTGGTTGCAAATGTGGGATGGCATTGAGCAAGAGGATGGATACACGATGCCTTCGTACTCCATGGATGAAATCCGGGAACTGAAGATTGGCATGTTGTGGCGGTTGGTCAGTCATCGAAACAACATGCATCGAGACAAAGTGTTGTCGATGATCGAGGACTCCCACAGGCGGAAGATGAGAAGTTAGGAAGCAATCGTTTAATTTAGTTAGGCTGACTTGGTTTTAAGTGTATATACATCTCATCGGTTGTATGACAGATTTTATTACAGCAATTGTGGAGAACACTTGAGTTGATATTCATAACAAAGTTTAGTAACTTTTATGATGTATGTGACATGACATTTTAATATGAATGACAAAGACAATTGTTTCCTTCATCTCTGTCATTGTTAGTTTGTGCGTGCAGATGCTACAAAATGAGATATAATAAGGTACTCATTTACCAACATTATCAGGAAAAACTAACAACTACATCAGTCATCAGCCTCGACTGACAACATGATCAGCCCCCACTGACAACATCATCAGCCCCTACTAACAATGTGATCAGCCCAAACTAACAATATCATCAGCCTCGACTGACAATATGATCAGCCCCCATTGACAACATGATCAGTCCCCACTGACAACATGATCAGCCCAAACTAACAACATCATCAGCCTCGACTGACAACATGATCAGGCCAAACTAACAACAGCATCAGCCCCTTTTAATATCAACATCAGAAAAAAAGAACAACCATATCAGAAAAAAATGCACAACTATATCAACCCCAATTAACAACCATATCAGAAAAAAACTGACAACTACATCAGCCCCCACTGACAACATCATCAGCCCCTACTGACAACATGATCAGCCCCCACTAACAACATGATCAGCCCCCACTGACAACATGATCAGCCCAAACTAACAACATCATCAGTCTCGACTGACAACATGATCAGCCTAAACTAACAACATGATTAGCCTCGACTGATAACATGATCAGGCCAAACTAACAACAACATCAACCCCCTTTAATATCAACATCAGAAAAAAAGAACAACCATATTAGAAAAAAATGCACAACTATATCAACCCCAATTAACAACCATATCAGAAAAAACTGACAACCACATCAGCCCCCACTGACAACATGATCAGCCCCCACTAACAACAACATCAGCCCCTATTAACAACAACATCAACCCCCATTAACAATCATATCAGCCCTTTAACAACCAAATCATAGAGCCTTAACATATATTTGTCAACGTCATTTACAGTTGTCTTACAATATGAAAATGTGTACATAAATGACACTTGGATACAATTGTGACAACAATATCCAACGTTCATTTACAACACCAAATGCATCTACAAATTCATAATAACAATATAAAGTTCGTATTAACAACTTGATCAGTCACAATAACAACTAAAAGCGTAGGTATTAACAACAATATCATTTCAACGTTTTCAAATTCATTCATTCCCCCTAACAAACAGACCTCCCTTTGTTTCCATGCCCAAAAACAGAGCAACCTACAGCGTTTTAACATTCAGCTCGTATTAATAACTATATCAGTCATATTAACAACTAAAACAGTGTGAATTAACAACTATCCCATTTCAGCGTTTTTTAACCAAATGTAGCTTCATCCCATTAACTCATTACACCTTTCCCTCTGTTTTCATGCCAAAAAACAGAGCAACATATTTTTCCACCCCACCCACCAATGATTAAAGACCAACTAGAATGGTGATAATGATATCTTGAGCAAAATCTTAGTATTTCTTGCCTATTTCCTATCTCATAATAACATAAATTTGCCCAAGCTCAAAGCTTTCAGCCACCCAACCTTCTAACTGAAAAAAACCTTCACGAACAGCAAATTTAAATCTCCTGAGTTCAGCACGCAGTGGATGATTGGGAATATACATGTTCTCTCCCTCGCTGAGTTGATCAAATATAAAGGTTCAGGATTGTGACTTACGTTCTCTCCTTCGCGTTCAGGTCGTCCATGCCATTCCTCTCTTCTTCTTCTTCTTCGTGTGGCGCCAAAACTGATCGTGTTTTTTTTTTGGGAAACTTCTGCTATTGCTTTTTTAATAATGTGATGTTATGAGTTTATTAAAGGGGGCAAAATGGTCATTTTCTGTTTGAACTTAATCCCTATCAGGACCCTAGAGCCTATTCTGGATTTGGCAGAGTCTTGGGGCCTTAATTGGGATTTTTGAGTTTAAAAGGGCCTTGGAACGGATTTTCCCTTATCTTTTTCCATTCTGTCATTTTCTTAATGTCATTTAATTGATGGAAGATCATTTGCAGGCCAATTGGTGGAAAAAAAAGGCATTTTGGGGTTTCTTCAAATCTATTCCACGAATGATTAACTATTCAATCGATAGTTAGAATTAGCATCTCTATTGAGGTTGGAATCTCCATTACGGATGGAACAGAATTTGCTATAGGACAAGACTAACAAAAATAAACTTGTGTACTCCAGTTCTGAGATGTGAGAGAAATGATATCATAATTACCATTGCTTCGCGTAGTCTTATCCTATGGCATTTCATAGTCTTATTATCATAGATTCCGTTGTTATGGATTTTATATTAGCCATGTGCGACTAGAGTTTCTTTGCAAATCTAGAGGATCTATGAGCTTATTTGAGATTTAAAGATTCTTCTCATTAATTATTTTCCTTTTTTTTTCAAGGTTAAATTACGTCATCCACACATTTAAAACATTACAATATAATGAATCATAGCCTCTTTTATCTATAAAACTTTACAAGATAACTTCCATGTTATTAGTTTTGTTCATTATAATTCAATTTTGGTATTATCAAGTTTTTGGCGCCATTGTTTATAAGTACTACTACCTCCGGTTTTAATTATAAGAACACTTTTGTAGTGCAATTTGTACTACCAAAATGTTTCTATAATTAGGACCAGAGGATTTGCACTATAAAAGCATTTCTATAATTAGGACCGGAGGGAGTAATTGATTTGTTGAAATATCAATGGTTTGCTCATTTGCCACATTTGGATTTTATGTGCGTTGTTCTCTTCCGCATCGTTTGACTTTGTGTTTTTTTTTTCCTGCTATGGGTTGCTGGAATTGAGGTAACAAATTTCTTGTATACTTTCCCATTTTTTGTTTGCCCCCTCCAAATGTATCTCCCCATCTTCTAGTGTACTATCCTCATTCTTTGGCTGCTTGCTAGGATCTGTTTTTGGTTGAATGCATATGTTTGTTGGCCACTTATATTTGTGGCATGTTATTTTGTGGACTAGGTATGTTCCCATTGCATATATTTGGGAGGCAAATAACATTCCAACCAATGCTTGGGATACAAACATTGATCGTATAAGCAACTTTGTTCAGCACACTACATTACCTAGGAGCCATTACCTAGGAGCCAAGTCGGGGATGCTAGTTCATCTGATACACCAATGTGGGGATCAGTTGATCCCAGCAACAAGATTGACGTGAATCCGTCCCGTAAGCACCACCGAGTAATTCAAGTCTACTGGTAATGTAATAATGTTTTTTCCTTTGGTTTGAGTGATTCAAAATGTTGTCTCATGAGACGTTCTATGGGATTTGCATGAAATGAAAGGGTCTTCTTACCTGCTTTAATTTGAATTGGCCAACTTTTGGGCAAAAAAAAAAAAAAAGGAATTGGCCAACATTCCAAACACGGTGCAGCTCTTGACCTTGTTTTTTTGTACTTGTGCTTTTGTCCCTGTCAAATTTCCATTGCCATTAGCCAATGACGTTGAGCGTAGACTAAATAATTTAACATCAATTTTTAAATTAAGTCTTTTTTTGTAGTTATTTGATAATAGTTGCAATAATAATGTCAAACTGAAATAAATAATCAAGGCTTTTAGGTTCGGGCCAAAAAACAAAATTCAAGGAATTTAGGTGAATTTTTGCTCTAAAAGTATCCAGACGAGGATCGATTTTGCCACTTACAGTTAGAAATATTAATTGTCAACATAAATTTTTTTATGGTTAGGGCTAATTTGTCCATTATTTAATACTTTTAAAGCAAAATTGCTCATCAAAAAACTTTCGGATACCTAACACTTCTAAATGACTACTTCTAGGCAAAATTGCACTTTAACCTTATAATATAGGGAAAATGATATCAAGGTCTCAATTAAGGAAAATAATATCAGAAAAGTTTCATAACCTGTCAATAGTGAAATAGCAACCATTAACAAATGATGAGCTACCATTAACAAGTTCTGAGACTTTTCTAATGTTATTTGTCTTAGTTACGATCTTAATATCATTTTCCCTATAATTTATAAGATGCTTGCTTCCAATCAAATAAGATCCTATGCAACTTCTATATATAAATATGTATTATTTATTTTATAATAAACTCGTTTTATTAATATTATCTTTTTCTGGCCAACAATTTTATTAATATAATTAACACTTCAAAATTCATTTATTCATTCAATTAAATTAAAAGTATGTTTAATTGAACATACTTACCCTCACAATATAGATTATGTACACTCCTGAAAAAGTGAGTCACTTATAATCTATGAATGATGCAACTTATTAAAGTTTTTACGTTTCACGTGGATATATAAATTTTCTAAAGATTATTCTTAATGAAACTGGACGGTTAAACATTTATTCTAATTAATGAATAAGTGTTCATACATTCATTTACCAACTCGTGTAATGACTTTGTCCAAATAATATTTTTGAAAGCAGTAATGCTTAGGAAAACCAATCAAATGGAGAAAAAATGGCACTAGTTGCGTGGAAAATTTGCAGAATTCATGTGGAGATAGAAACTTTTTTTTGAGACCAATTCGAACTTATTGGTCTCAATATTTCACTCCCTATTGCATGACATTTTTCAGAAAGAATGAGTGGTCTTAAAAGTCATAAAGGTGCGTATTAATTACCTTTTTTTAAAAAAAAATTGTTAATTTTGATGCAATTTTCCCTTTTCACTCCTCAAGAGGAGATTTATGATTTTAAATATGATTAAGTGTGATTTTTCTAATCTTATAACAAATTTAATAACTAAACTGCTTTTTATTAATTTTGGTTAGATGTTTGAAAATGTCTTATAATAGCACACAATGATGAGGTTGGATTTTTGTTTGCCATCAAATTTTTTAGGTGTGTTGGGTCTCTGCCTGGGGTTCATCAGAGTTAGAGCATACTTTCGAGTTTAGTACTTACAAATTACCCATCAACAAGATTTAATATTGACAGGTTTTTTTTTTGGTTGTCCATCCGGCATCTAGAACTTCGCCCTGACTAATCTAGATATGACCTGCGTCGCACACCTGATTATGGTGGGAGAATCTCCCAGCGGGACTTTTCTACATTCACAAGGCTCGAATTCAAGACCTTACTTAAGCGACACAAACCGCTTAACACTTGTGCCGGGTTAGTAATATTGATGGGTTTTTTTTTTTTTGGATACAAAAATTTTAGGAAAGGGGTTAGGTTCATTCACGATCCAAGGGTAGGGCGAAATCTCCCTTCCTCCTAGGTGATACCGATGTTAGGCAAAGCGAGCCGTCTATTACCCTCAGGTGTTAACCTAGGCACCCAGGAGCTAGGATGTCTCCCCAACGCCTTGATACTCACAAACTTATGTTTATGTTTATGAGCCCACCTCTCACAAACTAGACCATGTTGGTGGTGGGATATAATATTTAATATATTATGAAGGTGGGTGTGCTGCTTGACTAGTTCATGTGGATTTCACTGGGTTTTCTTGGGAGAAAGCCCATGTTTGGCTTGGACTCCGAATAATCACATATGGGCTTAGAAATATAGCTGCCTCAGGCGATTTTAGGCCCAATTAATTCCTGAAAAAATAAAATGTGGCCCATTGTCGCTGTCCCCACCCAAAATAAAAGGCCCTGTTACGTTGAATTGAAATCACTTAAATGAAGGCAAAAACCCTAGGTTCAACTGATAAAGGGGTTGGACACTCTCACCAAAGGGAGATAGTTTGATCCTGGAGTTGGTCAAGGCGTTGGAGGAGACATCTTAGCTCTTGGGTGCCTAGGTAAACGCTTGAGGATAATAGACGACTCGCCCTGCCCAATATTGGTATCACCTAGGAAAAAGGGAGACTTCGCCCTGCCCTTGGATCCCAGGTGAACCCAACCCCTTTCCTAACATCTATTTATAAAAAAAAAAAAGATTGAAAAAGGGTGGAATGGAATAACAGCGCCATTTTGTTTTTCTATTTTGCAGACAATTTTTTTGCTTTTAAAACACAAAAAAGAAAAAACTTAGTAGATGTTTTTTTTTTTTTGGATGTTGAAAGGAACAAAATATACTACACTAAGTGCCTAAATCCAAACTCAAAATATTCGAAAGAAAATGTGGAGCTCAACCACCTCCCAACAATCATTTTCTCGGAAAGAAGCCCTCCTTCTGGATGATAATTTAATCTTAGTTAAGTGTTTTGTTAAAAAAAAAACAATAATCTGCTTTTAAAATAAGAAAATACTAAGATTTTTGTTTTTTGTTTACATATTTTCTTATTGTTTTCTGTAAAATTGGGTAATAAATGGATAGCTCTATTTTCTTTCAACGCTTAATGTGTTTGGTTTGAGTAGAGAGGAGGGAAGGGTGAGAAATTTTTTATCTCCTCCTGATCAAATTGCCCATGAAAATTTACATTAATTCACATTCATAAACTGGATAGAATCCGATGAAAAAGTTTCATGATTCAGTTTATGTTGAATTTGTTTGGTTATTTTATATTCCTTCTAAAAATAAAACCTTTTTTTGAATATTTTATACTACATCCGGTCATAATTATAGGAGCACTTTTGTAGTACAAATTACATTATAAAAGTTCTCCTATAATTAAGATCGGAGGGAGTAATACACACATATAGAGAGGGAGAGGGAGAGAAATGACATAGATTTTAGTGAAGGGCAGAAGAAGCAGAAGAGTGAATCAAAGGTCAGGCAAGCCCCCATAAAGTACATATGTTGTGTGTATCAGTATCACGGTCATGTACCTTTTTACTTTTTATTCTTCTTTTCATTTTTTCCGAGCAAAAAAAAAATTCTTCTTTTCATTTCACTGCTAGTTAGCAACAGTCCCTGGCTATGGATGTAAATAAATGTAAATTTTTATGGGCAATTTGCCCTCCCCTCCCTCCACTAGCAACAGTCTCCAGACATGAATGTGAATTAATATAAATTTCCATGCGTAATTGGTAAAAGCTTTCCCTCCCCTCTCATCCCCTTTTCTCAACACACTCATAGTGGCTCTCAGCTCTCAGCTCTCAAACTCAAATTCGCCCCTTTCCAGTTTTCACTCTCCAAAGTGCATGTTGAACTTGATTTTATTAAAAACAATTATTTCAAACAAGTTTTTTTTTTTAATTTTTTTTTTTAAAATCATCCAAGCAGATTTTTTTATCTTCTCCAATACTTGTTCTATAAACCTATAAACCTTTCTTTTTTTGTAAAAATTTACTAAGAAAAAAAAAAAGGAATCAAGCAAGGCCATAAGTTTTACTTCCTCCGGTTTTAATTATAGGACATATTTAATCGATTTTGGGGAGATTAAAGAGATGAGTTAAATTAGTTAATTTTACTCATTTTCCTAAAATTCCCTTATATAAATGTAAAATAATATAAGTAAAAGTGAATTAATAATCCCTACCATGGTAGTGAAAACGTAGATTTTACCTGAAAACGGAAGGAGAATGAAAAATCGTAAAACGTATAATCGTAACGTAGTAAAAACGTAAAAAAAATCGTAAAAACACAAAAGCGTTTGGAAAATTAGTAAAATCATTTTAATGAAAAAAAATCGTAAAAACGTAAAATCGTAGTGATAAAACGAGTTTTTAACTACCATGATCCCTACCACATACCTGCTCTCTGACTTAGAATTTTCTTTTCCACACACTTTCTAATTGAAATAATGGTCTTACTATATATATATATGTGTGTGTATATGTATGTATATATATATATATACATATATGTGTGTTTATATATATATGTGTGTACATATATCTACACAAACATATTCATGTGTTTACACAAACACACACAAATACACACACACAAATATGCATATATGTACACACATATACATACATATATACATAGACACAGATATAGACAAACACATATATATGTATACACACGTGTGTGTGTATTTGTGTGTATATATATATTAACGTTAGCTAGTCGATCAATAAATTAAAATCCAACAAGTTAAAAGTCTTAATGATTGGAAGAGATTACGCACCGACATGCATATACTCACCAAAAACCAAACACACTTGAAAGAATAAAATAGAGGTATTGTAGAAAGAAATTAACAAAAATTAAAATTTTGTTCTATAATTAGGACCAAAACCAACTCTCAAATGTTATCCTTAGAAGAGGGAGTACTAAATATCCCACTAGGAATGAAGATATTCATATAACAATACCTTTAATTATGGTCTATGGAGTTAAAAGTTTTATAATTGAATTTGATGATGATGATAATGGTAATATTATGTACATAGATCTGAAGCATGTCATCGTTTCTAAAGAATAAGTTTTTGTTCTTACCATTAATATGGTAATAAATGGCCACGTTGTCATTCAAGAACTTCCATCTTCTATTGTCCCCATGTCGGCTCACACCTTTTTATTCTATGATAGTACGTAAGAAATATATATTTATATGCAAAATTTTGTTTATATCTTTATCATAAATATACTGATATATATATAATTCCATGTGGCATATCATTTTTATCCCTAAAAAAAGTATAATTAAGTTGAACACTTGAGAAACAGCTGTGCGAAAAGCATAAAGTAGATAGTGTTGTTTATATACATGTTTTGGTGAATTATTGCTATTTATAGATGACACAAAGTAATTGTCATATGATAAGAAAGGACGAAAATATCTGCATAATGATAAGTTGGGTGTGGTGGAGGGCACATGCGCATGTGTGACATTTTTCACACTTGAGGTGGAACCACAGAAAAATTAATATAACATAATAACATATATACAGACACACACACACACACACATATATATATATGAGCTTACAAAATAACAATTTCTTTTTGAATTGTATGCCAATAGGTAGGCAGGTTAGAAATTCTGTGATTTTTGACATGATAGTGTTTAAATTTTTCATTGAATTGTAAATGACGTGAAATTTAATCGAAAACACTTGTTAGTAAGAAAAAAATAGGACACTCTTGCAAATAAGTAGACACATTAATGTCACGACAGATACTCTTGTAAAAAGGACTCTAGACAGAGCCATTCGACTGCAAATCTTCAATCCAGAGTTGTTGATGGAGATTTTAGCCTCTGACGGCTCCTAGTTGGCTCCTAGTTTTTCCTTTATTTAGATTTGTACGTCTTTATTTCCGGTCTGTCAAAAAGAAAAAAGATAGAAAAAAAAACAAGTATACACTAATGTTAGGGAGAAGATTTAATTAACGCGCATCTTCTAAATTTTTTTATGATAACATCTTCTAAATTCATTTATAATATCATGCAGAAATATTTTTTTGTTTTTTTTATAGGAGTATGAAGTATGGATGTTTTGAGATAATTTTAATTAAAGAGATACATATATAATTATTTCACGTTTCCCAAAAAAAAAACGATTGATATTACTACTGATATATACGCCTTTAACTTGTATATTTTATTTCCCCATTTTTAACCTCAAACGGGAGAAAAAGACCAAAAAAAAAAAAGGACGTTCATGGCAGCACTTATTATTGCAGAAGTATTCAACGAATCATATTTAATGGGAGTATTATTTTTAGTTATTTATTTATGTTTGTGTGTGTATATTTGTTATTATATGTGGTTGTGCTATGGACTTAAATATGAAGCCTATCCAAGACACAATGTTTGGGTTGGAGGCACAAGAGGCCCACAAGTTCAAATCTTAACCCTTAGGTATACTCTATAAATAGAGGGTAAATTATAAGGTACACAGATTCTCTATTCATCTTCTTTTATCATTCTGCCTCACAGAGCACACATCCCACTCCTCTTTTGGCTAAATGCTTGTTTGTGTATCGAACTACGTATATAGACTTTGATCCATCTCAAGAGTACATAGACCCTAGACATTATTCCTAGGTTACGTCCAATCTATGTTCTTACTTCAGAACAGGTTGGTTGAAGAGATTGAAAAGTCATAGATTTGGCTAGAGTTGAGTAAAAAGATAGTATATCAATAGAAAGATGCAAAAACGTATTATCTTAAAGGTTTTGGATTAAAATATCGTATTATAAGCCCATCTTCAAGTGTTAAATTCCTCAACAAATGATAGGAGTTAGAATATTAGATATTATGTTTTGTATGAAGATATTATATCTAGTTAAATAATATAATTACTAACCCTATGATAGTTGATAGATATTTTTTATTATCATAATAGAGTAATTAAGTTTACTCCTCTCTCTTATAAACAATGAAATACTCTCTTTAGTCCTTATTATAAGACACAAACACTAGCAAGTATATTTTATCTTTTTTATAAGGCACTTGCTTATTCCCAATGACTATTAATTATTTTTTCCATATATGCCCCTAATTAATAAGGGTAGTGGGTGAGAGTAATATTTAATATGATATTAGAATTTATTGCAATTAATTAGTAGAGGTAATATTGAAAATTATACTTAAATTTTAGGACAACTTTATTGCCTTTAACTATTTTTATTGGATTACGAGAATTGTTAGTTGGTGCCTTATAATAAAGATCAGAGGGAGGGAGTAGCTTTTATTTGTCTTCATCCAACAGCTGTCTTGTACAAGTAAATTTGTAACAACCCAATTTCCAAAAGCAGTATATATATATATTTTTTTTTAAAACATCCTTTCAAAATGATCAGAGTAGAGCATCGGAGCGATTGAGTAACTGATATGTACATATAAAATGCCGTAAGTCCATTTGGATACAACAATGTACAAAACCGTGTGGTTCAAAGGTATAATACAACGAAAGAAATCTTCAACTGGATCTTCTACGTGGCTCGCTTGCTTCTCTTCTCGGCTCTCCGGTCCTCCGGACTCGAAGCTATAGCCGAGATCCAATTTAGCGCATTGGATCTCGTGTAACGGTTAACCTCATGCTTATAAACAGATATGTCCAACAAGTATTGCAAATTTTACAACATTGATCAAGCCGGTACATGATCATTAAATAACAACATAAAAGCGTAATAGTGATCTAAGTACGATACCTTAATCACAGTGTGTCTAAGTACGGTTCCATAGACATAGTGCATCCATGTACGATTCCATAGACACGATGTATCTAAGTACGGTTCCATAGATACGGAGTATCTAAGTACGATTCCTTAGACACGGAGTATCTAAGTACGATTCCTTAGACACGGAGTATCTAAGTACGATTCCTTAGACATGGAGCATGTAGTACCGAATAGAATGGCCAGGTAAGTGTCTATCATGGGGGGCCTCACCGACTTTACGGCGACTAAATGGCACACCCACATAGACTAGCCTTGCCTTCGGCACCAAACTATTCACATAACATATTATCACATATAATCATTCAATAATCATCGTGATGTCCTATAAGAGTATTATCACATTTATTAGTGATTTTGCATTACGACTGACATTTTAGGTAAAAATTACCATTTTGCCCCTATACCCCTAATCGGCGGAATTTCGCCAGCACTTCGTTACTTTGGCTCCGATTTTTTCCAAAATTTTGCCAGAACTTCGACCCAATCATGATTTTCGAAATAATGACTAAAATAGCCCTATCATATGATATCTAATCATACTTGAAAAATTAAAGGCTACTCTAGCATTACTACTCTAACTATTGAAAGAACTACGAAGACTAAAAGCTCGGTACCGGAAAACTTACCCAGAGCTTCGCTGCAGAATTTCCCGAGCTCCTCTCTCTTCTTTCTCTCTCTAAATCAGCTCTTGCTTCTCAAATGTGAGAAAAAACCAAAGGGGAGGGGTGGGTATTTATAGAAAAGGAGGTAGGGTTTCGGCCGTCGGATCAACTTTGTGAGAAGCGATCTGGACCGTCCAAGACAACTTTTTCAACAACTTTTTCACTCTTTCTTCTCACCTTGGCCGACTTCAACATGCCCCAAAAGTCAAGGGTTTGGCCAATGGGAGGTGGCCAAGTGTCACCTTCCAGAAGCTACCGGATGAATTCCCCGATCGGTACCCGATTCGCGTAATTTTGGAGAAATCTCAAAATTCTGGATTTACAACTTTGAAAACATATTCTCACTTAGTAGAAATGTCCAAGTTAACCTATATTTTGATTCCATATAGGGCTCCAACAGTCCAGTTGAGTCTTTCTCGAAAAATTTCCAAATGTCACAACATAACCTTTTCGTCAGAATTAACTTCCGCAAGAGTTTAACGGAAGATAAAATCCCACTGATCAATATTTTACCCTGACTTTGGAAATCCCATTCCTAGATCTCCAGATAGGATCCGTTTCCTAATTCCCATTTTACTATTCACCCTTTTTCACTTTAATTATATATTAAAATATTCAAACATGTGCTAAATGTAAACAAATATCATGATATTGTGATTTCACTCTTATCTTCATTCTTCTTGCAATTTTCGGTCAAAAATCTGATCCTATTTAATTTATATTTTCGTTTTTATTTTAATTAATAATTATTTAATATTATATAAAATAATTATTTAATAATTTTTTTATATAATTTTTTTACATAATTTCTTTTGCCTCAGACTTAAGTAATTAGCTAGAAATTACTTAATCACTTTATTATCATTAGTTGATAATTTTCTTAATTAGAATGTCACATTACCTCATAATTATAACACTGACATTTCTGTTTCCCTGTGTTCTGCAGTATTTTAGAATTTGTGAGGGCATTATGGCCATTACAATACTTCTTGAATATCTTTATTCAATTTCTCCAAGTTTGTAATTTATTAAATTACCCTAATTAGAGATAACATACTCTCATTATTCAAATAATTATTTCACTGACTTTTAGGATTTTTCACATTTTTCCTAAATATTTATGTCCCTTAGGGGCATTTTGGTCATTTGGCACTTTGGCCCTTAATTTCTCTAATTTCCAAGAGATTTTTCCTTAGAAAATAAGATAATTATATCTTATTATTTGATATCCCATATTCACCTACTTTTTATAGGTATAATCTTACCAAATTATGATACGTATTTTGGGGTATTACATTTCTTCCCCTTAAACAAATTTTCGCCTCGAAATTTGTACCCAACCCACTATACTTTGTACTAACTAGACTCCGTCCTACTCGGACTCGGGCTATACGCGTTGGATCTTCACTTTGTCTCACAACCGCTCCTCCCGGTGATTGAGAACTTGTTATAGCTTGATTATAAAGTTTTTATCATGTTTTAAGTTGATATATACAGTGTTTCCGTGGCATCAAAACACCGCGTACTTTATATATATTGCTTCCGTGGCGCCCATAACACCGCGTACTTTAGTGTTTTAGCGTTTCCGTGGCGCCCATAACACCGCGTACATAAGTGTTTCCGTGGCACCCATAATACCGCGTACTACACGTTCATCATATCGCACTTTGATATACAGTATTCCCGTGGTTCCCATACACCGCAAAGAATACCATATATCTCATACTCATGGATATCATGCCGTACTTCGATATATTATGTTCCCGTGGTTCGCATACACCGTGGCAACATAAGATACCTTATACTTAGTGATAAAATCGTGATATGTTTTATAGTTACTAAGAAACATGACAATTACTATCTCTAGGTCATGTGTAGTTTGGTTCTGACTTGAGAAACTTGAGAGTGGTAAGTCATCACATTGTCATGCTGCAGCTAGACATATCCCGATCCATTCCTATTGATATCATATTACAATCTACGTGGATTTGGGATAACCAATTTCTTGGTGTTGTGACCAACTCCTCTTTCAATTTATGAATTCTTATCTCACAGTCTTTGTTCAACATTAATGATTTGGTCTCCTACTTGTGAACTTCGTTTAAGTTGTGAAGAATTCCTCATGAATCTGCGGTACTACCCCGCTAGATCCAAAACTACGCCTCCATATTACCATTTCGGCTATTGCTTCAAGTTGCCTTCTCATCACTTGTATTTCATTTTGGTCCGACTGGTCTGGTATTTGATTCATCCAAGGTTGTCTACCTCGTCCTCCGCCTCGGCCCCTACCTCGGACTCTGCCCCGGCCTCTGGGAGCTCCGGCTCCTCTCAAATTCGCCATGCCTCGTTCTTTTCCCTTCGTTAGGGAAAACGTCCGATATACAAAGAAAACTTCAATTAGTATATCACGGATTTTATCGCGCTAACATCTACTTTGCATATAGACTTATCATAATTAGTATTCGTACTACGAACAGGCACCCGGAATATTTCCCTCGTCCAGGGTTCCGTTGATTTGGTCTACTCAAACACGGGTGTGGAATTTGTATCCGAAGTTCCTCGACATGAGTCAAATACTACATGGACTTATCATTGTTGGTCTCGGAGTTTCAATCAGCGTGGCCCAGATCCACCATAAACTCTGGGTTAGAGTGATGCACCCACCGAAAGTGGTACACCGATTTAGGATGGTATACCGATGTCGACCGGTATACCGAAACAGGGTGGTACATTGACTCTGGGCTATATCAGTACTCATTTTCAAAATATACTCCAAGTTAAAAGGCTTTTGAACATAACTCCGTTATCTGAACAGAATGGCCAGGTAAGTGTCTACCATGGGGGCCTCACCGACTTATACGGCGACTCAATGGCATACCCACGTAGACTAGCCTTTCCTTCGGCACCAAACTGTTCGTAGTAACATAGTCAAGTTCATGCCAGGACTACTGCTCTGATACCATAATTGTAACAACCCAATTTCCAAAAGCAGTATAATTTTTTTTTTTAAAACATCCTTTCAAAATGATCAGAGTAGAGCATCGGAGCGATTGAGTAACTGATATGTACATATAAAATGCCGTAAGTCCATTTGGATACAACAATGGTACAAAACCGTGTGGTTCAAAGGTATAATACAACGAAAGAAATCTTCAACTGGATCTTCTACGTGGCTCGCTTGCTTCTCTTCTCGGCTCTCCGGTCCTCCGACTGAGCTATAGCCGAGATCCAATTTAGCGCATTGGATCTCGTAACGGTTAACCTCATGCTTATAAACAAGATATGTCCAACAAGTATTGCAAATTTTACAACATTGATCAAGCGGTACATGATCATTAAATAACAACATAAAAACTGTAATAGTGATCTAAGTACGATACCTTAATCACAGGTGTGTCTAAGTACGGTTCCATAGACATAGTGCATCCATGTACGATTCCATAGACACGATGTATCTAAGTACGGTTCCATAGATACGGAGTATCTAAGTACGATTCCTTAGACACGGAGTATCTAAGTACGATTCCTTAGACACGGAGTATCTAAGTACGATTCCTTAGACATGGAGCATGTAGTACCGAATAGAATGGCCAGGTAAGTGTCTATCATGGGGGGCCTCACCGACTTTACTGGCGACTAAATGGCACACCCACATGAGATTAGCCTTGCCTTCGGCACCAAACTATTCACATAACATATTATCACATATAATCATTCAATAATCATCGATTAGTGTTACGATGACGCGAACGTACCTTCGTTGACGGTAAACAGACGCCTAGCGTAAATTAGTATTTCTTGACTAAACAATAAACGTTTGACAATGCACGTCGGACAACAGTAACGACAATGAGATCTAGGTTTCGATGTCCTATAAGAGTAATATCACTTTCATTAGTGATTTGGCATTACGACCGGCATTTTAGGTAAAAATTACCATTTTGCCCCTATACCCCTAATCGGCGAATTTCGCCAGCACTTCGTTACTTTGGCTCCGATTTTTTTCCAAAATTTTGCCAGAACTTCGACCCAATCATGATTTTCGAAATAATGACTAAAATAGCCCTATCATATGATATCTAATCATACTTGAAAAATTAAAGGCTACTCTAGCATTACTACTCTAACTATTGAAAGAACTACGAAGACTAAAAGCTCTGATCTAGGAAAACTTACCCAGAGCTTCGCCGCAGAATTTCCCGAGCTCCTCTCTCTTCTTTCTCTCTCTAAATCAGCTCTTGCTTCTCAAATGTGAGAAAAACCAAAGGGGAGGGGTGGGTATTTATAGAAAAGGAGGTAGGGTTTCTACTATCGGATCAACTTTGTGAGAAGCGATCTGGACCGTCCAAGACAACTTTTTCAACAACTTTTTCACTCTTTCTTCTCACCTTGGCCGACTTCAACATGCCCCAAAAGTCAAGGGTTTGGCCAATGGGAGGTGGCCAAGTGTCACCTTCCAGAAGCTACCCGGATGAATTTCCCCGATCGGTACCGATTCGCGTAATTTTGGAGAAATCTCAAAATTCTGGATTTACAACTTTGAAAACATATTCTCACTTAGTAGAAATGTCCAAGTTAACCTATATTTTGATTCCATATAGGGCTCCAACAGTCCAGTTGAGTCTTTCTCGAAAACGTGTCCAAACGCGTCCTGTCGAAACTTGTTTTCTA
Source organism: Acacia pycnantha (assembly GCA_025563575.1). Lineage (NCBI taxonomy): Eukaryota > Viridiplantae > Streptophyta > Magnoliopsida > Fabales > Fabaceae > Acacia > Acacia pycnantha. Next base: position 1,027,528 of record JAMWYP010000167.1, on the reverse strand, counting down.
AACACCAATCTCTTCGAAAAATTCACCGAATCCAAATATGTTCATGAAAATTCCCAATTCTTTTCCAAATGTCACAACATAACCTTTTCGTCCTCTTGGCTATCGGCCTTTTCACGAATTTCCCTATTTCGTCTTATTAGGAAAAAGCACAAACGGCTTGAATTAACTTCCGCAAGAGTTTAACGGAAGATAAAATCCCACTGATCAATATTTTACCCTGACTTTGGAAATCCCATTCCTAGATCTCCAGATAGGATCCGTTTCCTAATTCCCATTTTACTATTCACCCTTTTTCACTTTAATTATATATTAAAATATTCAAACATGTGCTAAATGTAAACAAATATCATGATATTGTGATTTCACTCTTATCTTCATTCTTCTTGCAATTTTCGGTCAAAAATCTGATCCTATTTAATTTATATTTTCGTTTTTATTTTAATTAATAATTATTTAATATTATATAAAATAATTATTTAATAATTTTTTATATAATTTTTTTACAAAATTTTCCTATTGGTCAATACTTTGATTTAGGCTTAAAAATACCTAAACTCATCCATTTTTCTCAAAAATTTCCAATTAATTAGTAAATATACTTTTACTAATTTTAAGCCAATTACCACTATATTTTGAGCTTTACACAATTATTTCATAATTTCTTTTGCACGACTTAAGTAATTAGCTAGAAATTACTTAATCACTTTATTATCATTAGTTGATAATTTTCTTAATTAGAATGTCACATTACCTCATAATTATAACACTGACATTTCTGTTTCCCGTGTTCTGCAAAGATTTTAGAATTTGTGAGGGCATTATGGCCATTACAATACTTCTTGAATATCTTTATTCAATTTCTCCAAGTTTGTAATTTATTAAATTACCCTAATTAGAGATAACATACTCTCATTATTCAAATAATTATTTCACTGACTTTTAGGATTTTTCACATTTTTCCTAAATATTTATGTCCCTTAGGGGCATTTTGGTCATTTGGCACTTTGGCCCTTAATTTCTCTAATTTCCAAGAGATTTTTCCTTAGAAAATAAGATAATTATATCTTATTATTTGATATCCCATATTCACCTACTTTTTATAGGTATAATCTTACCAAATTATGATACGTATTTTTGGGGTATTACAAAATTAAACATGTTTTTCATGCATGTCATATTGTTTGAAGAATTCATTTTAAATAATATCACCTACTATATATGTGTATATAATTCTATGATTATTTTAGAATATTAATTAAAAATAAGTTTATTCAAAGTAAGGTAAAAGAGGAACCTTTTGATTTGATCAATTGCTTTAAGGCAATATATAACATATCAGAATGAAATATAAAACTTTTTACAACAGTCATATTAACATGGCAATTTATTTCGTACTTTTGCACAAATACTGAAAATAACTTATAAAAATAAATGGAACACACACACACACACACACACACACTCTCTCTCTCTCTCTCTCTCTCTATCTCTATCTATATATATATATAAGTTGGGATACTGTATAAAATAATAATGGGATAATGCAAGTAATCAAAAGTCACAGTTAAAAGGGATTGCATGTATGTAGCCAGTAGGGTCACTTATTGCATCAATTAATCATTTTTATTAATTTCGCCGGCCAGCAGCCATATGCATGTGCCTCATCAGTCATCAGGTTCTGCAATCTGTACGCATATACATTTAATTTTATATTTGAATATACATATATCTAGAAGACTAAAACAGATACACATTCGGGGAGCCAAATTTGACTCACTGTTTTGGGGATGTAGCAACAGTCAATCTTTATAAATAACCACATATTATAGAGTATTATATTAGAGACTACTTTTAAGTCTTATATGTAGATGTAAAAATTAATTTAGATTTTTTTTTTTTGTATTTCTCATTTATTTATTTCACAAATTACTCTATGTAAGTCACTTTCAACTAAATTAATTCTACTGAATTATTAATGGAGCTACGGAAGAACATAGTGAACTCATTAATTCTATTTTAAATTAAAAATTATCAACTTTACCTATATAATGAAATTTGAAGGAGAGGGTAAAAATATGAGGAGCTAACATTTCAACATTAATTATATTATAAGGGTAAAAATGGTAAATAGACATTAATCATTCTCCAAATAACATATATTATGGATCAAATTTTTTGAGAGATGACTTATATTTTAGATAAAAAGGAGCAATAAATGAAAATGCTTCTCCTTTGGGTCATCTCACATGAATGCATCTCGAACCAGCATTAAATGAACCCACCTATTATTACCAGATTGCCTTCCATCGTGTCATTAATTGAAGTTGCTTAAAAGGGCAATTAGCTATATTTCTTGATCGTGGACGTTGTTTTCGAGTCCGTGACTTAAATTATAAAGTTTACTGTTTTTATATTTTTAACTTAAAAAATCGTATTAACTTGTCTTTACACTTTTGAAAGTTTCAAACTTGGTTAAACTACTTATGAATTCATACGTCAAATTTACAGTTTGTTTTTATGTTTCTAGCTTACAAAATTATATCAATTTCCTTAAATTATTGCTAGCTAGCTTTTTAGAAATAATTATGTTCAATCACTTCATATGTGAACTTCGCAGATTTTTTCTTTTCTTTTTTTATGATAAATCATGAATGTTGAGAAATTTAATTTCAATTATTTAAATTTTATATTCTAAACCAAGTTTTTTATCATTTTAAATTTTTAATTATTGGATCATATACTTTTAATAGTTGTTTACGAATAAAAGTAAACTGAATTTACAGTCGGAGTTTACTTCACTCTCACTAATATATTGAGTTTGATCGGATCCGGATTTCCTCAGTATCCCCTCCCTCTTCATCCCTCAATATCCCTCAATCTCGGCCGTCCAATATTTGATCCAAGGGTCTAGATTTTTTTTTTTCAAAAACCGCGCGGTTTTTTAAAAACAAAATCTGGATCCTTGGATCACACATTGGACGGCCCAGATTGGATACTGAGGGATGAGGAGACTTCCGCTTCTGAGGAAATCTGCTTCCGATTTTGATCACCTTAATCATGGCAATTTAAAAAGCAACAACTTTGACCTCACCTGTTGTTGCAGTTCATAACACCGTCACCGACATATCTATTTCTCTAAGTTTTTCAAATGCAAATAGGCAACCATATGTGTCACTGAATATATGTGCATATGTGTGTGTTTATACAAACCTTTAGAATAAAGTCACAATTTTTTTTTTTCATAACAAAAATTTTATGAGTTGAGTCTTGGGGCTAATCGAACACTCTTCTGGATTTAAGAAGTGCTGACAAAAATACTTACAAATCATCTACCAACAATGCCTCATATCAGCGACAGATGTAAACTCGCCACCTTAAGAGTTAATTCCTTACTAATTAATTAGACTACAATAAATTAATTATAATGAAGTACGAGTGATTTGGGAGACAAAATCCTATAGAGCACATCTTCTTTCTTAACGGAGTTATCTACCAGTTATACTCTCATGTGAGCATTATATCAAGGCTAGCAATGATATATTGATATTCCTTCGATCAATCAGCTATTGGATCAGTTTCTTATAAGGAGTTCCGTAAATTATATTTCGTTTCCTAAAATAAAATCTACAATTAATTATGAAAATATTAATATTCCTTCACAAGCCTCTTTAAAAAATATTATTTAAAATGACTTTCATCCTTAAAAATTTATAAAGCCCGTGAGGATTATTTCTTTGAACACCAAATCATTGTTAATTTCATTCACATTAATATTTTTTTACGAACAACTCCCGCATCATTAATGGCGTATATATCATTTAAGTATATTCCAACCAATTAATAAAAGAGGATCATATCTACTTAGGATTAACGAAAAGTGGGCATAAATTCTGTTAATGGTCTTTAGACAGCGAAAGGAATAATAGGGTATATGATTTCCAGGGAAGTAATCATAGTACCAAAGAAAGCTTTCAAATTGAAAAAACAAAAAGTTGACAGAAACTCAAAAGCAAGGCAAATGGGAAAAAGTAAGCAAACGATGAGTAGTGAAGATCAAATTAAAGTGTAAAGCAAGATCCCATAATCGCGCTCTCCTTTTTTATTTTTTTAAGGATCTTTATTTTTATTTTGGTTACAAAACTGCCTTTGCTTAACATTTACTTTACTATAATTAATTCAATACACAAACATAAACCTACACGAACATCTTGTAACATTACGTATATTTCAAAGGTTTTCCTTTGTGGAAACAAAAACGGCAATATCTTTTCATACATAGATCCGAAACTGAATGCGCTTTTAATGTTACTTCTATACTTTATATACATAAAATCTTACGCGTTCATCAGTAAATTTGAGTGTTTCATGGTAGAAAGATTTTTGGGACATGAGAAAAGTAAAATGTCTTGTCCAACAGTACTTATATACTTTAAATGTTTTTTATGACTTTCTCATATGTTTATAAATTAATAGGATAATGCTTAAATATTTTTTTTTGATAATAATGCTTAAATGTTAATCACTTGTTTTTTTTTTTTGCTCAAGAATGTTAATCACTTGTTATTAACGGATTTTTAGATATTGGTATAGTGTCCTAGCGATAAAAATTTTACCGTTTATAATAATCAACTTATAATTATTTCTAAATCTATATTAATTAATTTAGATCGAACAAACCTGAGAAATAATTAACTATTCAGGAACCATAATGCTATAGCCAGTTAGCTCCAGCAGGAGTCACTCACAGAACTCTTATTTAAATATGACAGATGGAGTGATTTATTGACATATGTACTTTTTGGTCAATTATCATACATTTTATAAAGCGCTAAAATCTAAAAAAACCAATTTTTTTTCCCGTCATCAATCTTTCGGAGGCATATATATTTTAAGTGATTTTTCACTGCAATTTACAAAAATTTGAATTATTTTAACAGAGCAAGAGTTCGACCCTCAAGAGAGACAAGAGGTGATGGTGTACGGTCAAGAAGCAATTACTATTAACTCTTTAAATTTGTATCATTTTTTTAATTTGCAAGGAATGTTCTAAAAATGAATACAGACAATCGTGTTACGACAATATCGATAAATGAATTATCTCAATAGTGCGGAAGTAAAAATATTTCCAAATTAAACTTTAGCTAAACGTTATTATTTTGAGCTTCTCAACTTAAATGTTAAACATTATTGAGGGCTTCTTAACTGTTAATGCAAACACTTATAAACTAGTCTCCTGCTGGCCTTAATTAATATAATATAGTGCAGAGAAACTATTTGTTTTTTAAAGTAAAAATATTTCCAAAACTTTAGTTAAACATTATTGAGAGCTTCTTATCTCAAATCAGCAAAGGCTGTTAGAGAACTGTTGATCTAAACGTTTAGAAATTAGGGGAAATGACATCAAGGTCTCAATTAAGGAAAATAATATATTGTCAATGACAATTGAAAGGGCAACCATTAATAAGTGATCGATAGAGCTACTATTGACAAGTCATGATACTTTTTTGATATTATTTTCCTTAAATTGGGACCTTGGTGAAAATTATTTCTTCAGTCACCGGAGATAAATTATCTTCAGTGACCCCCGAAACTACGTCATTTTGAATTAAGGAAGGGTGTGTGTGTAATTTTAGGTGAATTAATAAAGGGTGCAAAATTACGGAAATACCCTTCGTTAATCCAAAACGACGTAGTTTTGGGGGTCACTGGAGATAATTTATTTATCTCCAGTGACTGGAGAAATCCTTTACCCATAAACTACTTTTATATTTTTATGTGAAACATCCAGTATTCTGAACCTATCTTCTTATAACTTTAAAGATTTATCAAGGGTTCAAACTAATCCGATCGAGCTGGGTAGAATCATAAGAGTGGTAAAGCTTTTAGCTCTCTCTCAACCTTTCAGCATGTGAGCGAGAAAACTGTTCCTTTGAACCAGCCATCATGCCACTCGAACAGTAATTACGGTGCAAAGCTCTACCACCAAGTATTTAACACGGTTGCATTCTCAGAGTTGAACTTGAAACCTTTGATTAAGTTAGTAGTATAACCACTTACCAATTGAACCAAGTGCTTACTCCTTTGATGCTATTGATGTATAGGGCAGGGTGGAGAACATTTGTCTTTGTCCTTAATATAAGTTGTCTCATTAAATTTATTAATGAATGTATATTTTTACCCATAAATTATTATTCTGAAAATTACTACTTTTTAAAGACTTCTCAGTTATTAAATAAGCCGAAAGTTGAAAAGTTATTAACTTTTAAGACGGAGTAAATGATGTTGAGCTTTTATGATAAAACATGTTAAAAATAATGTGACGGGATGAATAGAAAACTAAATACTCCTAATTAATTAAGAAATTGAGAAAAACAGAAGGGGCCTTTATGGAAGAAAAGGGAGAAACACAGTGGAAAAGATGTTTGAAGGAAGAGAAGGATTTGGTACGTGGTGGAGCCTACGGCTGAGATCCTATAATGGAGGGACATTGGACTCTAATAAAACCCTAATACAGCCTGGAAAGTCCTAGTGGACGGCCATTATATTACTCCCCCTTTTCCCTTGCCCTTCACGAGATGGTAACACCACCATTTCTTACCACTATTATTAGGCCTAGGGATTCATGAAAGAAAAAGACTTCTTTTTGGGCATGCATGACTTTTTGACACTTTATTTCTTTCTTTTATGGATTCCAGAAAATACTTTTGACAAAACTCAACTCCATATACATAATTAGTAATTAATTAATACAAAGCATTAAGTCTTTCAATAGAAAATGAAAGGGGTTTTTGGATTTGATGGATTACAATAATAGAGAGATGATTCAGTGGCCTTTCAGTTAAAAAATTTAGGCTAAAATATATGTAGTTGCGCATTGTCCTTTTAGTTTGAACTACAATGATTAGTTATCATAGCTAAATACTCATTTCTCCTCATAATTAACTTGACTCCATAACTAACTTGTCTCTAATTTATAGGTGTCATTTAAATTCCAATATCTTTATCTTAAGATTGATTTTGTTTTATATCCTAGACACTTCAATCTAAGTTTATTATTCACGTGATAACCTTCATTGTTAAAAAACATGTTTATTATATGAATTATGTTACAACTGTGCTAAGCATTCTTTTTTTTTTTTTCATGAAAAGGAAACTTCACAGTACAACAAGTAAAATTACGGATTATAAGGAGAAAACATAACAACAGACTATAAAGAAACCAGGTAAAGTCGTGACGCCTCCATGTATGATGTCGTTGAAAGTTTCAAAAACGAAGAAATCGAGTCGCGCCTTTATAAAACATCGGGAGAAGATTATTCGATGATTCAGGATGTCTATACCCCTTGGAGTTACTAGATATGGCTCCTAGTATTTAAGTGTCTTAGAGATAATCTGTAAGACAGATCAGCACAATTTCTACATTGTAGTATTTCATTATTAATAAATGGACATATTTTATCTTTATCATATTTATGTCTCGCCTTTATTTTAAGGTAAATATGTATTTGAAGATAAAAACTGTAACATCCCAATTTCAGAGCCAATTTTTTTTTTTAAAAATCAATCAGAGTAGAGCATCGGAATAAAAACATTGAGTAACTGATTATAACAATAACAATGGCGTAATCGCCTGTTCATAAAGATTAATACATTATCTATTTACGACTTTGAATCTTCTCGGCCGATCATTACTCGGTCTTCACGTGGTCTTCATCTTCATGTGAGTTGTCCGCTCTGCTTACTCTCATCCTCCGTCCTTGGTCCCTCTTTCCAGACCTTGATGTGATGCTATAGTAAGAGCTGAGATCCAATGCCCATCGGATCTCAGGTAACGGCTAACCTCATGCTTATATAACAATATATGATCAACAGATATTTCTAGAAAATACAGCAATGATCCTTGATCATTTAATAACAACTACCCTACAAGCAAAGTTATCTCGCCCGCACTATTCACCAGTGCCACGATGATCGGTCATGTCCTCAGCGCTAGGAAAACATAACGGTATTATCAAAACCATAACCCGTGAAGCTGTATAGTGATTATCTAAGTTTATTACCTTAGTCACTGTGCATGGCCCGAATGCAGTTCCACCCATGGCTTATGAAACTATCCATATCATATATAAGCGGACTATAAGTATCGAGTCGTATTACAAGACGCCACGAACGTACCTTCGTTTGATGGTACTTTGGTACTTTGACGAAATGGCACGTTTACTTAAAAACGGCGAAACGTCCAACAAGGCACTTCGGACAACGTAATGGCAAGAAATCAGAGTTTTTGATGTCCTATAAGAGTAATATCACTTTTATTAGTGATTTGACAACATAACCGGCATTTTAGGTAAAAATTACCATTTTGCCCCTATACCCCTAATTGGCGGAATTTCGCCAGCACTTCGTTACTTTGGCTCCGGTTTTCCAAAATTTTGCCAGAACTTCGACCCAATGATAATTTTTGAAATTCTAGACTAATATACCCTTATCATATGATATCTAATCATATTTGAAAGATTGAATACTACTCTAATATTACTACTCTAACTATTGAAAGAACTACGAAAGCCAAAAGCTCGGTGCGAAAAACTTACCCGAGCTTCGCTACAAATTTCCCCGGCTTCCTCTCCTCCTTGCTGCCCCTCTATTTCGGCCAAGAGCTCTCAAGAAAATGGTGTGAAGAACTCAAGGGATGCTTGGCTATTTATAGAAGATTTTGAGGACATAAAGGTCTTTCTTCCATTTGATTTAAACCATTGGATTTCTCTTGGATTGAATGGCAAAATCTCAACCCTCCATGCTCTTGGTCGACATAGCAGCCCTAGGTGGCACCAAAATTGCATCATATTGATGATGTAATCAACTTGCTAAAGAAGACTTAATACCGATAAAACTCCGATCGGTACCCGATTTGCGTAGTTTCGGAAAAATCTCAAAATTCGGATTTACAACTTTGAAACCATTTCCTCACTTACTAGAAATGTCCAAGTTAACCTAAATTTTGATTCCATATAGGGCTCCAACAGTCAGTCTGAAATTCCTCGAAAAGCGTGCACAGTTACGGAAATGAATTCCGAAATCAACAACTTCTGGACAAAAATTCACTGATTCCAAATATGTCCAGATAATTTCAAACTCATTTCTAGATGTTGAGTTAGAATTTATTTTCTTCAGATCCAAAAATGTGCCTATCTGCATTTTTCCCTATTTCGTTTTATTAGGAAAATGCACAATCGGCTTCAGAATTAACTTCCGGAAAAGTCTAACGGAAGATAAAAATCCACTGATCAATATTTTACCTTGACTTTGGAAATCTCATTCCTAGATCTCTAGATAGGATCCGTTTCCTATTTATTTTATTACTATTCACTATCATTAATTATATATTAAAATAATCCAAAACTTACATCCTAAGTTATCTTGATATTTCTAAAAATTCTTATCCATTTCTTTTCCCTAAATTCGGCAGCCATAATATATATATTATATATATTTTTTTATTTTATTTTTTAATTAATTAATTAATTATTATTTTAATTATTTTTACCAAATTTTTCATAACTTTTTCCTATTGGTCCTAACTTGTTTTTAAGCTCAAAAATACTTAATCTTATCTATTTTTATCAATATTCTCCAATTAATTAGCAAATATATTTTTATTAATTTTTAGCCAAAAACCACTAATTTTAGGGTTTTATATAATTATTCATGAATTTCCTTTATTTATGCTTAAGTAATTAGCCAATAATTACTTAATTACCTAATTATCACTAGTTGAAAATTTTATTAATTAGAATATCTCATTACTTCATAACTTTTGTACTGACATTTTTGTTTTCATGTCTTCTACATTATATTAGCATTTACGAGGGTATTTTGGTTATTACAATACTTTTTGAGTATTTCTTCTCATTTTTCCCAAGCTCATAATTTATTAAATTACCACAATTAGAGATAATATACTCTCTCAATTTTAATAATTATTTCCTTGGCTTTTAGGATTTTTCACAATTTTCCTAAGTTATTTATGTCCCGTAGGGGCATTTTCGTCATTTTGGCACTTTGGCCCTTAAATTCTCTAATTTCTAAGAGATTTTTCTTTAGAAAATAAAATAATTATAACTTAATATTTGATATCCCATATTCACCTACTTTCTATAGGTTTAACTTTACCAAATTATGATAGAGATTTTTAGGGTATTACAAAAACCTTAAGAATAGAACATGTGTTATTCTTGAGGATCAATGATAGAGATCATGATCATGAGGATTCGAGAACATTGGATATCTATTATCTAAAACTTGATTCTAGTCTTGAATCACCAAGAAAATGCATTGATAATCACAAATAAGACTAGTACGATATCATCTACATGTACCACGTTATGGCGAGGCCCCGACTGGCCTTCTCTTATCTTATGTATTTATATATATATGTATGTATTATATAATATTTTAATTTGGCCACTAATTTGGCCCCAGCTAATCTCTTATATTTTCTATAATTATACTCTTTTTTTTTTATTAGGACAATGTTTGGTTTATTACTCATTAGGATGTGAGAGGAAAGTAAAATTTTTGTTTGACATACCTACTGAAAATGTCAGTATCATGTTATATCCGGTGTTGTTCATATTTATTTTAAGGACTAAATAGCTACTCAAAATCACTTTTTTTCACTTCACTCTTTTTATGAAAGTTATTCTACGTATTTTTATCTTTTTAATGAGTGTAATATTGTGCTTATTAGTGAAAATTTTGGGGTTATGATTTTGGGAGAGTCTTGAGTTTTGACAATATAATAGATGACTATATATTTGTAGATGATGATTATTGGCTAATTTTAATAGGTTTGGATTTATTATTTGGTTGTTTTATGATTTTATAATGAATTTATATTTAAAAAATAGATTATAATAGGCTATTTGCTTAACTGAAATTGAATTAGATTTGTATGTTTTTTTAAAAATATTTTTTGGAGTTCATATTATGTTTCTTTTATTTTCTCCAATTATTTTGTTTTGAGATAGGTGAGATGCGTATTTCAATGTTAGTTTTGTGGATTTAGTAGTATTATAAGAATTAATTTTTAGTGATACAAGATACTAATTAACACTGACATCAATATATATTTTGGGTCACCAAATTTGTTATAGGTTGAAAAAGATGAGTAAGGATAAACAGAAAAACATAGATGTGTTCTTTAAGAAGAAAATAACTTCAGAAAGTGATATTTCTAAGAAAATAATTTCTGAAAGTGATGCAATTTGTAATAAGTCTCATTCCAAACATCATAGAATATGTTATCTTTTGATTTATAATTGTCGGTTATTATTTATTTGTATTTTTAATGTTATGCGATATTATTTAGGAAATAGTTCAATATGTTTATTTTTTGGCACAAGCTAAAATAATTTCCTAGTTCCGCCACTGTCTACATGTATGGGATACAAGGTAGAGACCTCATGGAATACAGGCATGGTGATGCCTTAGCTAATGTCATGGATGGATCTGTTGGAGAACAGATAGCACACCTGCCGAGAGACTCCACAAAGATTCATTGTAGAGAGTATCATTGGATATGTAAAGTCTCTCATCGTTTGGTAGTGTGGATCACCCTAGACTTGAGGATGTCATCAAACACTATGTCCTAAGGTTATACTTTGATTGTACAACTCTATCCGCCTGAAAATGGGGAGAACAATGTACTCTTGGGTGTAACTTGAATACATGAGTATAGATGGACATGTTGAGAGGACTCACAGTCTTCTACAAGGGATTAGTCATCCACAAGACCGGTAGAGCTTGGATAGCTTCTAATTAACTCGAGAGTCTGTGCGCACAACAAGTGATCATGAAGAGTCATGATCCGTTATAGAGTTAATATAAAAAGATTCCTAGTTCTGTGAATTAGCATTTAGTCAATTAAGAGAGGTGATACTTTATCTTTGCTCTTGACTAAATGTAAATGACGATGTGATGGATGATGCTTGCACGGTATCTAAATATGAAAGGTAGATCAATTGATAAACTCAATTAATTCTAGGGCAACAGAGAATTGCTAGTGTCTTATGAGGTTTTTAAATAAATTGGGCTCGTTAAAGAAGTTTTAATTGGTTGAAGTTTATTTATGTCAATGACTAATTTGGCTTAATAGGTCACACACAAAGGTTATTCCCGATTGCTTAAAGTTAGCAAACTTAGGTCAATAATTGTTATCGAGCTTTATCGAAAGTAAATGTGAAATTGGGTTGGAGTGAGACTCCAAGCCCAATAAGAAGTAAAATGGCATCACATATATGGTCCCCAGTGGGAAATCAATTTTCCCACAAAAATGCCCAAATGTGTTGGAAGATCCAATGGGCTTTTAGGCCAAGTTGAATTTGGATTTTGAATTTTGAATTTAAATTCAAAAGGTTAGGTTATAAAAGATAATTCTGAATTATCTAATATATATGTGTGTGTCTGTGTGTCTGTGTGTGTGTAAGGATCCAATAATTATTGGATGAAGATAGGAGAAATAATAAACGAGGATTGAATTAAAAGTGATTTTGAATTTTAGTTTAAGAGATGAATGTGATTAAGATATAAATGTGATATATCATCTTAAATGGTTGACTTAATCAATCAATCGAGAAATAAATGTGATCCGTCATCTTAAATGATTGATTCAATCAATCAATCAAGATATGAATGTGATTCATCATGTTAAATTCAATCAATCAATCAAGATATGAATTTAATTCATTGTGATTTGGATTTTCCAATTCAAGCTTGGATTGGACTTTTCTTATAAGAACTTAAATTAGGGTTAGACTCTTATAAAGTTCTGATTTTTGTGTGCCCTTTGGTTGCACATTTTTCTAGGAGAAAAAAAGAGGCTTTTGTACTCTCTAAATTTCAGTCTTCACCAAGGTTTAGAGAGAAAAGGGCGTCATCCACAAGGGCAAGGTTCCAATGATCTTACTCCTCCTATCTTTAACCTAATCCTAAGAAATCATCATCTCCTTGAAAAGCGAAAAATCCAAGGAAATCAAACCTCAACCTTGTCTTCGCCTAGCAAGCATCCAAGGAGTGAGAGGTTTCAAGAGAAAGAATTCTCATTGCAATCGGAGGATAGCCGTGTGGATTGACGTTAGGGGGCATCAATAACATTGAGGTTTTCAAGTGATCTAAGGTGATCCTAATCTCTAATAGTCGTGTTATCAAGTTATCCTAATCCCTAATAGTTGTTTTAATGAGTAATTCTGAAGCTCGTGAATATTATAAATTGTTATGAATTCTCATGAGTATTGTAAAGAGTTGCGGATTAATAATTAATAACTAATTAACGTAATGAGTTACGGTTAATAATTCATGAGGACTGTAAGGAATTATGGGTTTTCACAATGATTAAACAAAATTTTTGTTCTCAACCTCATGAAACTTTACATGAAAGTCATGTAATAGGTAAAATTAACCAACAAGCGGTATCAGAGTCAGGCTCATTACTGAAAACACATGGGGTAATATTATTGAATTTGATTCAATGATAAATTAGGATTTGAAAAAATACGTGCATGTGTTTTTCTAACCTTTTTGTAGGGGTACAAGAAAAGAGATGGTCACGGTGCCTCGAATGAATGATTTAAATTATTATTTAAATTTTATTTCTTTTGGCAAATGGGATTGTTTTGTCCCGATTTAAATTTAAATTTTATTTCTTATTTTTAGTAAATGGGATTGTTTTGTTCCAATTTAAATATTGCATAGAAAAATTGTAATAGGAATAAGAATGTAAAATTTTAGATCATGGACACGTACAAGAAGAGTTTACCAAGAGATCATTCAACCATGATGAAAGAATGGAGCAGATTTGAAGATTTGATAATTCAAGACATGGAGATGTTTTGGATCAATAATCGGAAGGCACGATGATCATCTACAAAATACATGAATTATTATTATTATTTTGCATAGAATTATTACGACTAATATATATGATAATAGTAAACGCGATCACCACATGACTATCATGCATGATAAATACAAGCCGTTTAAAATTAAACTATGCGATAGTTGTTTTATATGTATATCTAAGTTATGCATTCAAGATAAAATCAATTCTAACTTAGAAATTGACTAAATGCTAGTTAATTTATTAATTAGTAATTGAAGATGTGACCGAAATGAACCCTCACAAGAATTATCTAGCGCGTTTGTTTACCTCCCATCATCGGTGGTGCTTAAGACCCTTCAACATGGTAGTGCTCTCTGGCTCAGCTAAGACCTATTGTTTCGTCGGGTAACGGTGCCATCCAAAGTGTATAATACTTAAGATGATGATTTTGCTGAACTAGATGTATAGTTTGTAGGCTCAGCTGGGTCTATGCGTTTAGGGTAAATTTTGCCTATGCACAACTTAACGATCTTCCCTTTGTGTAAATGATATTCCCTTGTTGCAAACCATCTTCCCATATTGTGCAAATGATCTTTCCAAATTTCATCTTCCTTGAAACTTTCGGCCATCCACCACACACCCATATCTCTAGAAATCAAATCCAAATTTATAAATTATTTGGTCGAACAAGGGGTTAATGAGAGCTAGCGACAAATTAGTGAGATAGGTTTTCAGAGGAGAAGAGGAAATTATGGAGATGGTTAAAAAAATTCACATTAGATCGAAGGCCAAAGAAATAATCAACCTCTTATTGGAAGCTATTGTTGTCATTTTTGAAGGAAGCTACCGTCACACTTGTTAGAGGAGGTTGTCATCGCCGAGGCCAATCATGAGCAAGCTAAGACGAGTAAGGAGAGTGGTGAGTAAGATGCAACCATTGATGTGAGAGAGGAAGGTGAACGGCAACCGATGACTAGCGATTTATGGAAGATGGAGAGTGGACAGTGATGCAATAAATGAGTGCGAGAGCACATCTAAGTTGTGTGGTTGGGGTGGTATGGGCATTTTAGTCATTTCATTGTCATTTATATATTCCCCTCAAGGGCCTAGGTCCTTAAAATAAACTTAGGTCCTTCCAAGCAAAAAAACTTTTCAAATAGGGATTTATTAGCAATTTCCCCTAAATAAAATGAGAATTAAATTATTTATAATATAAATTTATATATAGCAACATAATATTAGCAATCTCCTAATGTTGCCAACATTAGGAGATTTCAAATAATGAATCTCTATTTTGTTCTCCGCCTACACTAGCTTTATCACTCAAACTAGTTCTAAAGGCATACTTAAAAACAAATTAGTCTCTAATCATCTTCCTTAATTCTCTCATTCTCTGTCCCCTCTTGATTATTATTGATGAAGTATCAATAGGGTAAATTTAAAAAATATTGACAAATATGAAAATTATGTCTTATATTTAGACTAAAATCAACTTCTCAAATATATCTTATACTACTTTAAGTTTTAAATATAAGACCCAGTTGACTTTTTCGGGAAGATTAAGAAAGCTAATTAAATTACTATATTTATATTTTTTTTCTTAAATTAATTTTTCTGACTTATAAACTTATGTATATTTTAATCATACAAAACAATGATATAATTAACTTATTTAGCTTTCTTAATTTTTTTTTTAAAAATCAACTAGGTGTTATATTTAGGACCGGAGGTAGTATTAAGGACCAGAGGAGTATGTCTTATTTTATCTGTCCGTATACATACTATGAAAATGAAAATGATCAATTATGGGGGGCTGGGGAGGAAGAAAATTATCAATTACTATTAAACGAACTTATAATGATAATGAGAGAACATAATTAATGCAGAAGAAAACATATCAAAACAAGAAAGAGTTGCTGATATTGCAGACTTATCTGCTAGTTATAGTAATCAAACAATTTTCCAATTGTGTGTATAAACTTGCATGGATACATGCATGCACATATATCAACATATCAATTAATATATATAATAAAATTTATAATAATTTGCAATATTTACAACTTGTAAGTATTTCAAACACATATTAATATAACATTTGATCCCTTAATTTTCAGACCATATCTAGGTTTGGTCCCTCAAAAGATAAAACGGTCCAAATTTTTGTTAAGTTATAAAAACCAATGTTATAAACCGAATGAAATTAAGGGACCAAAATCAAAATGAGGGTAAACTTGATAAACCAAGTGTTGTATTAACCCTAAGTAATATTATGAATATAATTTTTGAAATACAGTTATGTTTATTTTGCAGAAAATATTAAGCAAGCAAACAAATAATAAATTTTAATAAAATGAATTTAATATCTGTGTAGCTAATATAATAAAATAAATAATAAAAATATTTTAAATTTATTACATCATTATTAAATTGTAAAACACATAGTAGCACCCATGAGTAGATTTAAAAAATGGCAAGCCTGGTTAAGTAAATAAGAACAAGTTCTTTTTTAAAAAAAAAATGACAAAAAAGGTAAATGAATATGGATAATGTGTTAGACGTACAGAAGAAGCAAACCTGTGTCACAATTTGTGCATGCATGCAATGCATTTTATCGCCCCAATGCCAAACAACTATGGAATCATCTACACGTACACGTCCACTGATTTTGTACATACTTAGCTTGTAACTTATAGAGGATAGAATACTACAAAGAAAATGATAATAAGGTTACGTTTTTTTTTTTTTATTCTTTGGTACAGCCATCTTATATTTAATATTATTGGATCTTATTCAAGCATATCAGTCAAATTGAATTTGAAGCTAACTATTTTAATGTAAGTTCTTTTAATACATTGGGCGTGCTTGAGTTGGCGGTAGGAGCGGTGGCTTAAAAGCTATCTGAGTTCAAAAAAAAGCTCGATAGGAAAAAAGTCGATAATGATTTGTATTTGGATTGATGGTGGTAAAAATGACGGGCCCCATGTCGAAAAGCTAAGAGCTTTTTAGAAAATGCTCTCTGGTTGAGTTTTTTTTCTTAACAGGCATTATGAGCTTTAAGTCCAGTAAACTTAATGCTCAACTCAAATGGACCCAAAATTAGTTAGCAGTGTTACTGGACTTTTTTTCAAAATTACATCACCTAACGCTGCACTTCAAACCGGCCCATTATTCCTCTTTTGGTTTTCAACCATCAAGTTTTATTATATTTAAAATATTGGCTTCTACAATATTATAAAAATATTAAATATGGATCATTTTACCTTTTGAGCAGGGATGGAATTAGGGGGCTAAAAGGGTAGCCCCACTCCCCCTAAAATTATAGAATAAAACCTAGATGTTCAAGAAATTATATTTCAACCTCATTATAAAAATTTTAATATTTTCACTTTAGTCTCCACTAAAAGTTTCGTTGAAGGACTAAAATAAAAAACGTCGAAATTTTTATAAAGTTTAAATGTAATTTCATAAATATCTGGATTTTATTCTATAATTTTCGCTCCTAAGACTCCAGCTCTGCTTTTGAGGGAAATCAAAACTTACAGTCTAAAACTTGAAAAACGAAAGCTAAAATGAATGAAAGGTTGGAAACTTAAGCCACTAAAAATTGTATTAACCTGAACTTTTTTTTCCTCTCTTTTCACTATGAATGTAAATCTAGATAAATTTAAGTTTTTGTGAAATTCTGAAAATAGAATTGAAGAAAAATCCAAATTATTGTAATAGAATAAAACCAAAGAGGCTAGGCAGTGGGCACCATAATGAGAGAAGTCAAGTGTGCCACGAAACTGCGGTAACGCCAAAAAGCACCACGTGGAGTTTGCGTTGTGTGGAAGTGTGCTCCAACCAACACACACAAACACACCACCAAAATTTACACAGCCTAGTTAAATTCAGAAACCAAATGGGTATATTAAATTAAATTTAGCATTTATTTATTTACTGTATATATGTATATAAATAAATGTGTTCAATCCTGACTGCTTTCTCACAAAGTAGACCGTGTCGGTGTCAACCTTTTCTTATTCACACATTCACATTCACTGTTCTTCATTCTCATCCTCATTCCTCCTTCCTCCTTTCTTCTCTCTCTCTCTCTCTCTTCCCTTTTCTGATTTCTTACTCTTTTTTTAAATAAATAAGAATTTTTAAATATTCATCAATTAAAAGGTGTTCCACAGTGCCCTCTCTACCTTCAAAGATAAGACTTGCTTACTCACTCTCCTTCTTCACCCTCCATTATCATCTTCCTCCCTCTCTCTCTCTCATTCTATTTCTGATCAGCCCCACTTCTTCTTTCTGAATCATTCCCTCTGATTCCTCCTTGCTTCTTCAATAATGGCTTCTCTTCTCAGAATCTTCTTCTTCTTCACTTTTATGCCTCTGTTTCTTCCTCTGACTGTGGCGGATTCACTCAAATCCACCTCCAAGGACCAGATCCAGTGCACAATGTGCTCCTCTTGCGAGAATCCCTGTCATCCAGTTCCTTCTCCACCGCCGCCGTCTCCTCCTCCGCCAGCGTCGTCGTCCAGTAATTGCCCTCCGCCTCCTTCTCCCCCAAGCTCCGGCGGTGGTGGTGGTGGACCCTACTATTACTCTCCTCCGCCGCCTGCTCAATACGTTTACTCTTCCCCTCCTCCGCCGGCGTATGGAGGCGGAGGAGGAGGAGGAGGAATTGGCGGCACTGGATCGTATTATCCTCCTCCGTACAACAAGAACTATCCGACACCGCCACCACCTAACCCAATTGTGCCTTACTTCCCTTTCTACTACTACAGCCCTCCTCCTCCGTCGACGGCGGCTCCATCGCCGGCGATCGCGTCATCGGTTTCTGCAATTGCTCTGTTTTCGTCCCTGTTTCTGTTGCTTTGGTAGAAGAAAGGAAGAGAAGAAACAGAAAGAAATGGTTGGAATAACTGCCCAGGATCGCAGATCTGGGAATGCGGGCGAAGAAGGAGCACACGAAGAGCTAATGGCTGATTCCTGAATCTCCCAATTTACCATTTTTTTTCTGGCACAAAAGGAAAGAACACATTACAAGGAAAATCACCCATTATTAATATATATAATTATTGCTGTTATTCTCTGTTTTCTTAATTTCTTTGGTAATGTAGGATGGACGATCTTCAATTTGTACGTAGCCTTATGATTTGATTACTATTATGATCAAATTTTAGGAATAAAATGTTTCTGCTTGGCATATATTATTTGGTGTCTTTATTATTGTGATTATGATGAATATAGTTGATGTTGAACATAAACAGTAAGAAGCAATAATTGATTATTGAGGAATTCAATGGTGACGAACTATGCATATAGAATCATCCGTCAGTGTTATTAGTGGGGGCCTTTAACCATTTAAGTTAAGGTTTTAAGTTGGTGACGTTTTTACCTAACAATACTTTAAAATTTTAAGAAAATACTATTTAAATTTTAAAATATGTAATTTTTTAAAAAGTGTTGTCAATTATCGTAGTGTTGTTATTAATCTCATTATTATAGTTGTTAATCAGATTTTAAAATTCAAGTTATGTTTTTCTATCATTTTTTATTTTGGTATGACTCATTATTATAATCATATAAAAAAACTATATATATATATATATATATATATATATATATATAGAAGTTAATCTTGGTGGGGTGTGGGGTTGATGAACGTAATAATGAAGGCGACTATAGGGGTAATGAAGACAACTTTATTGAAACTAGTTATTTTCCAACTTGGAATCCTGTAGATCTATCTACATGTAAGATATTGGGCCTGTTTAGATTCACTTAAATTTAAACGTTAAAGGTAAAAAATGCAGTAGCTTAAAAGCCAACGCTCACACAGTGATCAAAAGAAAATGAAACTTATTTAGATTGCTCAGAGCGTTGGCTTAACTTTAAGTCTAAAAAACTCAAAAAGTCAGTTAAGGAAAAAGCTCTAGAATGGAGCTTTTTCCAAAACGCTCTCAGCTTTTTGACGTGTGCCCCGCCACTTCTACCACCATCAATCCAAACACAAATCATTATGTAAAACCTGACTTTTTTCCTACCGAGCTTTTTTTAAAGTCAGATAGCTTTTAAGTCACCGTTCCTACCGCCAACCCAAAATAAATGAAAATAACGTAAAGAGTGATAGTGTGAGTGTGTTTGGGATAACATCTTATGAAAAAATAAATCTATCAGATGTGAAAATAAACTCATCGAGAGAGAAAATCTGATAATTTAGTGTTTGAGATAGTATCAGTGTTTGATGGGCTTCTGAGTTTGATGTGGGTTTTTTTTAAGCTCATTGTTAGAGCTTCTCTTGCTTCAAAGTGACTCCTGAAGCTATGTCAAATACAAATCACATCAGGAAAAGTCTATCAGAAAAAAAAAAAAAAAAAGTCCATCAGAAACAAAAACCACTCTACCACTTCTATCTCAAAAGTATATAAAATTGTGAATGATGTATATAAAAGTTAAGGAATTGACTTTCCTTCACACCTTCGCTATTCTAAATGCATATATTATATACATTTTCTTCTGCAAAATATAAGGTATCTATATACTGACTGATTTGTGGTGGAGATAATGTGGTTGAAGTAGTTTTTGGTTATTTACTTTAATATAATTGGGGCATATATAATTATTACATTAGACAAACATGCATATTTTATATTCCCTCTGATTTTTATTATAAGATATCAACTAATAAATATATTTGATCTATTTTATAAGATATTTACTTGTTTCTAAAGAGCATTAAATATTTTTTTCCGTGTATACCCATAATTAATAAGGGTAATAGGTAAAAATAATATTAATTAATACCACTCTGGTCTTATTTATAAGTTCATTTTGACTAAAAAGTTTGGTCCTATTTATAAGTCCACCTACATATAATAAATGAGATTGTGACAATTTTATCCATATTAATTGCAGTCATAAAAATAGAGAGAGAAGAAACAGTTGAAAAATACACAATCATAAATTATAGCAAAGTTGAAAATTTAACCCATAATCATCGAGTTAACTATTTCTCCTTGGTATGTGAGATTTGGTCCAAATGAACTTATAATTAAAACCGGAGGGAGTATGATATTAGACTTTAGTGCAATTAATAGGGGTAATATTAGAAATTACTGAAATTTTAAGATAAATTTAACGACTTTAATTGTTTTTATTGATTTGTAGGAATTATTGATATGATAAAGGATTCTTATTTTGATTAAAAAGTTTGTAAAAGTGAGGCATAAATGTGGCTCGTGAAATTGGAGACAATATCACATGAGGACTTTGTTTGATTAATGAGGAGGGGACCTAATTAATAAAAAGATGGGATTGCTCGTGAATATATCCGTTAGGAATATTGTCTTGCTTTTTCTTCCATAATTCAAAATAATAATAATAATAATAATAATAATAATAATAATAATAATAAGTTGTTGTTGGTGTGGTTAGCAGATAGATGTTGACAATAAAATATATGGGAGCGTCCTCCTAAAGACTAAAGAGTCACTTCACTTCAATTTTTGTTAACAATAAAACGTTCCTTTTAGTTTTCATTTCGTGAAATGCTTTGACCTTCTGTTTCATAATTATCTTGAGAGTCGTTGTGTCTTATATACCACTCTGGTCCTATTTATAAGTCCCATTTGGTCAAAAAATTTGGTCCTATTTATAAGTCATCTTTTAGGTAATAAATGAGATTGTGACAATTTTGCCCATATTAATTATACCAATGTAAATAGAGAGAGAAGAAAAAGTTGAAAGATACCCAATGAAAATAGAGAGAAAAGAAAAAGTTGAAAGATACTCATTCATAAATGAGGGCAAAGTTGAAAATTTACCTCACAATCATTGAGCTAACTAACTCTCCTTGGTATGTGTGTTTTGGTCAAAAGGGACTTATAAATAGGACCAGAGTGGTATATATATATATATATACACACACACACACATATATATAGCGTAGAACAAATACCTATAGCTCATAAAGACAACACAAACAAGTTCTAGCTTCCTTCGTCAATTTCCACCTCTTTATCTAAAAGGTGAAAGGTTAATTGAGGATACAAACATATTGACTGTGTTGGCCACCGAAAATAATATTGCATGTTTTAGTTATAGGATATATTTACCTAATTTTAAAGAGATTAAGGATAGTAATTAATTTAATTAATTATATTTTTTTTCTAAATACCCTTATTTAAAACTGTTTCTGGGCTTTTTTTCCACTCCCCAAGCATCCTCTTTCAATGTAGCATCCCAGTGCAGTACCTTGTTTTGCTCCACTCATGCATCTCTTACAAATTTGTAAAAAACCAAACCACTATGAAAACAATAAGGATATTTTAGAAGAAAAAAAAATGATAAAAATTAGAACTTTGATTTATAATTAGGACCAATATTAACCCTGAAATGTTGTCCTATAATTAGAACCAGAGAGAATACTACTTTCATTCCAAATATAAGACTCAATTAATTTTTTTAGAAAATTAAAAAATTAATTAAATTGCTTTTATTTATATTTATCGTTTTTTCTTCAAACTAATTTCTCTAACTTATATAATGTAACATCCCGTTTTCACAAGCAGTATAAATTTTTTTTAAAAAAATATCATTTCAAAATCATCAGAGTAGAGCAACAGAGCGATTGAGTAACTGATATGTATATATAAAACACCGTAAGTCTGGTTTGGTTACAACAATGCAGACAAGAATCGCGTGGTTCAAAAGTGATGTACAACAACAAAGGAAGGCTTCCACCGAACGTCAAAAGGCAACAGTACATAAACATACAATACACATGGCACATACACACATACCATAAATATCAGAGTTAGGGTTACTAGTACGCGAACGTACCTTCGTTGACGGAAATCGGTATCTCTGTCGGTATATGCACGACAGTAGGTCAGAACGTAATCAGGGATATCCTATCAATATAACAACGTATTTGTTAAGGATCTATCATTACGACGGACATTTTTAGTCAAAATGACCATTTTACCCCTGACCCCCTAATTGGCGGAATTTCGCCAGCACTTCGTTACTTTGACTTTAATCTTCCAAAATTTTGCCATAACTTCAACCCCACAATGATTTTCGAAATTCATGACTAAAATACCCCTAACATATGATATCTAATCATACTTGGAAGATTAAAGACTAATCCAATATTACTACTCTAACCACTGAAAGAACTACGAAAACTTAAGACTAAGTACCGAAAAACTTACTCAGAGCTTCGCTGCGAAATTCCCCGGACTTCTTCCCTTCCTCCTTGCTGCTCCAATTCGGCCTTGGGGTGTGAGAGATGGTGTGAAGAATGAATGAAGTGAAGGGGTTATTTATAGGAGTTTGGAGGTTACTATTCACACTT
Source organism: Acacia pycnantha (assembly GCA_025563575.1). NCBI lineage: Eukaryota > Viridiplantae > Streptophyta > Magnoliopsida > Fabales > Fabaceae > Acacia > Acacia pycnantha. Next base: position 1,004,294 of record JAMWYP010000167.1, on the reverse strand, counting down.
TACCAGACTGGATATCGACCGTCGGATTAGAAACTTTTGAAATGGCAAATCCTTGCCCCTTGGATCACCTTGGTCGACATTCAGCCCCTAGGTGGCACAAAATTGCATCATCAATGATGATGTCATCTGCTCACTTTATGCTCCCGGCCCGGTACAATTCCCCGATCGGTGTCTGAATCGCGTAATCGCGTAAAATCTCAGAAATTCGGAATCATAACTTTGAAGACCCTTCCTCACTCACTAAAAATGCCTGTTCTAAACAAAGTTTTGATCCCGTCCAGGTATTCTCCGGTCCTGCTGAAGTTTTACGGAAAAACGTGCCGGTTACGGAAGAAACTTCCGGAATCGTCAACCTCTGGACAAAAATTCACTGATTCCAAATATGTCCAGGAAATTCTCAACTCATTCCCAGATTTACCTTTTCTATTTTTTTATTTTAATTAATTTTTAATCAAGTGTTTTAATATAACACTCCACCATTAATAATCATTTTCTTTTTTTTCTCACAAGATGTCGGCACACACACAATTTATATATATATTTTTATTTTATTTTTTAATTAATTATTATATATTTTAATAATTATTTTTACAAAAAAAATTTACAAAATTTTCCTATTGGCCCATATTTGTATTTAGGCTTAAAATTACTTAATCTCATAGATTTTCCTTCATATTTTCCAATTAATTAGCAAATATATTTATTCTAATTTTCTAGCCATAAACCGTTAATTATAGAATTCTACACAATTTATCACAATTATTTCATCGTTCAAGCTTAAATAATTAACCAATAATTATTTAATCAATCACTTATTATTTGTTGACAATTTTCTTATTTAGAACTAATTACTTCCTCTCAAAATATGCACTAACATTGCTATTTTATCTCCCATGTAAAATATCAAAAATTATGGAGTTAGTTATGATCTCCAAATACTTTATAGTTGTTATTTTTCAATTCTTCCAAGCTTATAATTTATTAAATTACCAAAATTAGAGACAACATATTCTCTCAATTTTAATAATTATTTTACTACCTCTCAGGATTTTTCATAATTTTCCTAAGTTATTTATATCCTACAAGGGCATTTTTCGTCATTTTGGCACTCTAATTTTCAAGAGTTTTTTCCCCTACAAATTTGATATCACATATTCACCGATTTCCAATAGGTATTGTTTACTCAATATAATACTTATTATAAGTGAGATTTTCAGGGTATTACATATAACTTCATTAATCTCTTTAAAAAAATTCAATCAATATTATATTTAATAGGTGGAGTAGTGGAAGGCGGAGATTGAGGATGAAGTGGAAGGTCCGATTTTCTGACACAGCAGATTCGGATGCTTCTACTTTTTGTTTTTGGACAAACGGGATGCTTCAACTGACCCAATCACATTTGTACAAGTCTTTCACTCCGCATATATATATATATATATATATATATATATATATATATATATATATATATATATGTGTGTGTGTGTGTGTGTGTGTGTGTGTGAGAATTTGAATATGCTACTTCCTCTTGTTGTGAGGGTAAAGGAGCAAAAATACACATGCGTTTTATCCCTGGGAGTGCCCAGCATTATTTTTTTTAGAGCAAAAATACATACGTGGTTACCATTTTAGAGCAAAAGTCACATCTCACCGTTATATTACTGTTCACACAGTGGCGGAACCAGAAATTTTTTTTAGCCCGAGCTAAAAAATAAACATATTGAACTACTCCTTTTAGTTCTTATTATAAAACACCAACTAACAAATATATTTGGTTCTTTTTATAAGCACTTGCTTGTTTCTAAATTGCATTAAATATTTTTTCCCCATCTATACCCATAATTAAAAAGGTAGTGAGTAAAAGTAATAATTAATAAAAATTAATTATTACTCTTTTTTCTGAGAAAAAAAAAAGAGAGTAATAATTATAATATTAGAGTTTAGTATAAATAATAGGGATAATAATGAAAAATACTTAAATTTTAGGACAAATTTAATGACTTTAATTGTTTTTATTGACTTGTAAGAATTGTTAGTTGGTTCTTTAAATAAGGACTAAAGGGAGTATCTACTAAATAATATCAAATAACATTGAAAAAACAAATAAATAATAACCGATAATTATAAATCAAAACAATATATAAAATGATACTAACATTTTTGGTATCTCAGGCAAGAATTTTACTTTCCTCTCACAGCCCAATGAGTAATGAAACAAATATTATCCTTACAAAGAAGATAAAAAATTACCCGGGGCCAAATTTGTGGCCAAATAAAATATCATATGATAAATACATATATATATTAACAAATTTTATAAGATTAGTTGGGGCCAGCTAGCCATCAAGATGTTCCGCCATTGATGGTTCACCGTGATGAGAGAGAAAGAGCTGAAGTGAACAGTAACATAAAGGTGGGATGTGACTTTTGCTCCAAAATGGTAACCACGTGTGTTTTTTTGCTCAAAAAAAAAAAACATATGGTGTTGGGCGCTCCCGGGGTAAAGCACATGTGTATTTTTGCTCATTTACCCTTGTTGTAAATATAAGATAGAGTTAAATTTTTTAGAGATATTAAGAAGTTAATTAAACTACTTTAGAATATTTATATTTATCATTGTTTTTCAAAAAATTATTTTGTTAAACTTATAAATTTATATATTATATAATAATACACAACCTATGATATAGTTAAGTAATTAGTTTAGATTTCTTAATCTCTCTAAAAAAAAATAACAAATGTCTTCTATTTAGAACTAAAGAAAATAGTATATTATATATATTATTTTCGGTGGCTAATACAGTTTAAATGTCAATAATTTTCAGAAAAAAAAAAAATAGAGAGGATTAATTTTTTAACAACACTGGATTGAGTCAAACTCAAATCAAAACAGTCCAAATCCCGCGTATCCTCGGAGGAATGCCCCATTATTATTGTCCAGCACCCGGATCTTCTCCAGCCGACCGCAGTTGTTTTTTATTTTTTACTGACACACGTATCCATGTGGGAATCGCATCCTCTCATTTCTCATTATCCCTCCTCATCCAATCTCATCCTTTGATTTCTCTCCTCAACTAATCTAAACCATTGATTTGAATTAATCTTGATTATAAATATTTTTTTAATATCTATCAGTATTTTGAAATATTTTTTCAATGATCTTAAAAAAATATTTCACTGTACTAACTAACTGGTACTAAAAAAAAATACTTGAAGATACTGAATTGTACTAAAAAATACTTTAATATATTGACTGATACTAAAAAAAATATTTCATAATCTTAAAAAATTATTTTAGGATCTTAAAAAAATATTTTAGGATACTGACTGATACTAAAAATATATTTTAGGATACTGATTTGTACCAAAAAAATGAAAGATCAAGAGGGATGAGGAGAAAAAGGCCAAGTAGAGAAACCGAACCCATCTATGTGTGTGTCTCTCTCTATAGTATTCCCTCTAGTCTTTATTATAAGGCACCAACTAGCAGGTTTATTTGATCCCTTTTATAAGGCACTTACTTGTTCTCAATGAGCATTGATTATTTTTTTACATGTTTGCTCCTAATTAATAAAGGTAATGGGTGAGAATAATAATTAATATAATAGTAGAGTTCTGTGTAATTAGTAGGGGTAATATTGAAAATTACTTAGATTGTAGGACAACTTTATTGACTTTAACTACTCATATTGGTTTATGAGAAAGTTAGTTGGTGCCTTATAATAAGGACAAGAGGGAGTATATGTTTTTAATTCTGCGTTGGCCATTATCTAGGAAGTTGTGCAAATGTCAACCTTCTCAACTTTGACTTACAACGAGTCATCTATAGTGAATCAAGATTGGTACCGGGCTACCGGCTTTCTTCACCAAATTCATTGGTCTTACTTACCACTGAAATCTGAAATACCATCCTCTCCACAAATATAATCATACCACTCTGGTTTTATTTATAAGTTCAGTTTGACCAAAAAAATTGGTTCTATTTATAAGTCCATTTTGACCAAATAAATGAGATTGTGACAATTTTACTCATATTAATGATGATGTGAGAGATTGGCTAGCTATGTTGGGAAGAGAAAAAGATGAGAGAGATTTGACAATAAATTTTAAAAGGTAATGAGGGTAAAGTTGGAAATTTGTTCTATAATCATTGAGATACCTAACTTTCATTGGTATGTAAGATTTGGTCAAACTGGATTTATAAATAAAACCAGAGTGGTATACCACAAAAGTACTTCTTTCAAAGAATTTTTATGGAGAAATCAATCACCAGTAGGTTTAGTTTTTCTTTTTCTCTCCAAGTGTTTTAAGAGCCTCATTATTATGGATTCATAAATCTGACATGATAGTTGCGGATGCAAAGCTGTTTCTTACAATCTGTTATGTTAAGAAGGGCTTCATTCGTATTGCCCTACTCAAACCTCTAACTCACTGATTATCACTTTTTTTTTTTTTTTGGCTAAAAAAATGTTAGGAAAAGGGTTGGGCTCACCCACAGTCCAAGGCAGGGCGTTTGGAGCCCAGTCCACAGGACATACTGGCCAGAGAGTACACATGTCCCCACCTCTACCAGCGTTTCCACTGCTTCCTAGACCCCTAGGATGCCTCCCCCAGCGCCTTGACCAACGCAGGGATCGAACCCCCTCCCTTGAGGTGAGGATGTTCGACCCCTTCACCAGTTGAACCCAAGGACGAGGGGTCACTGATTATCACTTAGTAGAAGATATTAACATAACTTTATGATATCACTTTTGTTGATGTCAAGACCATTACCTTACCTTATTTTCTTAAATTGTTTAGTTTTCATAGTGGGGTTCTAACTATGTGTACTTAGTAAAACTCGTTTTTACTTCATTTTGTCTTGAGTTTTTTTTTTTTTTTTTTTTAAAAGAAGGTTACATATGAGGGGGGAAAAATAAAGTCTATATTAGTATTTTCATATATCTCTTCATACCCAATTTCATCCATCTATTTAATTTTTTTTATTTGATTTAAATAATTATGTGTGTAACCACTTACCACTCTGGTCCTATTTATAAGTCTCTTTTGACCAAATCATACATACGAAGGAAAGGTAGTTAGCCCAATGATAATGGGACGAATTTTTAACTTTACCCTCATTTATGATTGGGTACCTTTCAACTCTTTCTTCTCTCTCTATTTTCATTGGTACGATTAATATGGGCAAAATTGTCATAATTTCATTTATTTAGTCAAAAGGGACTTATAAATAGGATAAAAAAATTTAGTCAACAAGGACTTATAAATAAGACCACAATGAGATTTGAAAACGAGATCATGATACTTATTCCTGGCAGTAATTAAATGAATATCTAGTATATTTGGTTGAATGTCATAATTAGTAATATTACACGGCTAGTACACAATTATATGGAGGGATGAGATTGTATATATATGGAGAGAGAGAGAATAAAGATGGCCTAAAGTCTAAACGCAACCCTAAAAAAAAGCAGCGGTAATCACAGCCAAACTAGCATTAATTGAGAAGTGTAATTAAATTAGTAGGGGGGGGGGGAGCGTGTGAACAGAATTAAAAGAGAGTATATAGAGGAGGGAGAAGGGGCACCACCTTTTGGTATATATGAACTCATGGTATCTCCAAATCATTTTGAACTTGGGCTTAATTAATCTCTGTTAAGTCGGAGGCGTCAAGATTAAAGCCATTCTAACAAATACGTTTCTCAATATTTGAATTTGTATTTTTCTCCTATTAAAAATGAGACTACGACTTACCATCTCAACCAACAACTTTTTAAAATAAAAGAGACCCCTTTTATGTAAAAAGGAGAGTGTGGCGGCTAAGGGCACTAAACCACAAAGGCAATAGGGCATGTAGTGTAGTGCGGCCAACACCTGTGGGGTAGCTTGCCCCAAAAACCTCCCTCGTGACTCCTTCCCACTGTGTCCCACCACCCCACGCCAACTAATTCCAAACACATCACACAACAATCCAAATAAGTATTGGTGCTGATTCATAATGGCAACCCGAGGCCTTTAAAAGCAGCGTATTAAAAAGAAGTAAGAAGTACACATTTGAGCAAAAAAGAAGTAAGAAGTACACATGTGAGAAATTTTATCTTGATTGTATAAACGTACTTATAATAAGAAGCTTCAAATAAGCTTTAAAACTAACGCACTCGTGTTTGGTTTCATGGTTTTGGTGCAAGTACAACAATTCTTCACATGAAATTAATTGGGATCATTCATACTTTATCTAATACTTCCTCTATCCTTAAATATAAGTTTCAAACCACTAATTTATCGTTATAAAAGAAAAAATAGTTAAACTTAGTTAAAAGTGTCACATATTTTTTTGGGTCCCAACTATACCCTAATTTTAAAAAGGATAAGTGAAAAGGACAATAAATACAACAAATAAAGTTTAAGGTAAAGTTGAAAAAATTGCAATAAATTTGGAAAACCTAAATTAAAGCTTATATTTTAGGATGAACTTATTCTTAAATTTGAATATCTTATCTAAGGACAAGCTAGTATATAATATTATTAAGTCAAATTCCACTATTGTTGAATCTAAATAGGGCTAATATCATCTTTGGTCCCTTAAATTTACCTTTATTTTGGTTTTAGTCTCTCAAGTTTCAAACCATTAAATTTAATCCTTTTAGTTGTAAAATTGTCCAAGTATAAATTGAGTTATAGGGATCAATGTTTTAAATAAAATGAAACTTGAGGGACCAAAACTTATGTTTTAAAATTTGTGGAACCAAAACTAGAATGATGGTAAATTTTAAAAATCAAAGATTATATTAACCCACCTAAATAAGACTAACTCTCCTTTAACTATTACAAACTTGGAACTATGGGATCTCATGCTTCAAACAGTCATACGAGTGGCTCTTCATACTAAAACCATTTACTTTTTTTTTTATACGAAAAAGTTTAGATGGGGTAGATACCGGTATCCCACCAGGGTCAGGACATGCCTCCAGGTTCAAAGAGCGCTTACAGAGGTACTTATAGATCGCCCACCAATGAAGCCCTCACATCAATCAGCGGTATCGAACCTCCTTTCTTTTGGGGTAAAGGTCGACGCCTTAACCAACTGTGTCAATTCTCATTCCCTACTAAACCTTTTTTTTTTTTTTTGATAAAAACTAAACCATTTTGATGGTCAATAATATATGGTAACAACTTCATCAAACCAAAGCCCATTCAAAAGGGCCCAATCATCTTGAGCCCATCACATTCATTGACCACGTTCATCTCTCTGCGTCTCACTCGCGGCAACTGGATTCCGTGGCGACTCCCACTTTAGAGTTTTGACACTCGTGAAAATTGCTTTTCAAAATATTTTTTTAAAACAAAGATAAAACCTCCCTTGTATATTTACTTCGTGAATGGTAAAAATATTTTAAAAAGATAAAACAAACAAACACTAAAAACATCAATACAAAATTTTGAATCAAAACAAAATATGTCACGTATAAATTATATTCACGAGATAAGTTTAAAATTCTGCATGGTAAAACATTAAGAGATGAACACTCTCCCAGGTTCTAATTATAAGATAACATTTAGGAGTTGATATTGGTCCTAATTATAGGACAAAATTCTAATTTTTGTCAATTCTTTCCCAAATACTTTTATTGAATATTTTCTTAATAATAATTAAACACAATAGTAATTTAAAAATACACACATATATTGAGCAATGCTTATATATTTAATAATGCAAAAATGAGGTCATACGGACTTCTGGGCTTTCTTCTTTTTCTGGTTATCATTATAGGCAAGTGTACCTTTTTTTAATGGATTGTACTATAAAATTCTATTAACATAGCAAAATGTTTAATTGTTTTTTTAATTAAATTTTCTTTTCGGTGCATTAAATCTGGTTTATTACAGGCCTGGAAAATTTTGCTCTTCATTTTTTTTTTGGCAGTATTAGTTATAAGTCACCAGCTTTAGATATTTTCAACTTAGTTTTCAACCCGGATAAATAAAATGGTCATTTCTGATAAGTAAAATTGTGGTCTCAGTTTCTATGTTGTGTTTACCATTTTTACGAGGGAAAAATCTCTTGAAAATTAGGGAAAAAGAATAAGGAGTCAAAATGACTAAAATGCCCTTGGGAGCATATAAAGATCTAAGGAAATTATGAAAAATCCTAGGAGGCAGTAAAATAATTATTGAAATTAAGAGAGTATATTGTCTCTAATTTTGGGTAATTTAATAAAATATAACCTTGGAAAAATAAAGAGGGAAAAATCAAAAAGTATTATAATGGTTAGAATGTCCCCGTAAATTCTAATATAATGCATGTGGCATAAAAGACTAATGTCAGTGCTAAAGTTGTGAGGTAATGAGTTATTCTAATTAAGAAAATTATCAACGATTAGTGGGTAATTAATTAAATAATTACTGGCTAATTATTTGGGCTTAAACAAAGGAAAATCCAAATATAATTATGTAAAACCCTATAATTAGTGGTTTCTAGTTAAAATTAGCATAAAATATATTTGCTAATTAATTGGAAATTATGAAGAAAAATTGGTGAGATTAAGTAATTTTAAGCCTAAATGCAAGAATGAACCAATAAGGGAATTTTGTGAAATTTTTAAGAAAATTGAAATATATAATTAATTAAATAATTAATTAATTAAAAAATAAATATTAATTATAATAAAAAGGGGCCAGCAGAATTTTGGGAAAAAATATGGATAAGAGTGAATGAGAAAATATCATGATATTTATTTGCAACTTGTAATATAATTATAATATAATTTATGTAAAAAGCAAATAGGATAAATGACCACGGATAGTGTAACATCCCATTTTCAAAAGCAATATATTTTTTTTTTTCATCCAAACATCTTTTTAAATAATCAGAGTAGAGCATCGGAGCGATTGAGTAACTGATATGTATGTATAAAATGCCGTAAGTCCTGCTTGGATACAACAAGAGCATAAGAACCGTGTGGTTCAAAGGTATAATACAACGAAAGAAATCTTCAACTGGATCTTCTACGTGGTCTCGCTTGCTTCTTTCCTCGGCCCTCGGTCCTCCGCACTGAAGCTATAGCCGAGATCCAATTTAGCGCATTGGATCTCGGGTAACTGTTAACCTCATGCTTATAAACAGTATATGTACAATGTATTTCCAATTTCACAAAGATTGATCAAGCGGGTACATGATCATTTAATAACAACATAAAACTGTAATAGTGATCTAAGTATGATTCCTTAATCACAGTGCGTCTAAGTACGGTTCCATAGACATAGTGCATCCATGTACGATTCCATAGACACGGTGTATCTAAGTACGGTTCCATAGACACGGAGTATCTAAGTACGGTTCCATAGACACGGAGTATTTAAGTACGATTCCTTAGACACTGAGCAAATAGCACCGAACGTAATGGCCGGGTAAGTGTCTATCATGGGGCCTCACCGACTTTACGGCGACTAATTGGCACACCCACATAGACTAGCCTTGCCTTCGGCACCAAACCATTCACATAACATATTATCACATATATTCATTCAATAATCATCGAGCTAGTGTTACGATGCGCGAACGTACATACTCCGTAAATCGAACGAATGGTCAGGTAAGTGTCTACCATGGGGGCCTCACCGACTTATACGGCGACTTATGGCACACCCACGTAGACTAGCCTTGCCTTCGCACCAAACTGTTCTAACATGTTTGTATTCAATAAACATACCATAACAATACACATAGCACATATATGCATACCATAAACATAAGAGTTAATGTTACGATGCGCGGACGTACATACTTCCGTAAACCGAACAGAATGGCTGTGTAAGTGTCTACCATGGGGCCTCACCGACTTATACGGCGACTTATGGCACACCTACGTAGACTAGCCTTGCCTTCGGCACCAAACTGTTCTAACATATTTGTATTCAATAAACATACCATAACAATACACATAGCACATATATGCATACCATAAACATAAGAGTTAATGTTACAGTACGCGGACGTACCTTCGTTGACGATGTTAGGTACTTCTGGCGGAAAACGTACTTTTACGGAAAAACGTGAAACAATGCACGTCGGGCAACAGAATCAAGAAGCGAGCAGAGTTTCTGATATCCTATAAGAGTAATATCACTTTCATTAGTGATTTGACAATATAACTGGCATTTTAGGTAAAAATTACCATTTTGCCCCTATACCCCTAATCGGCGGAATTTCGCCAGCACTTCGTTACTTTGGCTCCGACTTTCCAAAATTTTGCCAGAACTCCGACCCCACCATGATTTTCGAATTTAATACTTAAAATAAAACTAAAGATCTATCTAGCATTACTACTAAAACTACGGAAGAATTAAAGACTAAAGACCGTAAAAATTACCCGAGCTTATTTGCAAAATTCCCTGCTCCTTCCTCCTCCAGAGCACCTCTCTCTAACTTCTCTCTAGGAAATCTCAACTAGAGAAATGATTTTGGTGTGAAGAATGCAAAGGGAGAGCCTCCTATTTATAGGGAAAGTTGTGTGCACTATTCACACTTTGTCAGGCGGATTCTGGACCGTCGGATCGCATTTTGCCAAATGTCAAGATCCTCACCATGCCACTTGTCCAAACCATCCTCTCCCTTAGTTGGTGGTTTGTCACATCAATTAATGTGATGTGATGCTTTTGCTTTATGAACTTGTACCGATAAAGTTCCCGATCGGTGTCCGAATCGCGTAATCTCGGAAAAATCTCAAAATCCGAATCACAACTTTGAAGACATTTTCCTACTCATTAGAAATGTCTAAGTTAAACTAATTTTGATTCCATCCAGGGCTCCAAAAGTCGATCAAGTTTACGGAAAGCGTGATAGTTACTGAACTGAATTCGGAATCATCAACCTCGGACAAAAATTCACCGATTCCAAATATGTCCAGATAATTTCAAACTCATTCCTAGATGTTGAGTTAGAATTTATTTTCTTCGATCCAAAATGTGCCTATCTGCATCTTTCCCTATTTCGTCTTATTAGGAAAATGCTCTACCGTCCTCGGAATCAACTTCCGAAAAGTCCAATCGAAGATAAAAATCCACCGATCAATATTTTACCTTGACTTCGAAAACCTATTCCCGGTACTCTAGATAGGATCCGTTTCCTATTTATTATGTTACTATTCACTATATAATAAAATATTCATATGTCTTAATCAAAATCTCAAAAAGAACCTTATCCCTTATCCTTTGAGATTTTTGGTCCTTTTATTATTATTTTTAATTAATTTTCGTTTTAATTAATTAATTAATTATTTAATAATATATAAAATAATTATTTAATAATTTTTTTATATAATTTTTTTACAAAATTTTCCTATTGGTCCATTCTTGTATTTAGGCTTAAAATTACTTAATCTCATCAATTTTTCTTGAAAATTTCCAATTAACTAACAAATATATTTATGCTAATTCTTAGCCATTTACCACCAATTTTGGAGCTTTACATAATTATCCTTGAATTTCCTTTAGAAAATAAGATAATATAACATACTCTTTGAGACCACATATTCACCTTTTTTAAAAATAGCTATTTAATTTATCTGGGTATTACAGATAGAAATTAAATCCTATCTAAAAAATTATGGACAAGATTTCTAAAGTCAGAGAAAAATATTAATGAGTGAATTTTTATCTCGGACCGGACTGTTTCAGAAGTCATTTCCGTGATCGGAAGAATACTTAAGTAATAAGACGAAAAAGGGTAATCTGTGAAAGAGACAGAGAGTCACAAGTTGGAATTTGAAGAAAATAAATTATAACTCAACATCTGGGGATGAGTTGAAAATTATCTGGACATATTTGGAATCAGTGAGTTTTTGTCTCGACGTTGATGATTCCGGAAATTATTTCCGTAACCGAGCACGTTTTTCGAGAAACTTCAGCGGGACCGTTGAAACCCTGTATGGAATAAAAAATTAGGTTAACCTAGATATTTCTAATGAGTAAGAAAGGATCTTCACAGTTGTGATTCCGAATTTCTGAGATTTTGCGCGATTACGTGATTCGGACACCGATCGGGCACTCTACTGGTATAGGCTTCTAGAATGTGGCTATGTGGCACCACATTATTGGCTCATCCTTTGACTTTTGGGGAGCCAAGAGGACGACATCTAGGTGTAGGGAGGGGATGGAGCCACTTCATCCAAGTGCGATCCGACGGTTGATATCCGGTCTGGTAAAGCATGAATAGTGTCACAGAATTTGCCTATAAATAGGACTTCACCCCATTTGGAATTTTCACACCATTCTCACAAGCCAAGGTCGAATAGGGAGAAGCAAGGAGGAAGGATGAAGTCCGGGGAATTTTGCAGCGAAGCTCTGAGTAAGTTTTTCGGTCCTTAGTCTTAAGTTTCGGTAGTTAGAGTAGAAATGTTAGATTAGTCTTTAATCTTCCAAGTATGATTAGATATCATATGATAGGGGTATTTTAGTCATAAATTTCGAAAATTATGATGGAGTCGGAGTTCTGGCAAAATTTTGGAAAATCGGAGACAAAGTAGCGAAGCTCTAGCGAAATTCCGTCGATTAGGGGAATAGGGGCAAAATGGTAATTCATACCTAAAATGCCTGTTATGATGTCAAATATTGATAATGGTGATATTATCATTATAGGATATCAATAATCTTGATCTGCTGTCGTTACGCTGTCCGACGTGCCGCGCCCGCCGTTTTTCGTCAAAGTGCGCTCACAAAACGTAATGTAAGTACCGTATATTGTCAACGGAGGTACGGACGCGTACTGTAAAACTAATCCTGTGCTGCTTAAGTACATATATGTGATAGATACGTTCAGAGATTGATATACAGACAGTTTTACACGGGTTATAGTCATAATAATGCCGTTATGTTTTCCTAGCGCTGAGGACACGAGTGGTTATCGTGGCACTGGTTTTTGTGCAGGCTGTTGTTGTTATTACCTTATGGGGCTTTACATACTGCTCTGTGCTTATGTTCTGTCGTCATATTGATCATGCATCTGCTGTATGCTTATGTACTGATATACTGTTGTATTGTCTTGAATATCTGTTGTCTGTATACTGTATTGTTTGAGCATAAGGTTAACCGTTACCTGAGATCCAATGTGGTAAATTGGATCTCAGCTGTAGCTTCAGGGTCCGGAGGACCGAGAGTTGGAGACCGGGGGAAGCAGCATGATTAGACCGCTAGCCGGAGAATTTATATTCCGCTTTTGTACTTACTTTTGAAGAAGTAGGATGACTGTATTATCCATACAATGTTACACTATGGTTTATATATTTGAATATGTATCAGTTACTCTTTCGCTCCAATGCTCTACTCTGATTGAAAAAAAAAAATCGCTTTTAAAATGTGATGTTACAGATATATTAAAAGAATTTTGTCTCATAAATGTACTGAACCAAACACCCTCAAGTAGGACAGCTAAACAAGACTCAATTATTTAATACTCCACCGGTTCAAAATAGAAGATTCAAATAGCCTGTTAGTGTTAATCAAGAAATATGTTAGAATCAGTTAAAGGCAATAAATAGGGAAAATTTCAGAAAAAAATAATTTAAAATAGGGAAAAGATCAGACAAATAAGGGAATCCAATATCATAAATCTTAAATCAGACATGAGGGATGAATATGTAATTAGCAAATGTTTCCAAATAATCCAACTACCCCTTAGTTATTTGAGAAGCTCAAGTTGTCAATATCGATATTAGAGTTGTTAATTGTAATTTGTAAGTTGTTATTCTATACACATAAGTAGTCAATGACTATTGACAGCATTTGATGAGCTCAAATTGTCAATATAGATGTTAAAGTTGTTAATAGTGATTCTTAAGTTGTTATTATCTATACCTAAGTAGTTAATGACGTCTGAATGATTTGTGGTGGAGATAATGTGGTTGAAGTAGGTTTTTGTTATTTACTTTAATAAAATTGGGGCATGTATAATGAATACATTAGAGAAACATGAATGTTTTATAATATGACAAAGGATTCTTAATTTTATCAAAAATTGGTAAAAGTGAAGCATAAATGTGGCTCTCATAAAATTGGAGACAATATCACAGTCGGACTTTGTTTAATTAATGAGGAGGGGACCTAATTAATTAAAAGGAGATATATATAATTTTATTAAAAAATTCAATTAGATATTATATGAGATGAAGTAGTGGAAGGTGGAGATGGAGGGATCCGGATTGTCTCAGAATCTCTTGCCTCAGTATCCCTTAGTATCTTTTCTTCTGAGCCCTCCAAAAGTTGATCTAAGGGTCCAGAATTATTAAGGTAAAAAAACCGCATGCGGTAAATATAAAAATTTTAAAACTCTCTTTCTAGCCGTCAGATTCATTTTTGGACGGCCCAGATTAGGGTACTGAGAGAAAAGGAGGGAAGGATACTGAGATAATCCTTTTCTGGAGATGGACGATCAAGAAGAAGGTCTGATTTTCTGACACAGCAGATTCAGATGCTTCTGCTGACCCAATCTCATTTGTACGGGTCTTTCATTCCGCATCTACATTGCATATATATGAATTGGAATCAGTTAGGGTGCCTCTCCTCCATTAACCTTTTTAATCTAGGTGGTCCAAATTGAGTACTGATATAACCCTGGTGTAATGGGTAGAGATAGATAGGGATGCAAATCCATATACCCTCTACCATGGAAAGATGAGACGTACCGCGAGAAGGTCGGTAGTGCCCGGAATGGTGGGCCATAGGATGAACCCCGATCCAATTTCTCAAAACTTTAAGCAATAAATATATATGTTTTAGTTCCAATTGTTGTGCTATTTTTCTAATATTTATATCTGTTATGATTAAATAAAGGAAAAGTTAAAATATGGCCAACATAAGAGGTGCCGGTGCACCTAGAGGAAGAGGCCGAGGACGAGGCCGAGGTAGAAGAGGAGGCAGACAGCCTCAGGTTGGACGGAACCAAATACCAAACCAACCAGATCAAAACGAAATAGAAGAAATGAGAAGAACCCTACAAGAGCAGAGAGCTCTGATCGACGCACTTTTAGAAAGACAAAACAGACAAGACCAGGAAGCACAAAGGCAGTTAGAAGCATGACAACACGAGGAAGGGCGAAATGAGGAAAATGACGATGACAATGATGATGATGAAGAAGAGTATGATGACAATCAAAATGAAGAACATGATGAGGAGTCTGAGGGGTCTGAGAGATCCCAATCACTACCTAGGCGAGGACGAAGAGAAAGGACCACAGAAAGCTGGGTCAACCAGTTCTGCAAGCTCAAGCCACCCGGATTCCGTGGAAAGAATGAGTTAGTTGAGGATTGGCTTCTAAGTCTGGAGAAGATTTTTGAAGTCATTGAATGCCCGGCGAATCGGAAGGCTCAACTGGCAATCTACAAGCTAGAGGGCGATGTGTAACATCCCAAATTTTGGGATTTGAGATTTAGGTATTTTATGGGAATTAATTATGAAATTTTGGTTTAAAAGAATTATGAGATTAATTATTGAAAGTTTAGGCTTATTTTTCCCTTAATTAATTTATTTTGGGAAAATAATAATTCAATAAAGTATGCCTAAAATTATATATGAGAATTAAATTGTGAAGAATAGCCAATGATTAAACTTTTTTTTTATTAGAACCAATGATTAAACTTAATTATTTGGAAAATACTAAGAATTCTTAACATATATGCACATTTTCATTGAATAAACCAAAGCCCATATAATACACATATCAACCCATTATCCTAAATAAACCCAGCCCACAATCTATCATAACAAAAAGAATGAAAACGCAGAGGCAGGACATATACGTTTTCCAGCTTTTCCCTATTTCTTCGGTCAAATGCAGAAGTTCACAGTGGAAAAAAATGAGAGAAGAAAGGAAACTGAAAACAGATCAGCAAGTAATAGCATCAATCACGGAAACACTAAAATGAGTTAAGAAACTAGTATCCCAAAACCATCTCAGTCAACACAGTGTGAGATCACCACCAACGACTCCATGCATCTATCGTCAGCGAAACAGACCCCTCATGCGTCTCAAACCAAACACCATGAACCCATGGGTAATTCCTTTTGGACCTTCACTCTCGGCTGGACCCTTAGGTCCTTATGTATATATATACACCATTGCTCCTCTTCATTCATTAACACAACGAGCAGCAAAGAGTGAGAGGGGAAAGAGAGAGAGAGTAAGTCCGAGAGAGAGAGAGAGAGTCCGAGGCAAGAGAGGAGGAGAGTTTCGGTTCTTGCTTTGTTGCTCTGTTTCTGATCCAGAAAAACAGAGGTAACTTCCAAGCTTCCATCCCTTCTTGTATCCATGTTAAACCAACGTGAGTTACTGTGTAGCAAGCCATAGGAAGCCTACTGTATATATATAGATGTAAAACCATTGGAAGTTGCTGTCACAACTAGAATCTACTGTCAAAATGCTGCACATATATATATTAGTATGTGTAGGTGTATGATGTGTGTTTGTCTTAGTGTGTGCGTTGGATATATAAGTTAGTTAATGGATTAATGAGGAAGAAAGAGTTTGCTGTTTATTAGTTTTCTTTAAGTTACGGCATATATATATATATATATATATATATATATATATATATATATATATATATAACGCGTTGCTGATGTCTGCGTTTGAAAAGTGTTGAAGAAAACCGAAAAAAAAAACAGGGATTTGGATTATTTATAGGCGTGAGACATGTAGTTGATATAATAATACACACACACACTACTGTCATATCTATATATATGTTGCCGTCATTAGTTTCTATCAAGTAGTTATATATATGTATATATATATATATAGGTGTCTACGTGTTTGCCTAAGAAAAGAGAAAGCTTTTGCTTTGTAAAATTTGTATTATATATGTGCAAGTCGTGTACAGGGAAAGAGAAACGATAGGAAAAGCTTTTTCTTTTATATATATATATATATATATATATATATATATATATATATATATATATATATATATATATATATATATATATATAAAAAGAAAAAGAAAAAGGAAACATGATCTTTGCTGTTAGTTGTGATTATGTGGTTATATATATCTCATGTACCCTTTATTTGAGGACTTCTTGCTCTTTAAAATATAAATGGTTGAAGTTCATAGAAGTATTTTGCTAACAAATATTTTGGAGCTGCATATTTATAAGAAACAGAAATATAAACGTGGCTGTTAGAGAAAAAAATAGGAGAAACGTTGCTGATCTATATTTATATACTTATATCTTGGTAGTATCTATAAACTCCTATATAATAGGATCTAGTCTAACTAAGTTCTATATTATTTCACTTGTAATATTATTTACAAAATAATATATACACACACATAGCGAAGCATATTTTATGTGGTGGCAATATTTATTAAACTAATTGTGGTAAAATAATAATAAATGGTAAAATAATGATGATGATGATGATAATAATAATAATAATAATAATATAAATAATATAAATAAATATTATTATTATTATTATTAAAAAGGGAATAAATAATAAAGGAAATTATTAAATAATAATTAATGGAAAAGGGTAGTTTAAGGTTTTAGAATAGTTCGAGTAATATGTTAATAGAAATTTATGTGTGTGATTTTGTAGACTCTCATTAAGAGCTTTGGAGTGACACTTGTGTGTGTTACCTGTACATTAGAGAGTAACTGGTAACTCTGAATATTCTTACTTACACTTGTAAATTGTGTATGATTGTGAGTAACTATCTTTTATTTAAAATTAAAGGACTGAATCATATGTATATGTGTATGTATTGTAAATTGATATTTTATATCAATTGAAGCATGATTTATTATTACTGAACATATTTGTCATGGCGGCTGTATTTGTGATGGGTTGGAGTAAGGAGGGATTTGTATGTTGAGATCTTTTACCACGTGGTATGTCATCACTCTGTGCACAGTGGGATGACACTTGTCAGGGCCCCTTCTTCCATGTTTTCCTTTGGCCGGAAATGCATTGGAGTTGTGGGACATGTGACACCTCATTAGTTGTATTCTTTTAAGGAGGGGAGCCATAGTCCATGCTTAAGCTCTATACCTTTGGCCGGGTGTATCTTAAGTTTTGGTGAGCTTGGGACAATCCAGTCAAATGGATGAGTTCCTATTGGACTATGTGTTAGCCTATGGCTCCAGTCAGCGGTTGAGGATGGACGGTGATATAAGGGAGGCTGCATACTGCATATTGTATAATAGTACGTTTCACATTGACATCATGATAATTTATGTTGTATGAAATTATGGTATATACAAATATATATGTACTCAGCTCCTACTTTTTGTCATATGTGACTTACTTGTGTACGGTAGAAACTTTCAGTAGTTACTGAGATGTCAATCTCACCCTATATTAAAAATTTTCAGGTGATTGTTCTAGTAGGGAGCAAGGGAAAGAACCTATGGAGTGAGCCTTGAAGGCTCAGTTGTGCTCCTAGAACTTATGTTATGTTATTCTATTTGCCATGACTACAAGACTTCCGCTTTGTATTTTATTATTAAATATTTTGAGAATTCATGTTGACTCAAAAAAATACATTTTGAATTGATTAATGATTTGGATGTTGGACATCCTTGTTAGAGATATTTCAAGTGTTTTGGCGATGATTTTGGGTGTTGGATTTTGGGTTGTTACACGATGCACACAGGTGGTGGAAGAGTGTTTCCACAACTTTACAGATCAGTATGGCCCTGTTACTTGGGAGACGTTCCTGGAAAAATTCAAAGAGCAATATTTCCCTCCCTCGATACAGGTGATTAAGGAGGAGGAATTTTTGCATATCCAGCAAGGTCAGGAAGAATCATTTGATGATTACTTCGCCCGATTCACCAACCTATCTCGATACTCATCATATCTGAAGAGCAACGTCAATGAAAGCTGGAAGGCTAACATGTTGGTGTATGGGCTAAAGTATGATATACGGGCGAGACTGGTATCTCAACAGTTTCCTGACATGGCCAAAGCTGTGGAATCGTGCCGATTGACCGAGCGCAACTTGAAGGAACTGCGCAGATTCCAGAGCCTTGAGGGTAACAATGCTGGTCGTGGTGGGTCTAACCGCGGAGGTTCCTCGTAGAAGAGGAAGGCACCTTGGAACAATAACCAGGGTGGGAACAAGAGGCCGTATCAAGCTGGGCAACAGAACAATCCCAGGCAGCCGGGATCCCAAACTTGTCCAAAATGCAAGAAGTACCATCCGGGAGCCAACTGTGATGGGAAGCAAATCTGCTGAATGTGGATGGGCGAGTTTCAAAAGTAGACCGTATCCGATTACCACTTCATGGCATCGACGTTATACTCGGTTTAAACTGGCTGACGGAAAACGGTGCAATGATTGACTGTGGCAGCAAGCGGATATCATTTCCCAATTCACCTAGCAGAGACAAGGTTGATGTGAGCCTGAACTTTCTCTGTACTACAGAAGCTGATAGATGCTTGAAGTAGGGATGCCAAGCGTACATGGTATTCTTTTCAATAAAAGCAAAAGCTGACCTTTCTCTCGAGGATATTCCTGTAGCCAATGAATTTCCTGATGTGTTTCCGGAGGATCTCACCGAGCTACCTCCTATCCGAGAAGTGGAGTTCACGATTGAATTAATGCCTGGTACAGGATCAATATCAAAGGCGCCGTATCATATGGCTCCGAACGAGATGCAGGAGTTGAAGAAGCAACTAGAAGAATTACTAGCTAAGGGGTTCATTCGACCCAGTGTATCACCATGGGGAGCCCCAGTGCTGTTCGTGAAAAAGAAAGACGAGAGTCTTCGACTCTGTATCGATTACCGTGAACTGAACAAAGTAACAGTCAAAAATAAATACCCACTTCCACGGATTGATGATCTTTTGGATCAGCTATCTGGTTCTACTGTCTTTTCAAAGATTGACCTGCGTTCGGGATACCATCAGTTGCGTGTTAAAGATGGTGATGTTCCCAAGACGGCTTTCAGGACCAGGTACAGGCATTACGAATTCCTTGTGATGCCTTTCGGATCAACAAATGCACCTGCAGTATTCATGGATTACATGAACCGGATTTCATGTCAACACCTAGATCAGTTTGTAGTGGTGTTCATTGACGACATCCTTATCTATTCTAAGAGCAAAGAAGAGCACGAAGAACATCTGCGACAAGTATTGTGTATACTTCGTGAAAAGCAACTCTATGCTAAGCTGAGCAAATGCGAATTTTGGCTGCCGGAAGTTAAATTTCTGGGCCATGTGATATCAAGTGGCGGAGTTGCAGTTGATCCAGGCAAGGTGGAAGTAGTTCTGTACTGGAAAAGGCCAGAGACAGTGACGGAGATACGTAGTTTTCTGGGTCTGTCAGGATATTACCGCAGATTCATACGGGATTTCTCGCGTCTAGCCTTACCATTGACGAAGCTTACGAGGAAGAACCAACCCTTTGTATGGGGAGACGACTGTGAGGAGAGCTTTCTGAGACTGAGGGAGAGGTTGACTACAGCACCGGTATTGGTCATCCCAGATCCGAGTGAGACGTATGTTGTCTATAGTGATACCAGTGGGCATGGATTGGGATGTGTCCTAATGCAACAGGGCAGAGTGGTGGCTTATGCCTCTCGTCAGCTGAAGCCTCACGAGTTAAATTACCCTACACACGATTTAGAGCTTGCGGCTATCGTGTTTGCTTTGAAGATATGGAGGCATTATCTGTACGGTGTGACCGTAGAACTGTACTGTGACCACAAGAGCCTGAAGTACCTTTTCGATCAACGAGAACTCAACATGAGACAGCGTCGCTGGATGGAATTGATTAAAGACTACAACCTGGAGATCAAGTATCATCTGGGTAAAGCAAACGTCGTTGCGGATGCTCTTAGCCGGAAGACGGTGCAGGTGGCATACATGATGATACAAGAGCAGAAATTACTGGAAGATTTCAGAGATCTGAATCTATCCAATCAAATCTGCGTGGGTCTCAACACACCAACTGATGCCTATCTTGCTACTCTTCTTGTGAGTCAAGGGGAGTATGATCTGAGAGACGAAGTTGACGAAGCTCAAAAGCAAGATGATTGGGCTATCGAGATTCGTGAGAAGATCTCTCAAGGTGAGACCTAAGACCATGATCTATCACCTAGTGGTTTGGTCAGGTACAAGAAGCGAATCTATATATCGCTAGTTGATGAATTAAGGCGGAAAGTACTGGATGAGGCTCATAAGAGTAAATATACTCTACATCCAGGCATGGTCAAGATGTACCAGAACATGAAATCCGAACTCTGGTGGCCTGGGTTGAAGAAAGATGTAGCCCAGTTTGTGGCCAAATGCTTGACCTGTCAGAAGGTGAAGATTGAACACCGTCGACCCCCTGGTCTTTTGCAAGGACTCGAATTGCCTGAATGGAAATGGGAGAACATAGCCATGGATTTTGTGGTGGGTTTGCCCAAGATCAGGAATCACGATACGATCTGGGTAGTTGTTGACCGATTAACTAAGTCAGCACACTTTATTTCCATCAGTATCCACTACTCTCCGGAGCGATTGGCGGAGATTTATATCAAAGAGATTGTGAGGCTACACGGTGTCCCTAAGAGTATTATCTCTGACCGGGATGCGCGGTTCCAATCCGTTTACGCAGAAATACTTGAAGGTATAGGTACCAAGCTGAGGTTCGGCTTATCACCCTCACACCGACGGTCAATCTGAGAGAACGATACAAACGCTGAAGGATATGTTGCGAGCATGTGCCCTAGATTTCAAAGGAAATTGGGATCGACATCTTGCGCTAGCTGAGTTTGCATATAACAACAGTTATCATGCTAGTATACAAATGGCCCCGTTTGAGGCATTGTACGGGCGGAAGTGTCAATCACCATTATGCTGGACAGATTCGTCCGAGAAGCAGTTACTTGGGCCGTATATGATAGAATAGACCTCCGAACAAATCGCGTTGATCAAGAAAAGACTCCTAGCAAAGACAAAGCGAGACGTAAGAGCTACGCTGACAAAAGGAGGAGACCTCTGAAGTTCTATGTCGGCGACCATGTGTTTCTAAAGTTATCCCCAGTAACCGGTGTCGGTAGAATGCTTAAGAGGAAGAAGCTCAGTCCACGGTATGTAGGACCGTTTGAAATTTTGACCGAGCGAGGACAAGTAGCTTATCAGATAGCCCTACCCCCGAATCTAAGTAATCTCCACGACGTTTTCCACGTGTCACAATTGAAGAAGTACCAACCAGACGCGATCATGTCATCGAGTACGAGGACGTTGAAGTACGGCATGATAATACCTTCGTAGTCGAGCCGGAACAAATTATCGGACACCAGGAGAAACGGCTTAGAAACAAGACCATACCGATAGTGAAGGTAGTCTGGAAGGGATTATCACCCGAAGAGGCAACTTGGGAAACTGTGAGAGAGATGAAGGAGAAATACCCGGAGTTCATGGCCCGGAGTTTAGTTACTATAGAGTAAATTTCAGGGGCGAAATTTTGTTTAACGGGGGGAGAAATGTAATACCCGGATAAATAAAATGGTCATTTCTGATAAGTAAAATTGTGGTCTCAGTTTCTATGTTGTGTTTATCATTTTTATGAGGGAAAAATCCCTCGAAAATTAGGGAAAAAGAATAAGGAGTCAAAATGACTAAAATGCCCTTGGGAGCATATAAAGATCTAAGGAAATTATGAAAAATCCTAGGAGGCAGTAAAATAATTATTGAAATTAAGAGAGTATATTGTCTCTAATTTTGGGTAATTTAATAAAATATAACCTTGGAAAAATAAAGAGGGAAAAATCAAAAAGTATTATAATGGTCAGAATCTAGTATAATGCATGTGGCATAAAAGACTAATGTCAGTGCTAAAGTTGTGAGGTAATGAGTTATTCTAATTAAGAAAATTATCAACGATTAGTGGGTAATTAATTAAATAATTACTGGCTAATTATTTGGGCTTAAACAAAGGAAAATCCAAATAAAATTATGTAAAACCCTATAATTAGTGGTTTATAGCTAAAATTAGCATAAAATATATTTTCTAATTAATTGGAAATTATGAAGAAAAATTGGTGAGATTAAGTAATTTTAAGCCTAAATGCAAGAATGGACCAATAAGGGAATTTTGTGAAATTTTTAAGAAAATTGAAATATATAATTAGTTAAATAATTAATTAATTAAAAATAAATATTAATTATAATTAAAAAGGGCCAGCCGAATTTTTTCCAAAAATATGGATGAGAGTGAGTGAGAAAATATCATGATATTTATCTGCAACTTGTAATATAATAATAATATAATTTACGTAAAAAGCATGATAAATGACCACGGATAGAAATTAAATCCTATCTAGAAAACCATGGATAAGATTTCTAAAGTCAGAGAAAAATATTAATTAGTGAATTTTTATCTCGGACCGGACTGTTTCAGAAGTCATTTCCGTGATCGGAAGAATACTTAAGTAATAAGACGAAAAAGGGTAATCTGTGAAAGAGACAGATAGTCACAAGTTGGAATTTGAAGAAAATAAATTATAACTCAACATCTGGGGATGAGTTGAAAATTATCTAGACATATTTGGAATCAGTGAGTTTTTGTCCCGACGTTGATGATTCCGAAAGTTATTTCCGTAACCGAGCACGTTTTTCAAGAAACTTCAGCGGGACTGTTGAAACCCTGTATGGAATAAAAAATTAGGTTAACCTAGATATTTCTAATGAGTAAGAAAGGATCTTCACAGTTGTGATTCCGAATTTCTGAGCTTTTGCGCGATTACGCGATTCGGACACCGATCAAGGACTCTACCGGTATAGGCTTCTAGAATGTGGCTATGTGGCACCACATTATTGGCTCATCCTTTGACTTTTGGGGAGCCAAGAGGACGGCATCTAGGTGTAGGGAGGGGATGGAGCCACTTCATCCAAGTGCGATCCGACGGTCGATATCCGGTTTGGTAAAGCATGAATAGTGTCACAGAATTTGCCTATAAATAGGACTTCACCCCATTTGGAATTTTCACACCATTCTCACAAGCCAAGGCCGAATAGGGAGCAGCAAGGAGGAAGGAAGAAGTCCGTGGAATTTTGCAGCGAAGCTCTGAGTAAGTTTTTCGGTCCTTAGTCTTAAGTTTCGGTAGTTAGAGTAGAAATGTTAGATTAGTCTTTAATCTTCCAAGTATGATTAGATATCATATGATAGGGGTATTTTAGTCATAAATTTCGAAAATCATGATGGAGTCGGAGTTCTGGCAAAATTTTGGAAAATCGGAGACAAAGTAGCGAAGCTCAGCGAAATACCGCGATTAGGGAATAGGGGCAAAATGGTAATTTATAACTAAAATGTCTGTTATGATGTCAAATATTGATAATGGTGATATTATCATTATAGGATATCAATAATCTTGATCTGCTGTCGTTACGCCGTCCGACGTGCATTCTTTGTCAACCCGTTGTTTCCGTCAAAAGTGCAATTTTCGTCAAAACATACCAGAAGTACTGTATATTGTCAACGGAGGTACGGACGCGTACTGTAACACTAATCTTGTGCTTCTTAAGTACATATATGTGATAGATACGTTGATATACAGACAGTTTTTATACGGGTTATAGTCATAATAATGCCGTTATGTTTTCCTAGCGCTGAGGACACGAGTGGTTATCGTGGCACTGATTTTTGTGCAGGCTGTTGTTGTTGTTGTTACCTTATGGGGCTTTACATAGTGCTCTGTGCTTATGTTCTGTCGTCATATTGATCATGCATCTGTTGTATGCTTATGTACTGATATACTGTTGTATTGTCTTGAACATCTGTTGTCTGTATACTGTATTGTTTGAGCATAAGGTTAACCGTTACCTGAGATCCAATGTGGTAAATTGGATCTCAGCTGTAGCTTCAAGGTCCGGAGGACCGAGAGTTGGAGACCGGGGGAAGCAACATGATTAGACCGCTAGCCGGAGAATTTATATTCCGCTTTTGTACTTACTTTTGAAGAAATATGATGATTGTATTATCCATACAATGTTACACTATGGTTTATATATTTGAATATGTATCAGTTACTCTTTCGCTCCAATGCTCTACTCTGATTGAAAAAAAAAAAATTCGCTTTTAAAATGTGATGTTACAGATATATTAAAAGAATTTTGTCTCATAAATGTACTGAACCAAACACCCTCAAGTAGGACAACTAAACAAGACTCAATTATTTAATACTCCAGCGGTTCAAAATAGAAGATTCAAATAGCCTGTTAGTGTTAATCAAGAAATACGTTAGAATCAGTTAAAGGCAATAAATAGGGAAAATTTCAGAAAAAAATCATTTAAAATAGGGAAAAGATCAGACAAATAAGGGAATCCAATATCATAAATCTTAAGTCAGACATGAGGGATGAATATGTAATTAGCAAATGTTTCCAAATAATCAAACCACCCCTTAGTTATTTGAGAAGCTCAAGTTGTCAATATCGATACCGGAGTTATTAATTGTAATCTGTAAGTTGTTATTCTATACACATAAGTAGTCAATGACTATTGACAGCATTTGATGAGCTCAAATTGTCAATATAGATGTTAAAGTTGTTAATAGTAATTCTTAAGTTGTTATTATCTATACTTAAGTAGTTAATGACGTCTGAATGATTTGCGGTGGAGATAATGTGGTTGAAGTAGGTTTTGGTTATTTACTTGAATAAAATTGGGGCATGTATAATGAATACATTAGAGAAACATGAATGTTTTATAATATGACAAAGAATTCTTAATTTTATTAAAAAGTTGGTAAAATTGAAGGATAAATGTGGCTGTCATAAAATTGGAGACAATATCACACGAGTACTTTGTTTAATTAATGAGGAGGGGACCTAATTAATTAAAAGGAGATATATATAATTTTATTAAAAAAATTCAATTAGATATTATATGAGATGAAGTAGTGGAAGGTGGAGATGGAGGATGAAGAAGAAGGTCCGATTTTCTGACACAGCAGATTCGGATGCTTCTGCTGACCCAATCTCATTTGCACGGGTCTTTAATTCCGCATCTACATTGCATATATATGAATTGGAATCAGTTAGGGTGCCTCTCCTCCATTAACCTTTTTAATCTAGGTGGTCAAGATTTGATATTTTTTCTTTTAATTTTTCTTAAAAAATTATTTTAATAGGGTAGAGAATTTAAAATTAAAATAATATCTTAATTAATGTTTTTTCAAAAAATAATTTTTTTATTCAAAAAGCATATTTTAAAAAATATCAAATCCTTAATGTTCAGATCCAATTTGGATGATCCAGATTGAATAAGTTGATGGGTCCATATGAATTTTTATACACTAATTCCTCTTACTATAAATGTATGATGGAGCCAATGT
This sequence comes from Acacia pycnantha, assembly GCA_025563575.1. Taxonomy (NCBI): domain Eukaryota; kingdom Viridiplantae; phylum Streptophyta; class Magnoliopsida; order Fabales; family Fabaceae; genus Acacia; species Acacia pycnantha. Next base: position 977,962 of record JAMWYP010000167.1, on the reverse strand, counting down.
GAGTTGGCATAGATGGTAAGGGATCCAGGATTAGGCCCTTGGGTCGTGGGTTCGATCCCCTCTGCCGTCGCTGGGACTCCTTTGGTAGGCGATCTCGTAAGTCCCCAGTAAGTGCTCATAGAGCCCGGGGCCGTGCCCTGGCCTTGGTGGGGGACTGATGTCGAACCCCTCCAAAACTTTCTTCTTATCAAAAAAATAAATAAATAAATAAATAAATAAATAAATAAATGTATGATGGAGTTAAATTTTTTAAGAGATATTAAGAAAATTAACTAAACTATTTTAAAATATTTATATTTATCATTTTTTCTTCAAATTATTTTACTTAACTTATAAATTGATATATAATCTAAAGATACACAATATATGCTATAATTAAATAACTTATTCAACTTTCATAATCTCTCTAAAAAAGCTAACAATGTTTTATATTTGAACAAGAAAAAATAATATAGGGAAAAAATAATATTTAGAAGAAGGAAGGAGAAGGCAAAAATCTTAGGTGAAAATCATTTTATTGCCATTAACGTTGCTGATACAAAAATCACGAATACCTTACCAATTCTTGTCAATTCTTGAGAATTGGTTGCCAATTCTTGAGAATTCGAGAATTGGTAAGGTATTCTCAAAAATTGGTTGCCAACAATATATATTCTTGAAAATATATATTATTTTCGGTGGCTAACACAGTTTAAATGTCAATATTTTTCACACAAAAAGTACAGAGGATTATTATTTTTTATTTTTTTGGTTGTCCACCCGGTTCACCAGAGCTTCGTCCTGACTAATTCAAATCCGACCCGTGTCGTGCACCTGCCTATGGTGGGAGAGTCTCCCGGCAGAACTTTTTTGCATTTACAAAGCTCAAACTCGAGATTTTGCTTAAGCGACACAAACCGCTTACCACTTATGTCAATCCGGTAGAAAATTATTTTTTTATCAACACTTGATTGAGTCAAACTCAAATCAAAACAGTCCAAATTCGGCGTAGCCTCGAAGGAATGCCCCGTTATTATTGTCCAGCGCTCGGATCCTCTCCGGCCTTCCGCAGTTGTTTTTTATTTTACTCACACACACACGTATGTATGTGTGTCTATATATATATATATATATATGTTTCTCTAATTCTCCGTTGGCCATCATCTAGGAAGTTGTGCAATTATCAAACTTTCTCAACTTTGACTTACAACACCTCATCTTTAATTAATCAAGATTGGCACCACTCTCTTCACCAAATTCATTGGTCTTACTTGTTACTGAAATCGGAAATACTGCTTTCGGTTCTACTTATAAGATAAAATTTGTAATAAAAAATGAACTATAAATTTTATCTTAAAATTAGAACCGAAGATAATATTATCTTCTTCACAAATATGAGTTTTAATAGGCATTATTGTCATAGAATCATTTGCCATAAAAGTACTTCTTTCACAGAATTCTTATGGAGAAATCAACTTTGCTTTGCTCTCCAAGTGTGGATTCATAAATCTGACATGAGATGCAAAACCACTTCTCACAATATATTATGTCAAGAAAAGCTTCATATGTATTCTCCTATTCAAACCTCTAATTCACTGAGTATCACCTGATAGAATCATGATAAAATAGAACCACAGTGGTATATATATTCAATATAACCACTTATTTGAAAACTGAGATCATGATACTCATGATAGTAATTAAATGAATATCTAGTATATTTGGTTGAATATATCATAATTAGTAATATTACACGGCTAATACACAATTAAATGGAGGGATGAGATTGTATATATATGGAGGGAGAGGGAGAGTATATATATAGAGATGGCCTAAAGTCTAAACGCAACCCTAAAAAAAGCAGCGGCAATCACAGCCAAATTAAACTAGCATTAATTGAGAAGTGTAATTAAATTAGTTTTTTTTTTTTTGTGGGGAGCGTGTGAACAGAATTAAAAGAGAGTATATAGAGGAGGGAGAAGGGGTGCCACCTTTTGGTATGAACTCATGGTATCTCCAAATCATTATGAACTTGAGCCTAATTAATCTTTGTTAGGCCGAAGAAGTTAAGGTTAAAGTCATTCTAACAAACACATTTTTTGAAATTTGAACTTATGTTCTTCTTCTTACAAAAATGAGACCGCTTATAATTTCAACCAACTGCTTATTAAAAAGAGAACCCCTTTTATATAATGAGAGTATGGCGGCTAAGTCAGAGCAAAAAAAAAAGTATGGCGGCTAAGTGCACCAAACAATAAAGGCAATAGGGCATGTAGTGTAGTGCGGCCAACACCTGTGGGGTAGCTTGCCCCAAAAACCTCCCTCGTGACACCTTCCCACTGTCCCACCACCCCAGCCAACTAATTCCAAACACATCACACAACAATCCAAACAAGTATTAGTGCTGATTCATAATGGCAACCCAAGGCCTTTTAAAGCAGTATACTACCTTCGGATCTAATTATAAGAATACTTTTGTAGTACAAATTATACTACAAAAGTATTCCTATAATTAGAATTGGAGGCAGTATTAATACTTCCTCTCTCCTAAATATAAGTTTCAAACGACTAATTTATCTAATTTATCGTTTAAAAAAAACAGTTAAAATTAGTTAAGAGTGTCACTTTTTTTTTGGTCCCAACTATGCCCTAATTTTAAAAAGGATAAGTGAAAGGGAAAATAAATATACAACAAATAAAGTTAAAGGTAAAGTTGAAAAAATTGCAATAAATGCTTTGACAAATCTAAAATAAAACTTATATTTTAGGATAAACTTATTCTTAAATTTGGATATTATATTTAAGGACAAGCTAGTATATAATATTATTGAGTCAAATTCAACTATTGTTGAATCTAAATAGGGCTAATATCATCTTTGGTCCCTTAAATTTACCTACATTTTGATTTTTGTATCTCAAGTTTCAAACTATTAAATTTAATCCCTTTAGGGGTAAAATTGTCCAAGTATAAATTGAGTTATAGGGACCAATATTTTAAATAAAATAAAACTTGATGGATCAACTTATGATTTAAAACTTGAGGAACCAAAACTAGGATGATGGTAAATTTTAAAAATCAAAGATTATAGTAACCCGCCTAAATAAGACTAACTCTCCTTTAACTATGGGATAAAGGGTCTTATTTGTCCCGGAAGTTTTATCTCAAGAGCACTTAGCACCAAGAAGTCTTTTTTGGAGCAAAATTGCCCCAGAAGTTAACAAAATAGAGCAATTTTGCCCACGAAGTTTTTTTAGGAGCAATATTGCCCTAAAAGTTTTAGAATGCACATTATGTGCACATACTTATGTGCTCATACCTCTATTAGAGGTGTTTTTTAATTTTTTATATATTGTATTTATTTAGATTTAAATTATATGCTGCTTTCTGGAATTTTTTTTGCACCCAGTATCTCAAATTAATTAGTTTCTAGTTCTGCATTTATATATAACACCAGTATCATGGAAAATAATTAATTTGAGATACTGGGTGAAAATTTTTTTCCAGAAAGCAGCATATAATTTAAATCTAAATAAATACAATATATATAAAAATTAAAAAAAATATGCTCATACCTCTAATAGAGGTATGAGCACATAATTGGGCACATAAGTATGTGCACCCAAAGTTTTGAATTAGGAGCAATATTGCCCTAGAAGTTTTTTTTAGGAGCAATTTTGTCCTGAAAGTTTACAAATTGGAGCAACAATTTAATGGTCAAGATTAATGGAAGGACAAAATTACTACGTTTTTAAATTTTCGGGGTAATTTAGCTCCAAAAAAAACTTTCGGGTGCTGAGTAATCTTGAGCAAAAACTTCCAAAATAAATAAGACTCTTATCCCTTTAACTATTACAAACTTGGAACTATGGGATCTCATGCTTCAAACAATCATACGAGTGGCTCTTTGTACTAAAAGCGTTTGACGGTCAACAATATATGGTAACAACTTCATTAAACCAAAACCCATTCAAAAGGACCCAATCATCTTTAGCCTATCACATTAATTGACCACATTCATCTCTGCTGACTCAAACTCCGGCCCATACAACTTCTTCTCCGTTAACCTTTCTTTATTAACCTCAAGTCTCCTCTATCAATTCAAATCAATTTGACAAGCGTCGTCATCATCAATCAATCATCATCAATCAACTTCATAGTAATACCTGCTAAATAACTCGATTAGCCCAAAAACAGGTCAGATAAATACAGAATAAACAATGATGATGCGTAATTAATGGTGTTTGAATATAAGAAAGAAAGGGAGTTGACTTTGAAATTAGACACTAAATTAGGTATCATAATTATATTAATAACTATATCTGTGTTTCGTGTATTAAAAAGAAATCCACTTTCCATGATTGTAGAGATCTTCATAACTAATTTGGGTTTAACTTGATAAACTGAATTTAAATCTTCAATAATCAATCAACTTCATACTAGAAAACTTGTAATACCCACTAAATAAACTTATTAACTCAAAAATGGGTCAGATAAACACAAATTAAAAAATGATGATGCGTCCTGGATAGGTGCAACAGGCAATTTTTATGGGGCAGTACTGTGAATCAGCACAAAGTACCGCTAGTGGCGTGGGACTCTGTTTGCACGCCCAAAGTGCGGGGCGGTTTGGGGCTTCGTCATGCAAAGTACCAGAATCAGGCTTTTCTTATGAAGATTGGATGGGGTCTGTCAAATAGAATAGATAATCTTTGGGTTCAGGTTATGCGAAACAAGTGCAACTGTGGCACTGACTTGATACCTAATATTGATTTAAATAAGTCTGGCTCGAACCTCTGGAGTAGGATTAAGAGAACATGGGGTAAGGTTCAGGAAGGTACTGAGATTATGGTGAATGGCCAGCAGCGGTGGAAGTGGAATAAAAGTGGAGTCTTCACAGTTAAGTCAGCGTACAACTCTTTCCAAAACGATGTGCGAATGCCAGATCCCATTTGGGCAAAGATTTGGAAGCTTAAAATTCCTGAACGTTGCAAAATGTTTGCTTGGTTGGTCATGCATAAGCGCCTATTAACTAATGCATCAAGAGTTAAGTGAGGCATGAGTTCGGATGCTGCATGTCCTGTGTGCCAAGGGCAATGTGAGACGTTGCAACACCCGTTACGGGACTGCCCTGAGACTCTCAGCTTTTTCAAGAAATTGGTTCCTCCGAGGCTCTGGCGTAAGTTCATTTCTCTGCCATTTGAGGCTTGGTTTCAATGGAATCTTGGTTATAGGGGAAATAACCAGAATCGGGAGGAATGGCGTCATTCTTTCATCATCGCATGTTGGTGGCTCTGGCGGCGACGCAACGCTGTTGTTTTCGAAGGTAAGAGAATACCGACCTCCTCTCTACAAGCTCGCATTAGTGCTACAATCAGTAGCCTTCATGACGCTCGCAGTAGACTGGGCACGATGGCTGGTGGGATGGTCCCTCGCGACAAGCAAAGGTCACAGTGGAAGCCTCCACCGGCAGGGTGGGTTAAGGTTAATACCGACGGGGCTTTTTCACAGATTGGGGCTGGTATAGCGAGCGGTGGAGTGATTCGCGGTGAGCATAGTAACTTCCTGAAGGCTTTTATGCATGGTTCTGAAACCCGGACCGGACCAGCCGGTTCGGACCGGAAACCGGTGAACCGGCCGAACAACCGGTCCGAGTTAGGTTACAACCCGGGGTCCCGAGTTGAGCCGGGGTCAACTTGGGAAACTCGGCCAGAACCGGCCGAGTTGGCCGAGTGAAAGCCACAAAGATTTTAAAAAAAAAAATCTATTGAACAAGAAGAAGAGGAGTGTCGGCGGTGGGTTTGTTGAAGGTCGAAGGTCGAAGCTCGGCAACCAAATCCTCCATCCATGAGGAAGGTCCTCCACCATGATAATAGCGAATGACCTCCTTCAGCGACGGCGGCAACCGACCTCCATCTTCTTTAACCTCCTCCCGCAAGTGAACACGTTTCCATCCTCATCTTTCTCTGGCATCAACGCCGACTTCGCCGTTTGAGGGATGACTGGAGGAGACGAAGTAGAACTGAAGAAGTCGGTGAAACGCGTGAGAGAGAAGAATCAAGAAGTTGGTGAAATAGTCAAATATGAAATGCCTCACCACCCCTTCCCAATTCAAATATTTTTAAAATTACAAAGGGGTAGGGTGTTGCTTTTGAAGTCAAAAAAAAAAAAAAAAGAGAGAGCAGGTTGTGCACCTAAGGGGTAGGGGAGACGTGTGAAATGGTGAAGGACAGCGCTCAGAGCCTCAGAATGTGCAGAGAAAGGTCATATCATCACTGCTTCCAAAACTATTATTTTATAGGAAATATAAAATTAATTTTTTTAATAATTTCTTATTAATAATTTTAAAATCTTCACTTCCTTATCGGTTTAGTCCCGGTTTGACTCCAGTTTGACCCTGGTCTGACCCACTGACCCTTAACCCAGTACTCCGACCGGTTCACTGATCGGTCCGATTTTAATAACCTTGCTTTTATGTTCAAAGGAGCTGATGGAGATAGTCTCTCCGCCGAGCTTTGGGGCTGTCTGCACAGCCTCAAATTGACTTGGGACCTGGGATTCAGATCTATAATCCTAGAAACTGATTCTACTGATGTTGTTGACCTGCTCAAGAACGTGGTAACTGAGACGCACGCTGACAGGAATCTCATTGTGGAGATCCAAGGCTTGATTAACAGAAAATGGCTTATTGAAGTTCACCATAAGTTAGGCGCTGGGAAAATTCAGTTGCTGATCATCTGGCTAAAGAAAGCTTATCATCGCTGCCAGGCTTCCACACCATCCCGTATGCTGATATGGAACTGCAGAGATTGCTTGTAATGGATAAGACTTAGTGTTTATGAATGGCTACATTATTTTATCAAAAAAAAAATGATGATGCGTGATTAATGGGATTTGAATGTAAGGAAGGAAATAATTAAGTTGAATTTAAAATTAGACGTGAAATTAGGTACCATAATTATATTAATACTTAAATTGTTATACGTGTTCCATGTATAAACAAGAAATTCACCTTCCATAATTAAATTTAGACATCAAATCGGGAATCATAATTATATTAATAATTATATGATCCAAGCACACCCAAAAACGGCACCTTCCATGATTGAGGGGATCTCCAAAAATTATATGAATAATTAAATAAGGGAAAAACACTTCTCATGTTGTAGGAGAAGTGTTTTATCATGTCACACACACATAAAATGGTGGGACCCATATATATATATATAATGGAAAAAACACTTCTCATGTTGTAGGAGAAGTGTTTTCTCATGTCACACACAGAGGCGGACGCAGGTACAAGACTCAGGGGGCACTTGCCCCCCCTTAAAAACGACGTCATTTTTTTAAGGGTTAAATGGCATAAACATATCCAGACAGCGATTCGATTCGGACCTTCTTCTTCTCCGCGTTCTCCAGCCAGAAATCGACAGCGACAGGGTGTGACTTCGGACCTTCTTCTTCTTCGCGTTCTCCAGCCAGAAATCGACGAGGCTCAATCATGAATCAGAGGCGGACGCAAGCAGAGGCGGAAAAAATCAGACCTTCTTCTTCTTCGTCGTTCGCCGTTCACGGACCCAGCCACGCAGGGGTTTAAAATCGGACCTTCTTCTTCTTCTTCGCGGTTCACGGACGTCGTTCATTGTGCTAGAGTTAGTAAATTCTAGTGAGATTTTGGGTTTATTGTGATTGCCAAATGTGAACCTTGGATATTTGTTGCGATATATTTTTGCTCTACGGTAGCCTATTTTCTCTAGCCTATTTTCTCTCTATTGAATTACACATTAGCCTCCTGAAATTGGCTTTAGTTATGGATTGTTGTACAATGTAGTCATGAATACTCCTCCGGTCCTCCCCTGTTATGACATTTGGATGACCATCTAATTCTTGGCTCTTGTTGATTGTGTTACTACTCTAACCAACTTCTTTAACTCTGGTTATTGTTAATTTAGTTCTTAGTGAGTGCTAAGAGCAAGCCATCTATATCTGCTTGAGCATTGACTCTTTCAAGTGTGGTGGAAGATCTCAATATTTACAAGTTTTTATGCGATTAATTTTCCATTTTACACCAACTGATGATGCTATATCCAATCTCTTATATTTTGTAGGTCTATCCTTTTGCTTTTGAGATGTTTAGTCAAGTTGGATAATATTTTTGCATGCTCTCTTCTCGCTTTTTTCTTTAATTGTTTCATCGATGAGTACTCGAGGCTAAATACTTGAACAACCGCTTGCATCGCTTATCGATTTATCTAATAACTACTGGAAAGTAGTTCTTCTCAAGTCATTGTTTCTTATGATCTGCAATCAAGTGACAATCTCACTAAAAAGTAAACTCATGGCAAGAGGATTTATAGTATCATGTGCATTATTGAGTTTTGAGACTGCTGATTTATACATCTTTCACTTATCGGTAAGCTTAAGTTTTTTATGACCTAACATAGATTTGGTCTTCTGACTTTGTTTTAATTTAGTTCTTATAACTTTCATTTGTTTATTTTTTATATATTCTTTTCTTGGATAAATCATATACTCTTGTATGCATTGGTTACATAAAATGGTTTTTTTGATAGGATTGAGTATTTTAATGAAGTAATTTTATTCTATTGCGAATGTGAAGCATCAGCTGATATAGTGAATATTGGGTTTCTCAGTGCTTTAGCAAAAAAAATTTGTATAATATTTTCCATGAAATTTGTTTCCCTGGCAGGTGATTCATTGAAAGTATCCCCTTGTTTGTGAAGGCCTTGCTCTATCACATGGTTCATACCTTGGGACTGTGACTCTGTGTTCGTTGCTCTGTGTACAACATTATCAGTAAGTGGTGCTCTAAATTTGCCATTTTTATCACTTTTGATGTAGCAATTGAAATTGTGAAGTGATTGATTGGCCTTGTGAAATTTTTTCTGCTGACCTGCTGCACATAATTGATAAATTTTTGCCATTTGCCAATTTTTAGGATGGAAAGGTATTTAGGTTCTTTTTTTACAAAGTCAAGTGGTAGTGGAACTAAATGTTCTCGATCTGAAGTGATTGATTTATGTGAAGATGAACAAAATGAGTGTGCTACTCCCTCAATTCAAAACAAACCAACAGTAGAAGGTCCACCGGATTTGTATGTTCCTGATCCGGGTAAAAGACTTCCTATTATGAGCATTGCGAATGGTGCTCAAGAAAGAGAAATGATTCGAAGAATTTATCTAACGAATGGTCCTTGTCAACCAAAACTTGACAACTTTCCTAAATCCTTAATTGGGGGTAAAATGCGTAGATTCAGTGCTCAATGGTATAATGAGTTTGGCACTTGGTTGGAGTATAGTGAATCAAAAGATGCTATATTTTGCTTGCCTTGTTATCTATTTAGTTGTGAGCATGGTGATGGAAGGGGTGGTCGGGATTCATTTGTGGGAGAAGGATATAGCAATTGGAAGGACAAACAACGGATTCTTAGACATATTGGGAAAGTTGGAAGCATTCATAAGTTGTGCTTCAGTGCTACCAAAGATTTGATGAATCAAAACCAACATATTGACATTGTTATGTCTGGCATTTCTGACAAAGCCAAACAGGATTATCGTATTCGTTTGAATGGTTCTATTCGATGTATTCGATATCTTATACGACAAGGTTTTCCTTTCCGGGGACATGATGAGACAGATGCTTCAATGAATCAGGGAAATTTTGTGGAGCTTGTAAAATTCCTTTGTGAAAGTAATGAGGAGGTAAATAATGTATCTTTGAATAATGCCCCAGAGAATCTCAAAATGATAGCTCCCTCAATTCAGAAAGATATTACACATGTTGCTGCTAGTTTAGTTACCAGAGCTATTATTTCAGACATTGGGGATAATTTCTTCTCTATACTAGTTGACGAAGCTCGTGATATATCAATTAAAGAACAAATGGCCATTGTTTTAAGACATGTGAACTGCAACGGTGACATTATTGAGCGTTTTCTTGGTCTTGTTCATGTTTCAGATACTACAGCTAGCTCACTTAAAGAATCGATTGAGTTAATTTTTACCAAAAATGGCTTGAGCTTGACAAAGATTCGTGGTCAAGGTTATGATGGCGCAAGCAATATGAGTGGTGAATTCAGTGGTCTGAAAAGCTTGATTTTAGTTGAAAATAAGTCTGCTTACTATGTTCACTGCTTTGCACATCAACTTCAGTTAGCTCTAGTAGCTTGTGCAAAAAAGGTTTACGCATTGACTGACTTCTTTAATTTTATACCATTGGTGTGTAATGTAGTTGGTGCTTCTTGCAAAAGAGTAGATATTTTGAGAGAAAAACAATTGGAAGAATTAGTCAAAAGTATTGCAAGTGATGATGTTCAATCAGGGAGAGGCTTGAATCAAGAAATGAGTTTGTCTCGACCAGGGGACACACGTTGGAGCTCACATTACCGATCATTGGTAAATCTGTGTACATTGTTTGATCCTGTGCTTGATGTGCTAGAAATTATAAAAGATGATACAACCCTTATGCATGTAAAAAGGTCTGAAGCCTCTGGCCTTATGATTCGTATGGAAACTTTTGAATTTGTATTACTTTTGCATCTGATGATTAAGGTCTTAGCAATAACGAATGAGTTGTCACAAGCACTTCAGACAAAAGATCAAGATATTGTGAATGCTATGGGTCTTGTAAAAGTTTCAAAGGTGTTATTACTGAAGTTGAGAGATAATGTGTGGGATAATCTATTTCAGAAGACTTCTGAATTTTGTATGAAACATGATATAGATATCCCTGATATGGAAAGTGTACTGCAAGTACAAGGAAGAACAAAATGTAGAGGACCAGTTACTCATCTGCATCACTTTAAGGTTGACATATTTTATGCAGTGATAGATACTCAACTTCAAGAGTTGAATGATCGTTTTAGTGAAGTTAGTTCGAATTTATTGGCATGCATGGCATGTTTAAATCCGTGCAACTCTTTCTCGGCATTTGACAAGAACAAGTTGTGTGAATTTGCTGGCTATTATCCTTCAGATTTTGATTCGACTGATTTTGTCATGCTTGAATATCAGCTCGACACGTATATTTTTGATGTGCAATGTGATCCTGATTTTTTGAATTTGCAAGGAATAGCTGATCTTGCCAAGAGGATGGTTGAAAAGAAAAAACATATTGTGTATCCTTTGGTTTTTTTACTTGTAAAGTTAGCATTAACTTTGCCTGTAGCAACTGCATCTGTGGAAAGAGCATTTTCAGCTATGAAATACATCAAGACTGCACTTCGCAATCGAATGGGGGATGAATGGTTGAATGATTGCTTAGTGTCTTATATTGAAAAAGATGTATTTGATAGCATTGATAATGAGGCAATTATAATGGAATTCCAAAAAATAAGGCCTAGAAGGATGACATTGTAATTGTTTTTATTGTAATATACTTTTTTTGTTAATATATATGGTGTCCAGCTTGTTATTTCTAACCGCACTTGGTCTTACTTTTCCCTTTATATTCTTTTATGTATTTAAGTATAATTATTAGGTAAAGTTCATTTCTAATGAGTGGTTGCTTACTTCTTTGATATACTTTCCTAACATTTTGTTGTCTTTTCTCTATATTTTAGGTCGATATTCCCAGCACAAAAAGTTGATTGGAGCATGTAGGTTGCTAATTTTCTGCTATGGTCATTTTATGGCTAATTTTGGAATCCCTCATGGGATCAACAGGCAATGGACAAAGCTCACCTGTTGGGTCAAACAAAAGATGTTAGCTTTCTTTTCCTTGTTCCCCCTACATGCTTATGCTTTTGATAATATGATTAAATGAGTGTTGCATTAATGTTTGAGACCAATTAATATGGCTGCTCCATGTTGAATTATTTTTTGTGTTTTTGATGACAAGTGAAAAAAAAAATTTCGGGGGCGCTGCCCCCGAACCTCCCCCCCAGATAGTGCCCCCCCTTCTGTAAATTTCTGGATCCGCCCCTGGTCACACACACATGAAATGGTGGGACCCATACAGACACACACACACACACACACACACACACACATATATATATATGGCTGGGTCCCACCATTTCATGTGTGTAGGAATCTTCTTCTTCTCATGCAACATGAGAAGTTTAAACCCCAATTAATAATCTATATTAAAAACTAAGTTATTGTTGCAATAACATAAAACTTTACAATTGAGGTCGAGGAAGTCTTGCTCAAAATTATCTTCGTGCAATAAAATAAAACTTAACAATTCATATTAATAAGTTTTATGTGAGGTACTTTATTCCATATTTTATCACATTAATTTTTGAATCATAATATCACTTAATTATGAATTTAGAAGCAATAAAAGCAACAAATATGATGATATGATGAATACGAACACGGGTACAAAAAGGCTTTTAAAACCGAATGAAAGAGGCATCGTAAAACCTGATCAGCGACGATCTCGTTACAGGCGATCTTAAAACTCTGTTACTTTTAAGACTGGATGCGCAACTAGTTTTAAAAAAATACTTTTAAGACTGGACCTTTAAAATATGAGGTCTTAAACATCGGACTTTTAATAACGGACTTTTAAAATAGTAGGTCTTAAAAGTCTTTTTGTATCATTTATAAAAAGAAGACTTTTAAGGCCAGTTGTAAAAACGCATCCGGTTTTAAAAGTATTTTTAAGACCGGATGTTAAAAACATCTGGTCTTAAAAGTCCCTTCCTTAAAAAACAAGAAGAAGAGACTTTTAAGCCCGGATGTAAAAAACATTCGGCCTTAAAAGTACTTTTAAGACTGGATATTAAAAACATCCGGTCTTAAAAGTCCCTTCTTAAAAAGAAAAAGAAAAAAAGAAGGGACTTTTAAGATTGGATGTAAAAACATATTCGATCTTAAAAGTACTGTTAAGACCGGATATGAAAAACATCCGGTCTTAAAAGTCCTTTCCTTAAATTTAAAAAAAAACCTGGAAATCTGAAATTTGTCGGGGTGAGCTGCATATCAGGGTCGTATCCAAGGGCTTCAAGTTGAGCAATCATAGCCTTGTTCATGAGCGGTGCACTACACCTCAGTATCTGCAAATTTCACAAACAATCATCTTAATCAATAACCTTCCTTTTATGATAACAGGAAGAAACTATCTAAAGAGATTAGCTTAGAGGATTATTGCCTACCCTGGTATCATGTGCAGGAGGAGGACATTGCGCTTGAAGAATCTCCTTTGATACAAATCCAACACCACCGTCCCATCCTTTTGGAGGGTTGCAACTATCACATCATTTCATCATTCAAGTTAGGCTATCCTGATTCAATGAAGGATGAAAACTCGAGTTCTCTTTGTAATGATATTCCAAAGTTAGAAACTAACTTAATTCAGGACATAGTATACTTTGAAACGACTGGGATAATTAGCAGCACGACAGTCCAACTTTTCCTGCATATATTTAAATATGCAAATTACTATCAATGACAAGCGTCAAAATTTATTCATTGGCTGGAAAAAAGAGAGAGAGAGGAATGCTTGTTACTTTCATAAGAATTATGAACCTGGAGAAGCTAGAACCAAAACAAGAGCAAAGGAGGCAAGAGCAATTTTCACGGCGTTAGAAAATTTGTGAGCGAGGTCCTTAAGATGAGATGGGACGAGGTTGAAGAGAGTGTAAGGCGAGATTTACAAAATTAAAAGAGGTTTAGAGCGCGAAATTCAATTTTCGAGGCGGGAAAAAATAGAAGATTATCTTTTAGACTTTTAAGACCGGACTTTTGAAACATCTGGTCTTAAAAGTAAGATTTTTCTTATATTTACAAAAATGTCACCGATCATAGACTTTTAAGACCTCATATTTTACAAGTCCGGTCTTAAAAAACTTTTATATATTTACCAAACTGTCACCGATCATACTTTTTAGACCTCGTCCTCTATAATTCGGTCTAAAAAGTTCTTTATATATTTACGGAACTATGCCACCGGTCATACTTTTAAGACCTAATTGTCTATAATCCGGTCTAAAAATTTATTTATATTTACAAAATTGTTACTAGTTATACTTTTAAGACCAAAGCCTCAATACTCCGATCTAAACGAGGCGGTCTTAAAATTCTTTTTTATACTAATGGAAATAGCTCAACTTGAGACGAAAAATTATCGTATACAACATAGGAGTATTATCCAAGTAGCTCTACTCAGTAGCATCAACAAAGGCAATGACAAATCCTGCTCCTGAATTACTCAAAGATGTCAATGATAGCAAGGAAACCCGGTGCATTATTGTTAGCATTATTTTTATCTTTAACTACATTACTTTCTTTATGTGATTTTTCTTTAAATAGGGGAGATATAAAAATATTTTTTCAATTTTATCATTAATAAATTATATTTATATCGCGCAACATGCAGGTAGTAAACGTTTGTTAGACAAAATAAGTTATAGCCGCATCCATTAATTATAAATATTCAGCAAATATTTTGTATTTTTAGCTTCCAATTATTTTAGGATTCGCTTACAAATATAGTCTGTGTCAGTAGTGCTTGTTATTATCGATTGTGTTATACACAACTTGTAGGACATTATCGGGGCGACTAGAGACCTGCTTTTCAAGGACTGGAACGTTGAACTACATCACACGTCTAGAGATCGAGCACATCTCCAATGCATATTATATGGCCAAGAAATGACATAGTGTCGCAGTTGCTGATGGAGTGATTTTGTTGTCAACGATTTCTAGATTTCTAGAGGGTGTTTTCATATCATATGGCCCTGAAGGACCAACAATCTTGTCATGTTTAGCTTTATTTCTGGTTTGATGTACTGTGGGCTAAATCTTTAGGGTTTGGTCTCAATATTAACTCTTCAAGCTTAGGCTTACCTATTTTATCCAAAAAAAAAAAAAGTCGCACTCAGCTCGTTAAAATCGCAGTACATGATAGTCTGTTCAATTCAATTTGCTTGTAGAAATGACTCTCTTCCCAACTCACTTGAACTCGCGTGTTAACTCTTTCACTCACGTTCAAATCGGATAAATTGGACGATTCATCACGAGTCAGAACGCAAAGATAAGTCCGTAAAGAGTTTTTAGCTCAAGAGTTAAGACTCGCGAGTCGCGGTAACTGGATTCCGTACAATAAGTGCTCGTTTGAGGACTCATGAAAATTGGTTTTTAAAATTGAGATAAAACTCCTCTTACATATTTACCTTATAAATCGTAAAAATATTTTTAAAAAAGAAAAAAAAACACACACACACACACAAAAACATCAATACAGAATTTTGAATCAGAACAAAATATGTCACATATAAATTATTTTCACGAGATAAATTTAAAATTCAGCATGATAAAACATTAAGAGGTGAATTTGTATAAATTTTTCAATTTATGCATGAACTATAATACTTTCTCCGGTCCTAATTATAAGACAACATTTGAGAGTTAATCTTAATCCTAATTATATGACAAAATTCTAATTTTTGTCAATTTCTTCCCAAATACCTCTTCTGATACTTTCTTGATAATAATTAAATACGATAGTATTTTAATAATACACATATATATTTTATAAAGTACTCCCTCCGGTCCTAATTATAAGACAACATTCTAATTTTTGTCAACTTCTTCCTAAAATAACCATATTTTATTCTCTCAAGTGTGTTTGTTTTTTAGTAAGTATACTCTTACAATCAATGAAACTTTTAGATATATATATATGTGTGTGTGTGTGTGTGTGTATCTATATATGTATATACACGTGTCTACACACAAATATATATAGACACACACACAAGCACATATATATATGTTTGTGTGTGTGTATACATATATGTATGTATGTATATATGTGTGTGTCTACACACAAAAATATATAAACACACACACAAGCACATATATATGTTTGTGTATGTGTATACATATGTATATGTATGTATATATGTGTGTGTATATGTACATATATAAATACACACACATATATACATATATATCTTTTGTGTGTGTGCGCGCGCATATATATATGTGTATAGACATACACACACATATGTATGTATATATATATGTATCTATAGTAAGACCATTATTTCAATTAGATAGCGTGTGGAAAAAAAAATTAAGTTGGAGAAATATGTGGCAGAAATTATTGATTCTGTAATACCCCGAAATTTGAATTAGGGAATTTAAGGGCCAAAGTGCCAAAATGACCAAAATACCCCTGGGAGGAGTAAATAACTTAGGAAAATGGTGAAAAATCCTAAAGGGCAATGAAATAATTATTTAAATTGAGAGAGCGTATATCTCTAATTTTGGTAATTTAATAAATTACAAACTTGGAGAAATTGAGGAAGAATGCTAAAAAGTATGGTAATGACCATAATGCCCTCACAAATTCTAAAATAAAGCGAGAACATATGGAAACAGAAATGTCGGTGCAAGAATTATGAGGTAATGAGGTATTCTAATTAAGAAAATTATCAACAAGTGATAATAAAGTAATTAAGTAATATTGGGCTAATTACTTAAGTATAAGCAAAGGAAATTAAGAGATAATTGTGTAAAGCTCAAAAATTAGTGGTAATTGGCTTAAAATTAGTAAAAATATATTTACTAATTAATTGGAAATTTTGAAGAAAAATAGTTAAGTTTAGATATTTTTAAGCCTAAATACAAGAATGGACCAATTAGAGAATTTTGTGAAATTGTTAATAAAAATTGAATTAATAATTAATTAAATAATTATTTAATTGGGGAAAAATATTCACAAATCCAAACAATTTTGGGGCAGCCGAAATTGTGCCAAAAAAATGGAGATAGGATCAAGTGTTAAATATCATGATATTTGTTTCATTTTGGCACATGTGTTTTAAATATAATAATAATATAATTAAATATAGTGAATAGTAATTTAGAAATTAGGAAACGGATCCTATCTAGAGATCTAGGAATGGGAATCCCAAAGTCAAGGTAAAATATTGATCAGTGGGTTTTTATCTTCCGTTAAACTCTTCCGGAAGAAAATTCTGAAGTCGTTGGTGCATTTCCTAATAAAACAAAATAGGGAAAAATGCATATAGGCATATTTTTGGATAAAGAGAAAATAAATTCTAACTCAACATCTAGGCATGATTTTGAATTTATTTTAACATATTTGGAATTAGTGAATTTTTCTGAAGAAGTTGGTGATTTCAGAAATGCGTTCTGAAACCGGACGCGTTCGGACACGTTTTTCGAGAAAGACTCAACTGGACTGTTGGAGCCCTATGTGGGATCAAAATATAGGTTAACTTGGACATTTCTACTAAGTGAGAACATGTCTTCAAAGTTGTAAATCCATAATTTTGAGATTTCTCCAAAAACACGCGAATCGGAGTGCCGATCGGGAAATTCTGCTAGACCGGGTTAAAGTAACATGAGTCACCATCCTTTAGCCAACCATGGGCTGCCACCTCAGCTCCATTATGTCGGCCAGGGGTCTTGAAAAAGAGAAAAAAAAGCCTAAAAAAGGGAAAATTACAACTTTGGACCCAAAATTTGAGAAGGAAAATTACACCTTAGGACCCACTTTTTGCCTATATAAAGGCATGAGTTCCTCTTCATTTTCTCACCCCATTCTCAAGTGCAAAACCGATTCTTGAGAGATAAAGAAGAGAGAGGAGCTCTGGAGAAGTTCTGCAGAAGTCTTCAATGGGTAAGTCCTTCGGTCTTTGGTCTTTAGTTCGGTAGTTAGTAGAATTGTTAGATAGATTTAGCAAGTAGGGAGTGAGATTCCTACTATTGTTTTTAGGCCTCATTGCATTGCAATATATGCCTGACGAGGTAGAAACATGGTAGGGATCGAGTCCCCGAAAGCTGAAGTCTTCGTAGTTCTTTCACAAGTAGGTGTTATAATGCTAGAATAACCTTTAAATTTTCAAGTATGATTGGGTATCATATGGGAGGGCTATTTTAGTCTTTATTTTCGAAAATCAAAATGGCGTCGAAGTTCTGGCAAAATTTCGGGAAGAAAATTTGTCAGAGTAACGAAGTGCTGGCGAAATTCCGCCAATTAGGGGTATAGGGGCAAAATGGTAATTTTTACCCAAAATGCCAGATATAGTACCAAATCACTAATAAAAGTGATATTACTCTTATAGGACGTCGAAACTCGATTTCTTGTCGTTACGTTGTCCGACAGACGTTTATTTGTTTTCTGTCAAACGACCGTTTTAGTAAACGTGCGAATACCGTCAACGAAGGTACGTTCGCGTCTTGTAACACTAACTCGATGTTTATGGTATGCATATATGTGGTAGGTGTGTTGTAAAGATGTTATCTTGTTTGAATGCATATAGTGGTTAGAGGTTATGTTTGTATCTTGGGTGCAATCTGCCCGTATGCCGGGTGCAATCGGCTCGTATCTTTGGGTGCAATTTGTCGCATCTTGGGGGCAATACATATGCATGGATTGTGATAGAGTGATGGTATGTGCTGATGATGTTGTGGATGTCTGCGTTTGTATGTGTATACATAAACATGAGGTTAACTGTTACTCGAGATCCGGTGCGGCTGGATCTCACCCTTAACATAGCGTCGAGTTCGGGAGGACCGAGGACCGAGGAGAGAGGAAAGCAGCAGGTTTGAGGATCCGGTGAAGACTTTCCATTATTATCCTTTACTTTTTGGAAACTCTCGGTTAATATACCGTTTATGTAACTAGCCAGTGGGCATTTTATATCAATATATCAGTTACACTCTTGTTCCGGTGCTCTACTCTGATGAAAAAATTTTATACTGCTTTCGAAAAGTTGGGATGTTACAGATTCACTTTTACTTATGTCATTTTAAATTTATATAAGGGCGTTTTAGGAAAATGAGTAAAATTAACTAATTTAACTTCTTTCATTAATCTTTCCAAAATCGGTTAAATATGTCTTATAATTAGGACCAGAGGGAGTAAGTAATATTTATATATTTAATAATACAAAAATGAGGCCATATCAACTTCTGGGCTCTCTTCTTTTTCTTTTTCTGGTTATCATTATATGCAAGTATAACTTTTTTTAATAGATTGTACTGTAGAATTCCTATTAACATGGTAAAATGTTTAATTGTTTTTTAATTAAATTTTCTTTTTCCGTGCATTAAATATGGTTTATTTACAGGCCTAGAAAGTTTTGCTCTTGATTTTTGTTTTTTTGGCAGTATCAGTTATGAGTCACTAGCTTTAGATATTTTCAACTTAGGATAACAGAAGAACAAGATATATAGAGATCAAAAAATTCATCTGCTATGCCTAGAACAATATGTCTTAATTATAACAGACTAATTAAGAAGCATATGGATTTTTATCCCTGGATGTGGAAGTGGAAGGATATAAGAATATATGAATGAGTCATTTTAAATTTTAAATAAGGGAATTTTAGAAAAATAAATATAATTAACTAATTTAACTACTATCCTTAATTTCTCCAAAATTATGTAAATATATCCTATAATTATGACTGGAGAGAGTAACATATACTATTCAGTGTGTAATAAGAATATTACTAACCGATAACTAAGAAGTAATCTCATTTAAAATATAGAGATCGCATAAGAAGGTTTTACCTGTTTCAACAAGGTCTCATTGTAATTTTTTTAAAATAGACTTTTGTGTTTGTTTATATCGACACATTTTATAACTAGTTGCTAGTATTTTTTTAGGGAAAATCCATACAGGGGCTCAATTAAAGCCCAGAATCTCAAAAAAGACCCCAACAACTTTCAGATCCCAAAAAAGGCCCAGGGCCTTTTCTAGTATAAACGTTAACAACTAAATCAACCACATTAACAAGTAACAACAAAATCAATACTCGTTAATAACTAAATCATTCACATTAACAACAATATTTTAACAACTAAATCAGTCACATTAACAACAATATCAGCCCCGATTAACAACTAAATCAGTCACATTAACAACTAACGTTTTAATGAAAAATCCTAAAAATGTCCCTAGGGCCCTTTTTGGGATCTGAAAGTTGTTGAGACATTTTTTGAGATTTTGGGTCTTAATTAGACCACTGTATAGATTTTCCATATTTTTTATATAAGTACTTTTTAAAAGTTAAAAAATCATTGACCTTTACTTACACATCACTCTCTTCCTACCTTTACCCTATGAGTTAACTCTAGATGGCTAGCTAGATTACCTGTACAAGTGTTTCTTTTAAATTTGAACATTTTTTGTTAATGTACAAGGAGACGTTTTCTAATTAATTATGAAACATCAATAATATATAGTTTGGAAGTTCATCACTTGTAGCTTTCTGTAATACCCGGATATTTATTATCTGAAATATTATAAATAAATTGGATATTTATGATAAGTGAAGTTTTGATCTCTAGATTTGTGTAAATATAGTCTATTATTCTAAGTTAACTTTTGTAGGAAATTAGGGAATTTAAGGGTCAAAGTGTCAAAATGACCAAAATACCCCTAGAATGCCTAAATGACTTAGAAAAATTATGAAAAATCCTAAAAGGCAATAAAATGACCAAGTGAATTATGAGAGTATATTATCTCTAATTATGGTAATTTAATAAATTATGAACTTGGAGAAATTGAATAAGAATACTCAAAAAGTATTGAAATGACTAAAATACCCTTGTAAATCCTAAAATAATGCAGAGGACATGGAAAATGAAATGTCAGTGTAAAAGTTAGGAGGGAATGAGGCATTCTAATTAAGAAAATTATCAACTATTGATAAGGAAGTAATTAGGTATTTATTGGCTAATTACTTAAGCATAAGCAAAGGAAATTCATGAATAATTATGTAAAACCCTAAAATTAGTGATTTTTGGCTTGAAATTAGTAAAAACATATTTGCTAATTAATTGGAAATTTTTGAGAAAAATGGATGAGTTTAGGTATTTTTAAGCCTAAATACAAGAATGGACCAATTAGGTAATTTTGTGGAATTTTTGGGAAAATTAAAATAAATAAATCATTAAATAATTAAATAAAAAATAAATAAATATTTATTATAAAAAATAAAGGACCAGCCGAAATGTTGCCCAAGAAAGAAAAAAAAATGAAGATAAGGATGGAAAATAATGTCATGATATTTTTGTAAAAGTTTTATTATTATATATTATAATTAAATGTAGTGAATAGTAATGGAACAAATAGGAAACGGATCCTATCTAGAGTACCAGGAATAGGTTTTCCAAAGTCAAGATAAAATATTGATCAGTGGATTTTTATCTTCCGTTGGACTTTTCCGGAAGTTAATTCTGAAGCCGGTAGAGCTTTTTCCTAATAAGACGAAATAGGAAAATCCTGAGAAAAGCCGGATAGCCAAGTTGAAAGTTAAGGATCTAAATGTCATGTTGCGACATCTGGGGAAGAGTTGAGAGTTTTCCTGGACATATTTGGAATCAGTGCATTCTTGTCCATAGGCGGTAGCTTCCGGAATTTCGTTCCGTAACCGGCACGCTTTTCCGTAAACTTCAACAGGACCGTAGAAACCCTGTATGGAATCAAAAATTAGGTTAGCTTAGACATTTCTAATGAGAAAGAAAAGGTCTTCCAAGTTGTTATTCCGGATTTTTGAGATTTTCTGATATTACGCGATTTGGACACCGGTCGTGAACTTTATCGGTACAAGAGCATAAAGCAAAAGCATCACATCACATTAATTGATGTGACAATCCACCAACCAGGGGGGGAGGCCGGTTTTGGGGTATGTGGAGGGCCAAGATGAAGCCTTTCAAAAAAATGCGATCCGACAGTCCAGAATCTGTCTGATAAAGTGTGAATAGTGCACCAAAATTTCTCTATAAATAGCAAGCTTCTCCCTTTGATTTCTTCACACCAAAAACCACTTTCTCTAGTTGAAATTTCCTAGAGAGAAGAGAGAAGGAGGAGCTCTGGAGAGGGAAAGAGTCCGGGGAATTTTGCAGCGAAGCTCTCAGTAATTTTTCCGGTCTTTAGTCTTTATTCTTTCGGTAGTTTTAGTAGGAATGCTAGATAGATCTTTAGTTTTATTTTAAATATGAAATTCAAAAATCATGGTGGGGTTAGAGTTCTGGAAAAATTTTGGAAAGTCGGAGTCAAAGTAGCGAAGCTCTGGCGAAATTACGACGATTAGGGGAATAGGGGCAAAATGGTAATTTTTACCTAAAATGCCCGTTATAATGTCAAATATTGATCATGGTGATATTATCATTATAGGATATCATAAACCTTGATCTACTGTCGCTACGCTGTCCGACGTGCCGCTCCAGAAGTACCGTATATCGTCAACGGAGGTACGGACGCGTACTGTAACACTAATCTTGTGCTGCTTAAATGCATATATGTGATAGTTACGTTCGTAGACCGATATACAGACAGTTTTTATACGGGTTATAGTCATAATAATGCCGTTATGTTTTCCTAGCGCTGAGGACACAAGTGGATATCGTGGCACTGGTTTATGTGCAGGTTTTTGTTGTTATTGTTTACCTTATGAGGCTTTGCATATTGCTCTATGCTTATGTTCTGTCGTCATATTGATCATACGATGTACTGTATGAATCTATACTGCTGTATTGTCTTGAATATCTGTTGTCTGTATACTGTATTGTTTGGGCATGAGGTTAACTGCTACTCTGAGATTCAATGTGGTAAATTGAATCTCATCTGTAGCTTCAGGGTCCAGAGGACCGAGAGTTGGAGACCGGGGGAAGCAGCACGAGTAGATCGCTAGCCGGGGAATTTATAGTTCCGTTTTTTTTTTTTTTGTACTTACTTTTGAAACAGTAGGATAACTGTATTATCCATACAATGTTACACTATGGTTTATATTTGAATACGTATCAGTTACTCTTTCGCTCCAATGCTCTACTCTGATTGAAAAAAAAAATTCCGTTTTAAAAATGGGATGTTACACTTTCATTACATTGACTTATCATTTATCAAAGAAAAAGCCTCATTGTAGAATTACTTGATCATATATGATTAGAGTTGTTTTCCCATTTTGTGATGTTGAAAATGACAATTCCACTTTCATGTGAACTCCTTTCTGGGAAACCAAGAGTCCAAAACTACCCACATTCTTACATTCCTATTTGACTTCTCTTGTACTACATTCTACTCGTCTTTATTATAAGGCACAAACTAATAATTCTTACAAATCAATAAAAACAGTTAAAGTCATTAAAGTTGTCCTAGAATTTAAGCAATTTTCAATATCACCCTTACTAATTACATTAAACTTTAATATCATATTAATTATTACTCTCCCCCACTAACCTTATTAATTATGTGCATACATGAAAATAAAATAATTAATACTCCTTGGGAACAAGCAAGTGTCTTATAAAAAGGATCAAATATACTTGCTAATTAATGCCTTATAATAAGGATCAGCTGGAGTACATTACAGTTATATATCAATATCCCATATCATGGAGTTAGTAGTATAAATAAATGAGATTAAAATTTATGCAATAATTTAAAAATATTCACATCTCTAATTTTCCTTTTAGCCACAAAATTGGGATTGAGACAGAATTGTCAAGTGTGTGGCTATATTAGTTTATGTTAAGTAATTTTGTGATGGACAAAATAAATATATTAAAAGAATTTTGTCTCATAAATGTACTAAACCAAACACCCTCAAGTAGGACAGCTAAACAAGACTCAATTATGTAATACTCCACCGGTTCAAAATATAAAAGATTCAAATACGCTGTTAGTGTTAATCAAGAAATATGTTAGAATTAGTTGAAGGCAATAAATAGGGAAAAATTCAGAAAAATTCATTTAAAATAGGGAAAAGACAAATAAAGGAGACAAATATTATAAATTTCAAGTCAGACATGATGGATGAATATGAAATTAGCTAATGTTTCCAAATGATTAAACTGTTCCTTAGGCCCCGTTTGGTTCAAAGAAAATTGGGGAAAGGAAAAGGAAAACAGTCATTTTCCGGCGGCTACGATTGTTTGGTTCGCATTTTCCCAGGAAAATGTTTTCCAGCGGCGGCTCATTTTCTCTTAAACATGGGAAAATCAGTTCCCACCAAAAATGGTGGGAACCCATTTTCCGATGGATGGAGAAGACCAACCTATCCTTTTTACTTCAAGTCCGTCTGTACAAGCAGCGACGTTGACGACGACGAGGTCGATAATGCCATGGCCATGTCCCGCTTGTCCATGGAAAGTTTCGAAGAAGGCGACGGTGGTGATGATGGCGAAGAGAGAAGATGACAGTGAAAAAAGAAAAAAAAAACTTAGGAAGACGGATCTGTGATGAGCATACGCCACCTGAAATTTTTCTAAGAGGGCGAGATTTTTCCGATCGCAAGAGAATGAAAGAAGAAGACGTGTTTTTATTAGAGAAGGTGAGACGGTGCGCGAGAACTGATAAGATGAGGGAGGAAAACAGAGTGTGCATTTGCACACTCATTTGAGTGTGGGCACTTGGAGTGCATTTTGGTGCACTCTAGTGCGCACACTCATTTGAGTGTGTGCACACTCAAATGAGTGTGCGCAGTCCAGTAAAAAGCACTTAAGTGCACACTCAAATTAGTGTGCACTCAAATGCTCACTGGCTAAGCTCTTGTGTTTAAAATAATATTTTTTAAGGGGTAAAATGGTATTTTCTCTTATTTTCCTACTTTATTTTCTTTCAACCAAATAAAATTTTTTCTATCAACCTATTTTCTTTTCTAGTGCCAACCAAACACATCGAGGTAAAATATTTTTCATTTCATTCCATTCCATTCTTTTCATTTCAATTCCTTTCCATTCCCTCCTTTTCTTTGATCCAAACGGGGCTAGTTATTTGGGAAGTTCAAGTTGTCAATATTGATATTGGAGTTGTTAATTGTGATTCGTAAGTTGTTATTCTATATACATAAGTAGTCAATGACTACTGATAGTATTTGAGGAGCTCAAATTGTTAATATAGATATTAAAGTTGTTAATTGTGATTCTTAAGTTGTTATTCAATTCTCTATACTTAAGTAGTTAATGGCGTCTGACATGTGTGGCTTCAAAACATTACCCACATGCCTATTTGTATTTGGAAAGCTCAAGTTATCAATATGAACACTACAAGTTTAATTTTGATTCATGAGTTTTTATTCTCTATATCTAAGGATTCAAAAGAATATGTGTAATAATTTGAAATCTTAAGGGGCAAATTAGTTATTTGGAAATGTTTGCTAATTCCAACTTCTCTCATGTCTGATTTGAGATTTGTGATATTGGACCCTCATATTTGTCTTTTTCATATTTTAAACGATTTTTTTAGAATTTTCCCCAATAAGTATATAAGACATATATATATTTCAATAAGTGGGGAAATGATGAAAAAATGTACGTGGAAGGGTGCAGCAAAAATAGATAATCTCATTAAATGATTATACAAATTTAATCTATATATAACTTATAAAAAACATCACACCCATTACTTGGCAAATTTAAAATTTTATATTTTACTTTGCAGTTACATTGCACATAATTTGAAATAAATCATACTAAGAATTAGAAAAATTTCTACGTATGCTACATTGACATATTAGATAACTATATAAAAGAATATAGATTAACTATATAATTTATAGATAAATAAATTATATAGTTAATCTATATAACACTTAATATTCACTTCACATGGCACACAGAGATTTGGCGGACAAAACAAAAAAACATTACATGGCACACTGAAATGGAAGTATGAGCTTTTTAATCGAACAATAATAATCTGCTCAGCACTTCAAGATGGTTCTTGTCTTTGTCGATTGTGGTGTAATCTATCCACATTACATGCTTAGACTTAGGTGCTTATACCTCCAATTAGAGGTATAAGTATATATATTTTTTTTTTTTTTTATATATTTTATTTATTTAGATTTAAATTATATGCCGCTTTCTGAGATGTTTTTTGCACCTAATATCTCAAATTAATTAATTTTCACAATACTGGTGTTACAAATAAAAACAGAACTGAAAATTAATTAATTTGAGATACTGGGTGCAAAAAATATATCAGAAAACAACATATAATTTAAATCTAAATAAATACAATATATAAAAAAATTAGAAAAATTAAAAAATATATGCTTATACCTCTAATTAGAGGTATAAGCACCTAAGGTCTAAGCATGGAATGTGGACTCATTGTGGTGAGTGAGACGCAAATTGTAATCAAACATAAGTTATGGTACAAATAATACTCAACTCGAATGTAAAATATATTAAGGAACAAAAGTATCACTCCTATACTTATTAGTTTTAAATATAAGGCAAAATAAACTTTTTTTAGAGATTAATGAAGCTAAATAAGTTATTTAATAATATAATATATTATGTATGATTAAATTATATATCAATTTATAAGTTAAACAAATATATTTAAAGAAAAAATAATAAATTTAACTAATTTTCTTAATCTCTCAAAAATGTCAATTAGGTTTTATTTTTAGGATAGGTGGTAGTACAAGTTTAATTTGACTAAACCTCAAATACCAAAAAATAAAGTTAAGATATTTAGGCTATTCAATACTTCATGCGGTTCAAAATATAAGAAGTCTTGTATCTTTGAAAATCATATTATTTAATAAGGATAAAATAAGTAAATTTTATTTATTCAAGATACATTAAAAGACTTAACTAAATTCTTTTATTTATGTTAATCAGTTATTAAAGTCTTATATTTTGAATTGGAGGGAGCAATGAATATTGAGAAAAGATGCTACACATTTTTTTTCACTTACATTTTCTATAGGTATAAAATTGAAAAAAAAAAAAGCATTAATGACTATAGAGTAGACTTATATTTAGGACATTTTTTTATTTTATTTTATAAAAGACATGAACTTATTACTATAATGACTCTATGAATCCTCGTGCATTGAGAATCATAATTTGGTGTCATACACAGGATCAAACCTCAGAAACAACCATATTATCCCCCCTTTGTTTTCATAGAATAGGTAATGAGACAGATTTGTACGTGACTGTTTGACTTAACAGTCAAACTTACTAAAGGATTTTAGACTTTTTTTTTTTTTTGGTCATAATACTACTAGCCTACTACTTTCTGGTCTTATTACACCAACTAATAATTCTCACAAACCAATAAAAATAGTTAAGGTCAATAAAGTTGTCCTACAATTAGAGTAACTTCCAATATTACTTCTATTAATTGCATTAAACTCTAAAATTATACTCCCTCCGGTCCTAATTATAAGATCTAATTGACTTTTTTGGAGATACTAAGGAAGCTAATTAAATTACTTTAGAATATTTTAATTTTCAATTTTTTCTTCAAACTAATTAGTTTGACTAATAAACTAATATATAATCTAAAGATACACAATATATGAAATGATTAAGTAACTTATTTAGCTTCCTTAATCTTTCCTAAAAAAGTCAACTAAGCTTTATAATTAGGATCGAAAGTAGTATTAATTATTACTCTCACCCACTACATTTATTAACTATGGGCATACATAGAAAAATAATAATTAATATTCATTGGGAACAAGTAAATACCTTATAAAAAGGACTAAATAAACTTATTAGTTGGTACCTTATAATAAAGACGTGAAGAAGTAGTCTACTATTATATATACATATATATTACATTAGCTTTTTGGCTTTGCAGGCAGGTATAATTAGAATTATTCAAATTTAATTACCATAATACCCCTGATCTAATGTGCTAGTCAAACTAGCGGGAAATAGGAAATTAAAGTATGTTTCAGTATTGATCCATTGGACGACGTTCCCTCCTCTTTCAAATTTCGTGCTTTTCCAACCTTTCTGATTTTCATATCTGTCCTTTCGATTCAAATGTTCTGCATCAAAAATTTAAAATCCCCTTTCAAATTTTCTGTAACGCATTAAATGGAGGAGAAGATGACAAAACCAACAAAGCCTGCCCTGCTTCGTTTTTTGTAATTTCAGAGCCAATTCACTATTTCAAATAAACAATTAATAAATTGGAATTGGGAACAAATAAGGGATTATATTACCACCAAAATTGGGATTCAATCGTTTTCTTACAACAAATCCTTGATAAGATTCAAGCTACTAATACATCAGTCAGTGAACTAAGCTACTACAAAATTCATCACAGTGAATAAAATTCCACCCTACGAATTTGATCTTACAACACATGTCTCTCTTTCTCACTCTACTTTTATTCTAAAAGCAGAACTCTGATTTGGGATCGTTAGCCATAAACAGAGCCATATGAGAGAGCCATCAGCAACACGGCGGCTTGTTCTTCCTCTCCCAGCTTCTTCCTCTGCCTCTCCACCGTTGATCTCTGCATCATAACCTCTCTTCCCAGAGCCATTAATCTCCGCTTCAAACTATCCCCAATCTTAGCATTGCTGCTGCTTCTTTTCCCCTTTTTCTCTTCTGTACTTCCCTTGCTCATGCCTAGAATCGCTCTCTTCTTCTTCCTGCTTCTGATCCCACACGCGTTGCACAGAGACTGCCGAGAACAAAATCGATGAAATAACAAATGATCAGAATCATATCGACGCTTGATTTCGTAAGATGGATTTGCAAATGGATTACTAGTTCGATCGGATGAGTTTACCTTGGGACCGGCCGGGCCGCCTCTCCAGAGAGGGGTTTTTGATGTGCCACAATCGGCGCAGGTTTTCTTCTGCTCGTTGCTCATTGGGCTTTCTTCCGATGAATCTCCGGTAGGGTTTCTATTATTGGCGTCCTCGGCCTCCGATCCCTGCATCACAGAACAAAATCAGCTCGATTAGAATCTCTAAATCCGAATCAAAGGAAGGTGGTGGTAAGAAACTTTGGAATAAACCATCATGACTCTTGATCACTCACCTTTCCACTCAGATCGACCACCATCTCGAAGATCTGGACAGAACTCGGATCAAGGAAATGTACAAGAGCTGATTTCCTATCGAGTGAAGCCCTTGATGATCCAGAACACGCAACAGTGAAGCTGAAGGTGAAGAAGGAAGCGATCTAATGAAGCAGGAGAAATGGGTTAGAAATGAAGATCAGAATTGGAGTGATCGGTGAAGGATTAGGAATCAAACATGCAGTGAGAGAGTAGGGAGAGCATGTGTAGGAAAGAGATTAGGAGAGAGAGAACGAGAAAGGCATGGGTGGCGGAGGAGACACACGCGCAACAGCCGCAAGATGAGCAAAATCTAAAAAGAACAAGCTTAAATGAAAGGGAAGTGAAACCCCGAAACCCTAATAATGGGCGAATTCAAATGACGAAATTGCCCTTGTCTCCATAAACATCAGATCCCTTGTGCCAAAATCCCCCTGCACCAAACCAAAGCATGCCATTAATTTTATTGGCAATGAACATCCTGATCTGACGTTATTATTATACTCCCCCGTCTCTATTTATATATTTTATTTAAGAAAATTTTTAAAATTAATTAAAATTAATAGACATGAAAGAAATAATCTTGTTTTTTTAAAAGTCCCTTTATTTGTACATGGATAAATGAAAAAGAGTAATAGTGAGAAAAATGGTGAAAGTGATGAGCAAGGGCGGATGCACCTATATGAGAAGGGGGCACGTGCCCCCCCTTGATTTTTTAGATTTTTTTTAAAAAAAAAAAAAAATTCTCTTCTATGCTTTCGTCTTCAACACGCGGCTCACTCTTCTCCTTTCTCTTTATGACCTAGCGAGACAGAAGCTTACTCTGCTCATTCCTCCTTCCTAGGGGTGGAAATAGGTCAGGCCCCTATCAGGGGCCTGCGGCCTAATCTACTTTAAGCCTAGTCTGGCCTATTTAGTAAATAGGTCAGGTTCAGGCTTAGGCCTATTGTCAGGCCTATTTGGGTAAACATGTCAGACCTATTTTCATAAGGCCTAGCCTTCAGGCCTACAGGCCTGGCCTATTTAGTTTTTTTTTTTTAAAAAAATGTTTTTATTATGCATAGTTATATATAATTTAATCTAAACTAATTGTTAGATTATTTATAAAATTAAGAACTTATTCTTAACCTTAAATTTCACATTTCTTCATTTATCAATGAGCTTAACCTTTTCGTTCATCAATTGATCACATATATTTCTCTTCTTTTTGATTGCTCGAGGTGGCAATGCTAGCTCAATACTCCTCCATTGATTTATGTCATTTAATGTAACATAAAAATTGCATTAAGTTTATTTTAGTGATACCCAAATAAAAATGATCCAAATAGGTGGAGTTTGTTTCATTTTCTGCAAGAAAAATAAGAGGTAAAATATAGTTTTGCATGCCACTTATCGTGCTTAGTTGATTTTAAGAAATATATCTTCTTAGTCAATAAATGATTGATTTTTCTTATTCATACTTCCTCAAACAATTGATGCAACTAGGTGTTCTTTTCTTTCACTTACTAACTCTTTTATTTCATATGAGATGAATCCTTAAACTTTTTAGACATAACGTAGGCATTTAAATAGACTTGATGAATTATATATGAACTTGGATGCATATGTTTTAAGACTATATAAAGACCTACATTTTAAGTAGGCCTTTAAATAGGCTTCAGGCCTTGCCGTGCCTTTGAAGGCCCGAGCTCGGGCTTAATTAGTGTAATTCAACGTCTTAAGAAAAATTTTCAACGTCTTCTGTTATTGAAGCAGTGCTAGCTTGGTATTGCTCATCACCGGTTGGGTCAAACAAAAGATGTTAGCTTTCTCTTCTTGTTTCCTCCTACATGCTTATGTTTTTGATAATAATGAAATGAGTGTTGCACTAATGTAGACCAATTGATATGGCTGCTCTATGTTGAAGAAGGCAAATTCAACCTTTTCTCTTCCTTTTTGCTATGACAAGTGAAAAAAAAATTCGGGGGCAGCTCCCCTACCAATAGTGCCCCCCTTCCATAAATTCCTGGATCCGCCCCTGGTGATGAGTGCACGATATGGTAAAAAGACCATACTTACATCAAGTTCTTTAGTCACACAAAGCCATATATCCTATTTTTTTCATATGGAGTTATAGTTAAATGATTATATTTCAAAAATAAGACACTTAATCACATGTGATTGAAGAACTTGACGTATGAAGAACTTGATCTAAGTATTTTCCTCAATAAAAATACAATTAATGCTCATACATATGTAAGAGGACATTATAAAAGGGGAGAGAATTTTTTTTTTAAAAAAATATTAATAAGACCTTACAAATAGGAATGGAAGGAGTGATTTTATTAAGTTTTTGAACTAAAAAATTTTAATTTAATTTACATATGCATAGTGATGCTCTAGACTTGGAGAGGTCTCAAACTTAACCCATTATGTAAATAATATATTATTCTATGATGTGAAATTGAGCACAATAGACAATGATTTATGAATAATATAGTTAATTATAATTTTTATATTAATTACTGGATAGATATAAACTGATTTTAAATAAATTTTAAAACAAATATGCTTTTTTAATTAATTTTCAAGCAAAAAATATATTTTTTTTTAAAACGAAAAGTAAGGTAAGTGTCTGGTGAGGTGGGGGCTGCAATATCAAATATGAAATGATGTGGGACCTGTGGACTCGTTTGGTATGCTGTAAGTATTATTGATTAAATTAAAATTGAAGATGGATATGCAAATATAAAAGTATGTTTGTTATGCAAATGAAAGTATGATACAGATTTTATTTTTTTTAAAAAAAGTTAGTTGGTAGTTAAATTTGATCTTAAATATAAGATCTTAATTCATTTTGTCTCTTTAATTTATATAATAATTTTTTCTCTTAATATATCTCTATTGATTGTATACGTTAAAGAGTTTCTATATAATTATAGTCACTAATGAAAAGTAGTACTAGCTCCTGTTCTAATTATATGAACACTTTTGTAGTGCAATTTATACTACAAAAGTGTTCCTATAATTAGGATCGGAGGGAGTATTTTAAAAAATCAACTTATATCTATTACGAATAACTAATTTCTTTAATCTACTTAGATTAGTTAGTTATCTCTTATATTAAAAATCATACAATATAATTTTCAAATCCATGTGACCAAGCAAACACTTATTCCAATTCTAATTCCACACCCCTAATTGGAACATACCAAACCGTTCTATATTTTCTTTATAAAAGAAAGTACCATCCCCATATCAAAAGAAAGTAAAACTCCCTTAGTATAAACTATGTTTTATATTTAAAATCAGAGGTAATATCTTTTTTTGTAAAAATTAGAGTTGAAGGGTAATTTTTCTATGGAAGTGCAAAAAATGGAGCAATTTTGCCCTAACTATTATTCCAGTTAATTTTGACCGTTAGTTGACCAAATATGCTAAACTAACAATCCACATGTCATCTACGTTATTTTTGTTAAAATACAACTTTACCCTGGAAGTTCATGTGTTATCTAATTCATTTTTTAAAGTTAGATTTGAAACTTCCGGGGCAAGTTTACACCATAACAAAAATGACATGTGAATTGTTAGCTCAGTATATTTGGTCAATTAAAGGTCAAAATTAACTAAGATTATGACTAGGAAAAAAACGTTCCTTTTTTTACATTTAGTTTGACTAATAAACTAATATATAATTTAAGGATACCCAACAAATGAAATGATTAAATAACTTATTTAGCTTCCTTAATCTCTCCAAAAAAAAGTCAACTACGTATTATAATTAGGATCAGAGGTAGTATTGTATTTAGTTCAAATTTAGACAAAATTGAATAAATAAAGTTGAATAGCTGATAAAATGATAATGTTCTTTCCTCCAAATTTTTGCAAAGCTTGAATTCCTTATGTTAAAGTGGTTCTAAATTGACTTTACATAAAAAGATGTACTAGTAGTTAATGATGCACAATTACACATAAATATATAGTTTTGTTTCATGTTAATGATGTCAGTTTTCTGAACAGGTGGGAGCTTTTTATTGAACAGTGTTCAGCGCTTGGTGGGTTCATTGATTCTATCATATATCGAAGGCAAAAAGCTTCATGGGAGAAGGAGAATTGTTTTCCAATTTTGTAATGTTGAAAATGACAATTTCACTTTCATATGACATCCCCTTCTAGGAAATCAATTCCAATTTCCCACTTTGATTCCATTTGACTTCTCTTGGACTACAAGCATTGCAAGCTATCAATGTCCCAATTCACTTTTTTGTAATTTGTAATCAATTTTTGAAGTTAGTAGTATTAATAAGTAGCATAAAAAATTAATTTCATTTTTTGCAAAATCCATTATCCGATCCAAAGTAGCACAAGAATATGAATCTTTTAGCTATTGCAACTTATGTTTAGCCGACACAACTCTTTTTTAGTTGCATGTGACATCTTTAATTATGTGTAAATGTCTTCTGTATTGTATATATAAAAATAAATGTTAGTTACACACAATTGGATAAAAGTTGTATATGTTGCACCTCACCTTGAAACAAATTTTAGTAATTTTGGACAATAAATCTTATAATAAGGGATTTTTCAACAATTTTTTTTTTTAAAAAATAGTATTAAAAAAAATTCAAAGTAATTACTTGACAAGAAACTTATTGGAAAATTTTAGAAAAATTCATTTAAAATAGAGAAAAACTAAATCAGAGAGTTCAATATAACAAATCCCAAGTCAGACCTATGGGAGGAATATGTAATTTGCAAATGTTTCTAAATGACCAATTTATCCTTGACAACATTTGGGGAGTTCAAGTTGTCATTATATATACTGAAGTTGTTAATTATGATTTTTTAATGGGTTAAGGTGCAGATTTGCCAACGATTTATTACTCGAGGAGCATCTGGTACAAAAAACAATTGAATGGATCAAATTGACTAACAAACTATTAAAAAGTGAAAAAAATACCAAATAACTATTAAAAAAAAAACAACTATCACTATTACGTTAAAATATGAGGCACTGACATAGGACGGTGGCGAAGACGTTGGAGAAAAGAGCGGTTAAGCCTTATTGTTGGATAAGGAAAACACCAATAGAGATGGGATCCATGTGAGCAGGCGATGTGGCAGCAGCGGTTGCTGCTTGTGGCATTGGAAGGACGAAACCAGGGTGTAAGGCGCGTACCGGTCGAAAGCTGTGGACTGCTGGATGAGTTCAAGAGGGTGAGTAGAACACCCAGCAACAATGGAAGCTTTGGAGACGCCAACGTCGCCGACACTGTGACAGTCAACGGAAGACGGAGACATCAAGACAGTGACGGGGTAATAGTTCGTTGGCGAATCTGCTCAAAATTGTGTCTTTTTTTTCACTTTTAAATAGTTCGTTGGCCAATTTGGTCCCTTCAATTGTTTTTTGTGTCAGACACTCCTCGGATAATAGTTTGTTGGCAAATCTGCACTTTAACCTTTCTTTAATTGTTATTCTTTATATTTAAAAAGTCAGTAATGATGGACATGTGTGGCTTCAAAACATTATCTATAAGGTTGTTGGTGTTTGGGGAGATTAAGTTATCAATATAGATAATGAAGTTGTTAATAACTATGTTTAATCAACTTAGGTATAAAGAATAATAAACTTAAAAATCACAATTAATAATTTTAATATGCATATTGACAACTTGAGTTCCCCAAATACTGTTAGAGGCAAATTAGTCATTTGGAAATATTTACAAATCCCAAATTTTTCCCACAGCGATTACTTGAGATTTGTGATATCGAACTCTTTAATGTTTCTTTTCCCTATTTTAACCAATTTTTTTTTTGGGGATTTTCCCAAAATTATTTTTGCAAGTTCGCTAGAGTAGTATCAAGTCTCAAGTGACTTGAGTATAATTTTTGACAACGACTAATATGGCGGCCTTTGACTAAACTTTGATCAGCCAGGGACCATCGTCACCATGGTGGAGTTGGTAAGGAATTTTAAGAATAATAATATTTAATAATTCAAATATCATTATATAATTCTTCTTGGACAGTTTACAAAAATTAGCCTTTGAAATTTATAATATGTGAATCTAAATGTTCTTTTTATCCCTATGACCCTATTAAGTCGTAAACATATAAATTTTGAAGTTTGACTCAAATTTTAGGGGACTTATAAATTATCTAATAAAAGGGACTAACTCTTCATAACGTGATAGACGAATGTGTTCAAATATTTTTATATGGAAGAAAAAAAATTCCGGCAAATGAAAAATAGGGGGAAACAGCTGCAAATCAACTTGTAAAATGTCTATATAGCCCTTCGTACATTGCACATAGATTTGGCCAAGAAAACCTAAAAAAAAAAAAATACTACGTACTACTATATCTTAGATGGGACACTCAAAAAAACGTGGGAGCTATTATTGAACAATGATCTGTTCAGCACTTTGAGGTGTATTTTTCTACCATGTATTTGGTAAACTTTGAATTTCAACGAACAATAATAATTTGATCAAAATACAATATATTCAAAATTGAGATTTTCTCTCCATTAATAATATGGATTTTAAAGAAAAGAGAAATAGGAAAAATATCGACACTAAATTTGGGGCTTGATTTTGGAATAATAACAAGCCAAGTTTACGATAAGATCATATGGCTCTTGTCTTTGTCAATCATCTCGTGAGTAAAATGCAAAAATTAGCTAAATAAAACTTATAATACAAATAATCAATATAATGTAAAATAAAGCAAACGAAAAAAAAAAATATATATATAGAAACTAGGATGTTATTTTCGAGGAAGGAGAATTCACTTTGATGTGAGCTCCATTCTAAAAGAAATTGCAAACTGTCTTTTTCATTCCAATTCACCATTTTCTCAACCATTTAACCCTACCTGTTGAAGACCGACAACCAATTTGTAATACACTCACTTTTGTTCTAAATATAAAAGCTAGCACATGAGTTTGTATTAATTTTGAATGTAATACTTCAATTTATTTTAATTATCTTCTAAATTTATAATTTTTTCATAAATTCTCCCTATTCATTTCATATATTAAAATGGTTTCTATTTAAAGAGTATTATTCAATACTAAATAACTAACTTAACTAATTTTTAAATTGATCAGTAAAAAAAATTGATATAAAATACCTGCAAATTAGTCATATACTCTTTTGGAATCATTAAAAAATATGCTTCAAACTTTGGAAACAGCCATGTTCCTCTGTTCTTTTTTTTTTTTTTTTTCAATACAAAGAATGTATAATGAGAGTATGAGACAGACTTGTACAGGACAGTTTGACTTATCAGTCAAACTTCCGCAAGCATATCAGTCAGTCACACGTAGTAATGAGAGTATGCATACAATTCTTTTAATCAAAAGAAAAGAAAAGAAGGTATAGTAATGTTTCAAATTTAATGTCCATAATACCCTTAATAATTGACTTTTGCTAGAAGGATCTTCAAATATCACCAGTCAAACTAGCGGGAAATAGGAAATTAGTATATTTTCAATATTGATCTATTGGAGACGTTCCCTCCTCTTTTAAATTTTTGTGGTTTTCGCACCTTTCTTTTTGATTTCATACTCGTTATTTCAAATGTTTGGGCTTTACAACTTCTGCAACGTATTATTAAATGGAGGAGAATATGACAAAACCATCAATCCAGGCCTAGCTTCATCTTTTGGAAATTCAGAGCCAACAGACACTTGTTCACAAAATTGGAACTAAGAACAAATAAGGGATCATATTACCAAAATTGGGATTCAATCAATTTTCTTACAATTCTTAATAAGATTAATGATACCAATACATTAGTCAGCACACTACGCTAATACAAAAACTAATCACAGAAAAATTCACACCCATGATTTTGATCATACATTTTCTGAAATGTAAGGGTGGATTATAGAACATCTCTCTCTCTACTTTTGTTCTAAAAGCAGCATTCTGATTTGGGATCATTACGCATAAACAGAACCATATGAGAGAGCCATCAACAACACGGCGGCTTGTTCTTCCTCTCCCAGCTTCTTCCTCTGCCTCTCCACCGTTGATCTCTGCATCAGAACCTCTCTTCCCAGAGCCATTAATCTCCGCTTCAAACTATCCCCAATCTTAGCATTGCTGCTGCTTCTTTTCCCCTTTTTCTCTTCTGTATTTCCCTTGCTCATGCCTAGAATCGCTCTCTTCTTCTTCCTGCTTCTGATCCCACACGCGTTGCATAGAGACTGCAGTGAACAAAATCGATGAAACAACAAATGATCAGAATCATATCGACGCTTGATTTCGTAAGATGGATTTGCAAATGGATTTCTAGTTCGATCGGATGAGTTTACCTTGGGACCGGCCGGGCCGCCTCTCCAGAGAGGGGTTTTGGATGTGCCACAGTCGGCGCAGGTTTTCTTCTGCTCGTTGCTCATTGGATTTTCTTCCGATGAATCTCCGTTAGGGTTTCTGTTATTGGTGTCCTCTGCCTCCGATCCCTGCATCACAGAACAAAATCGGCTCGATTAGAATCGCTACATCCGAATCAAAGCAAGGTAGTGGTAAGAATCTTCAGAAGAAACCATCATGACTCGTGATCACTCACTTTTCCACTCAGATCGACCATTATTTCGAAGATCTGAACAAAAACTCAGAACAAGGAAATGTATAAGAGGAAATAAGAACTTCCGATTGAGTAAAGCTGATGATCCAACACACACACAATGAAGCTGAAGGTGAAGAAGGAAGCGATCTAGTAGAAATGGACTGGAAATGAAGATCAGAATTGGGGTGATCGATGAAGGATTAGGAATCAAACATGCAGTGATAGAGTAAGAGGGGAGTATGTGTAGGAAAGAGATTAGGAGAGAGAGAGCGAGAAAGGCATGGGTGAAGGAGAAGGAGACACACGCGCAACAGCCGCAAGCTGAGCAAAATCTACAAAAGAACCAGGCTTAAATAAAAGGGCAAGTGAAACCCTAATAATGGGGCGAGTCCAAATGACGGAATTGCCCTTGCCTCCAAAACCATCAGCCTCCCTCGCGCCAAAATCCCCCGGCAATGAACAAAAAGCGCGGGATTAATTTGATCGCGTTTTTATATAATTTTTTTTCTCCTTACAATAATATTTGTCTGGCCATTAACTTTCCGACACTATTACTATTATTATAATTTTAATTAGTTTTCGCATCTAAAAATGAAATATATGATCTATGATTAGATATAAATATGTACTTTATATTTAATTTAGCAATATAAGCCATATTATTTGTTTATGACTTATAGACAGTATTAATTTTTTATACTTGTTTTATTTATTACTACTCCCTCCGCTCCTAATTATAAGATACAGTTGACTTTTTTGGGGAGATTAAGGAAGCAAATTAAATTACTTTAGAGTATTTTTATTTTTATTTTTTCTTCAAACTAATTAGTTTGATTAATAAACTAATATATAATCTAAAGATATACCACATACAAAATGATTAAATAGTTTATTTAACTTCCTTAATCTCTCCAAAAAAAATCTTCTATATCTTATAATTAGTACTACCATAGATAAATTGATTTTAAATAAATTATGGAAATAAATATAATTTTCAAATTAATTATAAAAATAAGTTTTTTGTAAGAAGATAAAAAAACAAAAGTGTGTTTGGTGTGGTGGTGGGCGGCAACATTAAATATGAAATGATGTGGGCCTACGTTTTGGTAGGAAAGGCTCGTTGTTGCCTCCAGGTCCTGTACTGTTTTGTGGACATTTTCATTAGGTCAGCTAATTGACCATTTCTGGTTTTCAACTCTTTTACTGTTTCACTCACCTAGGACTTACTCTCTCATATCTATAATAATTTATCATTACTTTTAAAAAACTTAGCGATTTTTTTTTTTTGGGACTAAAAGGGTAGCCTCCTTTAACATGAGATCAAAGTAACAATCTAGTCTTACATAAGGAGGTACGAACTCGTCTAATGTGGCTCTTGAGGAGATGATCTTAAGTCAGTGGTCGCTATTGATTAGATGCAATGTTTTTGCAGAGTCACTAATGAAGGTAATTTTATGACAACAAATAACCATTTCTTAAAAAAGAGATAGCATGCCTATCAAATTTGCAATTTGTGACCCTAGTATGCCGCTAGGTCTTGAGTAATCCTTCAACGTAATAAATTTTTATATTTGTCAATTTTTCTTAATTTATTTTTATTAATGTTCCTTCAATAGTTAAGTAATTCTTCGATCTACATTGATTGATCTAAAGTTGTTGTTTTTTGGGTTAAGGTGAAAATTTGCCAACCAACTATTACCTAAGGAGCGTCTGGCACAAATAACAATTGAGGGGACCAAAATTGCCAATCAACAATTAAAAAATGAAAAAAAAAAAACACAATTTGGTATAGATTCGCTAACGAACTATTACCCCGTCACTGTCTTGGTGTCTTCATTTTCCATTGACTGTCACAGTCTCGGCGACATCGGCGTCTCCAAAGCTTCCATTGTTGCTGGGTGTTCCACTCACCCTCTTGAATTCATCCAGCAGTCCACAGCTTTCGACCGGCACCACCTTGCACCCTGGTTCCATCCCTTCGATGCTTCAAGCAGCAACCGCCGCTGCCACAATGCCTGCTCCCATGGGTCCCATCTCTGTTGGTGTTTACCTTATCCAACAAGAAAGCTTAACCGCTCTTTTCTCCAACGTTTCCGCCACCGTCCTACGCCAGTGCCTCATATTTTAACTTAATTATGGTAGTTGTTTTTTTAAATAGTTATTTGGTGTTTTTTTTTTTTTTTTTACTTTTTAATTGTTGATTTGCAATTTTGGCCCCCTGAATTGTTATTTGTACCAGACGCTCATCAGATAATAGTTGGTTGGCAAATCTGCACCTTAACCCTTGTTTTTTTTTTGTTCAGATGTTAGGTCTTAATAAAGCCTACAAGTTCTGAGAATAAGTAATTAGTCCCAAGAAAGTCTTCTCAAAATGGTAGCAATTGATGCGCCTAGGGAGTTGACGTTTCACGTAGATTTTCTTTTTTGTGCATATAACTCTCTCTTTCACACACAATCTTCCATTGTAGATGATGAAACTACAAATTTGAAAAGTATAAAAAAAAAATGAGTTAGAACTTGGAAGTCTAGTTAATAAAGTATGCTCAAATATAAAGGCGGTGATATATAGAATATAATGTGTTGTACGTGTAACTTTTGAACAAATATTTCGGCGCACATGTTGTGCATTATTCTTTCACACCCACACGTTGTTGCATGGAGTATGATATTAGAAGAATTGGTGCATGAATGGACTTCAACTTCAACAAAATGGGACTTCTCTCTCCATTATCATTCATCGTTTGTGTTTTCAGAATGTGAATGACCAATCTTCTTTGTCATTTAATTTCGGCCAGTTTGTCTTTCTAAATTTTTAAATTAATGTGTCTTATTTATTTAGAGAAATTAAATTTCTAAAATCATCTCCCACAACCAATTCGTCAAAATAGTGATATCCCGCATGCATTGAACAATTCCCTTAAAATCATGATCTTAAAATAAAGTTATCTTGCCCAAAATTTACTACTCCCTTTGGTTTTCTAATATAAGAAAAACTTAACTGATTTGGGTGGATTAAGGAAATGGATTAACCTGGTTAATTTGAACAAATATGATATGATGTCCTTATATCTTTGTGTAATACTGCCTCCTATCCTTAATATAAAATATTTTTGGAAAGTTGATCTTAATTCTAAATATAAGATATAGTTTTCATAATTGTCAATCTCTTTATAATTTACTCTTATTAACATCTTCAACAATAATCAATGAGGAGAGGGAATGAGGGAATTAAAGAAGACGACTATGGTGTTACGTTTTAGAAAATACATGTATGTTATATTAACTAACTCATCTAACTTTTTTAATATAATCATATTAGGTAAATATGTCTATATTAAGGACTTGACGGAGTATTATATTATATTTAAGTTTATAAGTTAGTTATATTAGTTTGTGAAAAAAATAATAAATATAAGAGATAAAATGGATTGATAGATTATATTTTGTACCAAATCTAACATCTAAGCTTTTATTTTAGGGTCAAAAAGTAGTATCATATTTATCACTTGTGTGATATAAAAAGTATTAAATATATGATGAATCTTCTAAAATAAATCAGAACGAGTGAAGTTTATGCTTTTCAATGTGATTTACAATTTTACAAGGTAAGTATGTGAAAGAAATTTTATCTCAATTTATGTGAATGTGTTTTTTAAATGCCAATTCAAACACGCACTCAATGTGTGTTTGTATTAGCTTATTTGCCTTGCATGAGATAGTAAAAGTAAATATATGAGAACAGTTTTGTCCCATAAGAGTAAAAATACTTTATTTTTATTGATGATTTAATTTGCCAAATACCCACTCAAGATCATTAAAAACAATGAAGTAAAAGTATGAAATAATTTTTTAATGAAAAATAATATAATTCTTAATGATAATCGGATCTTACAAAGATTTTACATTTTAATAATTTTTTTTAAATTTTTTTTTTACCCCCAACTTAACACTCCCTACCTAGAAGAGAGATGCACACCGACCATACTGCCCACCTTAAGACTAGCATCCACAACCTCTCATGATCCGACTATAGTCCTTTTCTTTTCCCATCCTCTTCTTCATCTAAGCCGTCGGATGAATATCTAGACGGTGCAGATTTTTTTTAATAATTAAATTTTTACTGCATGCGGTAAATTATTTAAAAAAATCTACACCGTCCAGATTTTCATCCGACGGTTTAGATGAGGAAAAGGATGGAAGAGGAGACTGGAGAGTAAAAGAAGAGGACTGAAGCCGGATCCCTCATTGAAGGGAGCAAGGGAGGTGTGGTTTGCCAGACATGCCACAAGCTTCTGGCTACATTTTTCTGATTCATATTAGAAAACAAAGTTGTGTAATTTATGTTTGGGAAAATGATAACAAAATATTATTTAAACTTTAAAATCTCAAATTAATGATTTTATTAGGAGTGTTCATAGTGTCCCTGTGTCCCAGACATCACTACAAAAAAAAAAGGGACTACCCATGGAATTACCGACGAAACAATATCTGTCGGTAATCTCCGACGGAATGGTGACAGAAATTTGTTAATAATTTGCAAGGGACAAATTCTGTCGGAAATTCCGTCAGCAATCTCGTATTTCTGACAGATTTCTTCTACGGACATATTCCGTCAACAATTTCCAATGGGACTGCGACGGAGTTTGTGTGGAAAAACTCCTACAAGAATTTTTTGATGGGCATACTAACAGATTTTTTTTGTCGATAAATTCTGTCACTGAAATAGTGAAGGTTTTGTTTTAAAACATTTATAAAACATCATTGACGGAATTGTATGGGTAATTCCGTCGGTAAATTTATATTACTGACAAAACTCATAAAGGTAGTTTACATTTTCCAGAAAGCGACCAAAAGTTTTTCCCTCCTCAGCGAAAAATTTCCCTCCGGTGCACCTAGACTCCAAAATCGGCCTTCTAAGTCTCCACCTTCTTGAATCTTTGAAGGGCGATTTCTCCAAGGAAACGACAATATTGAGCTTCTCTGATCTAAGGTCCGGCACATGACGTCTCATCCGAAAGCCCTAAGCCCTTTTATGAGTTCGATATGTTGTGTCTTCATTTATAAGTAGGCGACTTTCTTGTATCCGAAACTGGTCTAAGCTTAAGGACTTGTAAGACAATAGTACCAATACTGTTTCCCCCTTGAAATTAGGACATTAAATCTCTTTAAACATTCTGAAGTGGCATGGGAAATGTCTGAATAGACTGTTCTATGTTTACGAGCATTGAGTTTATTCAGCTAATCTGCATGAAATCCTTTAACTATGAGTGTCATTTCAATGAATTTAATGACTTCGGTTAGAATAAAACTTGAGAAGCTTTAATCTGAAGTATCCACAATCTCATCTTTGGCAATAATTCGTTTACAGTCCCCTTGTGA
The DNA here is from genome assembly GCA_025563575.1 of Acacia pycnantha. Taxonomy (NCBI): domain Eukaryota; kingdom Viridiplantae; phylum Streptophyta; class Magnoliopsida; order Fabales; family Fabaceae; genus Acacia; species Acacia pycnantha. The sequence continues at coordinate 935,274 of JAMWYP010000167.1, read as the reverse complement.
TCAATTTCAGGCTTCTGAGCAATCAAGTCTTTAGTTAAAATATGGTTTTGCTATGATTTTTTGTGTTATTGGATTGATTTCTTTTCTAATCAATGAATTCCTTTCCTATTTATAAAAAGTAGTTAAATCTTTTCTTTGAAAAGCTTATGTATAAAAAAAATCTTTCAGATGCGAAATATAAATACTTATTCATACTTTGTATAATCTTTTTTAGAAGTTTATGCTCACTGAAAAGAATTGCTGTATATTTTGACAGGAGGTTTCAGGGTAATTCTTTTGAAGGCCCAATACCATCATCATTGAGCAATCTGACTTCTCTTTCAGAGTTGTAAGTGCTATTGTTTACTTGCATGCATTTCTACAGATTCATAGGAGCTAATTATAATTCTAATGCAGGAGAATGAGTGAAATATCCAGTGCGAGCTCCTCACTGGCATTTATAAGGAATATGGAGTATTTGACTGTCTTGTGAGTTGCAAGTCAATGGCTCCCCTAGCAATTCACAGTCTGTCTGCTATATAGATCTATTTCTGTTTATTTTCTTTTTCTTTCTAGAATTTAGCATAACATTTAGTTAAAAACTTGCAGAGTACTGAGAAATAACAATATTTCTGATTCAATTCCATCCAATATTGGTGAATTTCTAATTTTGACCTAATCAATAGCAGCCATTAGCCTTGCTGCCCTCAAAATAAGGGGCGGAATTAGGGGGGCTAGGGGTGGCCCCCCCAAAATTACAGGAATGGACCCAAAAATCTCGGATATTATACTTTAGCCTCCTAAAAATTTTAATATTTTCACTTTAGTCCTTATTAAAAAGTTTCATAGAGGGACTAAAATGAAATTATTGAAATATTTATTAGGCTAAATCATAATTTCCGAGAATCTTGGGTTCATTTCTGTAATTTTCGCCCCCAAATTTCAAATACTGACTCTACTGGGTTTTATTCTATAATTTTCGCCCCCTAATTTCCTTTCCTGGCTCCGCCCCTACTCAAAATCAGAGGTGGAATTTCAAGGGATCCAGTCATGCAGCCTATTACTTCATTTCTTGGTTTCATAATTATGTTGCTTATTTTTCATGAAAATTTATTCCTCTTAATTAACGCTTTATTTCATGGGATTCTAGTGGCTGGTATGTAGCCATGGTCTCAAATAATGGCTTATGGCAATAATGTTATAATGACCAGAACAAAAGCGCATATTCCAATTTTTCTTCAACTTGTTTACTAGAAAAAAAGTAAATCAGACGGCCGTTTCATTGGATTTCTCAAACCTGAATAAATACTTTATTTTTTCGGACAATAGTTATGCTGCTTAACTATAGGACAACCCTTAATGCTAATTCGTTCAAATTGAAATGTTCATCAAGCTGAGTGACTTGTGATTAGAACTTAATGTCTTTGCCACTGGCAACTGCCAAGTGGCTCTGGATTAACTTGCTAGTACACCTAGACTCCACTAATTTTCCATAACCCATTTCTCTTTTATTGTCTTCAACATTATGTTTTCTATGTGTAGAAAATGGTTGGAGTCAAGTATCCATCATATCTTTCATACACATGTTATTTTCAATGGGAAAAACATCTTGGTCCTGAGTTGTGTTTTTGTTCCAAATCCAGATGATTATATATGTTGGTTCTTGCAAGGATCTGAGCCTCAATAACATCACACACGACAGATTCCGGATCACTTTTCAATCTGAGTTCACTAACACCTTAAACAAGCAATCGACATGATTATGTCAGCATTGCAAGGAATGAGATTCAATTACTTAATCTCTCTAACCTTGTCAATGACGAGGCTTCCTCTACTACCAATGCATATGAAGAAGCTAAAAATAAGAGTTGACAATTTGTCACTTCCTTATGTCATTTTCACTGTTTTTCCATACGCTTGTGACTTTTTACATATATTCAGCCTTTTTTAGTGTTTTTGTAACTTTGAACTTATGACATTTGCATTGTTCAATATTTTAGTTACTTTGAACTTGTTACATTTTCTAGTTCAATGAACTAGAAAATGTAAAAAAAGAAAAAGAAAAAACAAGAGGCTTAAATTGTAAAAAAAAAAAAGTCTTAAAAAACCGAAGGGTGGGAACATTCGGTGGAATGATTACCCACGAAATCCCATCTTTAGTTTTGTGGGTAAAGTGGGGAGTTACCTACGGAATTCCGTCTGCAATTCTGTGGGAAATTAGCTGCAGAATTTTGTCTGAAATACCATGGAAAATTAGCTACAGAATTATGTTTGAAACTCCATGAGTAATTTTCCCACGGGACTCGTCACAATTTTGAGACGTAAGGTTCCATCTCCAATTTACAACGAAAACTTTTCATTGAAATTCCGTTGGAAAATAGTGACGGACTAAAGTTCCATCCGAATAGGTATTTGCCACGGTTTTTTTTGCCATGGACTTTGGTCCGTCAGAAATTAGTTACTGACAAAATTCTGTCGGTAATTCACGTCAATGATATAATGTTTTTTGGTAGTGTATTTTGATCCCGGAATCTCCCGTTCAGGACTTGGACTAGGACAGGAGCTGGGATCACCGTTGAGATCCTGATCGCAATGCCAGGTCCCCTTTTTTTCTTAATTTTATATCTCATAAATTAAGTTATCCTTTAATAAGACGTGTATCAAATCTTTAGTTGGAGTTAAATCATATATATCGTGATACTAATTCTAATTATATATTGTATAAAGATAATAACAAATATAATAATTATAATAATAATGCTATTATTCAACTCTGAATCAACTTATGTAATTATTATGGTCTTATTAGTTGTTAAATAATATTTTAAACAATAAAATATAGAGAATCTAACTAATATGATGATATTTTTTAAGTTTATTATTATTTTTAAAATAAACCGGGATCAGTTAGTGGGATTGGGGTATCCGGTCCCGCCTAGGTTTTGAACACCCCTAGATTTCATAATAAAATAAGTTGTCAATTGCTATACTCTTATAATTAATATCTATATTCTTATAGTGAATAAGACTAATTTAAGATTTTGAAGTGTAAGTGCATTTTCTCGTTTTTTTCTTTTTACCTTTTTCCCCATAATAAAATATAATTTGTCAGCCATAATCAAGACGCACAAAAGCAGAATTTCAGGAATAATGACAAACCCATAACCCAATGGAGGACGAATCTCACAATTATTTGCAAAAAGTCCACAACTTCAAAAAAAAAAAATTAAGAGAAGGAGATTCGCAAGCCTCTTTGTTTTGGTAACCATTGTGATTTCTGAATTTGTGATTGAAAATTCCATGGGCATTTAGGCATTCATAGTCCTCGTCCCCTTAAATCCACAGCAACCTTTATCGAGCCCAATAATAAAGCCCAAAAGCAAACTCACCAAAACAAGACGAGCCCAAAAATATGCCCAAGGTTTGTAACCTCGTTGTTTATGCATAACACATTAAACGAGCAATCACCCAAAAAAGGGCCAGGGTCATCATATTAGATATTAATTTTTTTCCCCAACAAGAAATACATTAATCATGATACTTCAATTATACAGTCACCAACAGGTTGGCACAAGTGATAAGCGGCTTGTATTGCTTAAGTAAGGTCTCGAGTTCGAGCCTTGTGAATGCAGAAAAGCCCCGTTGGGAGACTCTCCCACCATAGCTAGGTGCGCGATGCGGGTCAGATCCAGATTAATCAGGGCGAAGCTCTGGCTACTGGATGAGCAACAAAAAAAAAACAAAATTATACAGTCTTGATGCTAAGAACAAAGAGCTAAACAAACAAATTTGAGCAGACTCAAAGACACATAAATTAACTAATCGAAACAAAAGGCACTTAGATAAATCAAAGGAACAAAATGCAAAGCAAACAATTAGTAACAACTTATAAATTCTTGACAAGCATTTATACTATATTTCAATGTAAAATTGAAAAAAAAAACTTTTATAAACCCACGCTTAAAGAAAAAATCATGAAAATAAAATAATACATCCCAATATAAAAATAAACTACATTACTCATAATTAAGGGATGTGTTACTGTAACAACCCGACTTTTCAAAAGCAGTATAAATTTTGTTTTCAAAAACATCATTTCAAAATCATCAGAGTAGAGCAACAGAGCGATTGAGTAACTGATATGTATATATAAAACACCGTAAGTCTGGCGGAATACAACAGCGGTATGGTAACCGAGTATTTCAAAAGTGATACACAACACAAAGGAAAGCTTTCGTACGAACAACAAAATAGAGTCTTGGTAGGGTCTTCTACTCGGGCCTTGCCTCTCTCCTCGGTCCTTGGTCCTCCCGATCCGGATGCTATGTTAAGAGGCGAGGTCCATTGCAATCGGACCTCAGGTAACAGTTAATCTCATATTTACATATACGACATATGGACTACGACAATCATAATCAATAGTATAAAAGCACATAGTACAAGCATCTCCCAAACAGGCGTATCCGTGACACATAGGCCCCTGCGGTGTAACCCTAGCAGCACCTAGGCCTCTTGATCCCTAGCGGCACATAGGCCCCCAACAACCGTATCCTGGCGGCACCTAGGCCTCTAACATGCGTATCCCATTACCCAACAATCATAACAACAATACATAACATATAATTCACATAGCACATACACGCATACCATAAATATCAGAGTTAAGGTTACCAGTACGCGAACGTACATACCCCAACATACAACAGATCATCATGTAACATCCCAACTTTTCAAAGCAGTATAATTTTTTTTTTTGTCAAACATCATTTAAAATCATCAGAGTAGAGCAACAGAGCGATTGAGTAACTGATATGTATATATAAAACGCCGTAAGTCTGGTGTAACCCTAGCAGCACCTAGGCCTCTTGATCCCTAGCAGCACATAGGCCCCCAACAACCGTATCCTGGCGGCACCTAGGCCTCTAACATGCGTATCCCATTACCCAACCATCATAACAACAATACATAACATATAATTCACATAGCACATACACGCATACCATAAATATCAGAGTTAAGGTTATCAGTACGCGAACGTACATACCCCAATAGTATATAGACATACAACAAACATATAATTATCATCCATCACATATACATATACATATTACATATACGTATACAATAAACATCAGATTAGTGTTACAGTACGCGAACGTACCTTCGTTGACGGATTACGGTATTTCTAGCACGTTTTACGGAAAACTGTACTTTTACGGCAAATCGTAAAACAGCGGCACGTCGGCAGCGTAACGGCAGCAAATCAGAGTTTCTGATATCCTATAAGGGTAATATCACTTTCATTAGTGATTTGACACAATAACTGGCATTTTAGGTAAAAATTACCATTTTGCCCTTCTACCCCTAATTGGCGGAATTTCGCCAGCACTTCGTTACTTTGACTAATTTTCTTCCCAAAATTTTGCCAGAACTTCGACCCAATCATAATTTTCGAACTTAAAGAATAAAATACCCCTATCATATGATATCTAATCATACTCGGAAGATTAAAAACTAATCTAACATTACTACTCTAACTATTGAAAGAACTATGAAAGCTTAAAGCTCGGTGCCGAAAAACTTACCCAGAGCTTCGCTGCAAAATTCCCCCAGAGCTCCTCTCTCTAAAACTTCTCTCTACTTTCAAATTGCCTCTTTGGGTTTTGGTGTGCAAAATATGAAGAGGATCCTTGGCTATTTATAGGGAAAATGCAAGGGTAAAAGGGTAATCTTCCAACTCCTTCTAATTCATTTTGAACCATGGAAACCTAGGGTTTTGGTGGATGATTTGCAGCCAAGTAAAGCTTATTTTCGTTCAGCCCCTCATGAGTCACCAACTTGTGAGACAAGTTGTGCATTCTAGAAGCTTTCGAGATCGATAAAGCTCCGATCGGTACCGATTCGCGTAATCTCATAAAATCTCAAAATTCTGAAATCAAAACTTTGAAGATCTTCTCTTTCTCATCAATAATATCTAATTGAACTTAGATTTCGGTCTCTTACAGGGTTCCAATGATCCAGTTGAAGTTTTCTCGAAAACGTGTCCGAGCGCGTCCGGTTTGAACGCATTTATGAAATCATCAACTTCTTCGAAAAATCCACCGATTCCAAATATGTCCAGATAAATTCAAACTCATTCCTAGATGTTGAGTTAGAATTTATTTTCTTCATATCCAAAATATGCCTATATGCATTTTTCCCTATTTTGTTTTATTAGGAAAATGCACAAACGGCTTCAGAATTAACTTCCGTAAGAGTCTAACGGAAGATAAAATTCCACTGATCAATATTTTACCCTGGCTTTGGAAATCTCATTCCTAGATCTCTAGATAGGATCTGTTTCCTATTTTTCTATTTACTATTCATCTACTTTAATTATATTAATATAATATTACAACTTCTACATAATATCTTGATTCAAATTTTTTGATCTTATCTTCAATATTTTCCAAGAATTTCGGCTGACCCAAAAATAAAAATAATAAATATTTATTTTTCAATTAATTAATTATTTAATTAATTGTTTAATTTAATTTTTCCAAAAATTCTACAAAATTACCTAATTGGTCCATTCTTGTATTTAGGCTTAAAAATACCTAAACTCAACCATTTTTCACAAAATTTCTAATTAATTAGTAAATATATTTTTACTAATTTTCAACAATTTTCCACTAATTTTTTAGCTTCACATAATTTTCTCGAATTTTCTATGCTTATGCTTAAGTAATTAGCCAATAAATACCTAATTACTTTCTTATCACTAGTTGATAATTTTCTTAATTACAATGCCTCATTACCTTCATACTCTTGTATTAACATTGGTATTTTCATGCCTCTAGCATTTTTAGAACTTACAAGGGTATTATGGTCTTTTCAATACTTTTTGGGTATTCTTCTACAATTTCTCCAAGTTTGTAACTTAATAAATTACCTAAATTAGGGACAATATCCTTCCCTATTTCAAATAGATTTTTACTTGCCTCCTTTATAGCTTTCACAGGGTATTTATAACCCATAATGTATTTTAGGGACCTATATGCAATTTTCAACATTTTAGGGACCTAATTGCAATTTATCTAATTTCAAGGGAGATTACCCTAACAACAAGGTAAACTCAATACAAGGTGTTTGAGACCTCATATTCACCTATTTTTAATAGGTATATTTCCCAATTTTGATATTCACCCTAAGTGTGTTTTTTTAGGGTATTACAGTTACCATAGCTAGGTGCGTGACGCGGTTCGGATTCGGATTAGTCGGGGCAAAGCTCTGAATACCGGATGGACAAAAAAAAGAAGAAGAAAAAGAAAGAAAGGGATGTGTTGCAGGAGGTGAGATTTCTCTATTATACGTGCATGGCCCTTGTCAATATTGTAAAGAGATTGAAGTTATATGCATTTATAAAATAGTAGAAATTATTAAGCTCAATATAATTCAACAATAATAAACCAAATTGTAAAACAAGAGAATTTATTAAGGCAAATTGGAAAATGGAATTCTTTGGTATTTTTTGGAAAATGTCTATTACATGATTATGATTTATGATTCATATTTTTGGTATAATTTTTAATATCCGATTAGTAATATTGTATCATTATTTTAATTGTTTGGGTATTGATATCCAATAACTACCATTTCATCCTGCTGTGCTTTTTTCTTTTTAAAATTCAATTTACTTTATTACCTTATTTTCAAAATTTCAAAATAGGGTAACTCTATTTTTTTATTTTTTTATTAATGATGTTCTTATATGAAACATTTCAGAGTGTACGTGTAGAATTGTAAAACATGTTTTTTTTTTCTTGAAGATTAAATTAATAATATGAAATTAACTGTTAAGTCCAAATTTGCTCACATCAACATAATTATTAATATAATTTATTGCACTAATAATATAATAAATTGAGATTTTAAAATTCCTAGGTGTTAGAAAATGATTAGAGATCCTTGCAATCATGAAAGATGAAGTTCTTAGGTATTTTTGGCCATTCTCTTATGTGAATATTCGTAGCTTTTATAGCTTTTAAATGTTTATTAGGTGATTATGATTTATGATTTAATGTCTATTTTTAAATTTATTCAAATTTAATTCATGCTTTAATGTCGATTTTCAAATTCAATTTACTTTATTACCTTATTTTCAAACCCCAATAATAAGAGTTAGGAATTAAATGGGAATAATATCCCAATAAATCTAAATAACTTGGAATGGAATGCATAATTTTAGTCTTCAATTATTATTGATGAGGTCAAACTTTATGGAGTAAAGAAAAAGTGTCTATGTTAGGGAATAATTTGTAATGGTTTTTCAAAAAAGGAAATTACTATAACGGGTATTAACTGAATGAGGGTAAATATAAGTATGCGTGGATTAATTTAATGATGTGATTATCTGACCCGTTTTTTGTTAAACGAGTTTTTAAGAGGGTTTTATAAGATTTAATATATAAATTGATTGATTCATTCATACATAAGCAATATAATTATAATTTCTAAAGCTAACAAATCTGTATGCAAAAATGATTTTAGGAGTATTCATTTGAAGCCACGTAATATGCATGAGTGAAGGTTGAACAAGGGTGCAGATGTTGGAAATTCCATGGCCAAATTAAAACTAGTTCACTTCTTTTCTGCCTACTTATTTGGAAATTCCTACCCCTAATTTTTGTGAGTTGGATTTTTTTTAAAAAAAAAATTAAAGAAGTGGGGTTACAAAATTTTAAAAAAGATAAGATGTAAAATAGATTTTTTTTTAACTTATCTAATTTTCTTAATTTCGGCTCAAAATTGTTTTCCCTTCCTTCACTTCATACCGAACAAGCTTCTAGGGCTCATTTGGTTTAATGGGATTAGATGTATAATCCTTTTGCAAAGACACACCAGATTTATTGTAGCTCTTTGGTTATAAAACTGCATTTTTCTATGACTATACCAAACATACTCATATTAATAAATCATTATAGTGTACTCCCTTTGGTCCACAACATGACAACATAAGTCATTTCTGAATGCCAAAAAAGAGAGAGTCATTTCTAGAAGAATTCTTTGGTCCATAATATAATCAACTAAATAATACTCCCTCCGGTCCTAATTATAAGAACACTATTGTAGTATAAATTATACTACAATGTTCCTATAATTAAGATCAGAGGTAGTACTCCATAATTTATTTTTTATTTGTCAATACCCTTGTAATTACTAATGTTTAAATGTAGCTCTTTGTAATTTTTCTCTCTTCAAAACCTCATTTAGTATCAGTATAGCTTGAAATTTTTTTCTAATTTAAAATATATTTAATGAGTTAAATGTCAATATTTTTTTATTCCTGTGAATTAATTGGAGTGACTCTTTTATATTATGGATTGGGGGTGTATTATATTCCATTCTGAAAGTATTCCATTACATTAACACAGATTCCATGAACAAAGGCCCTTATTCTCCATTCTCCTTTGAAGTTCATTCAATTGAAGTGAACTCTCAAATTAAGCCAATGATATCAAATTGATACCATAAAAACTTGTAGTAAATATTAGCGTGAAATTTTCAAATGCCTCCAAGTTCCCATGTTATATAATGTTTAATGAATTGCATTATACTATTTGATGCTCAATATTTCATGAAGACAGATACTTTATTTTGCTCTTTCACTCTCTTTTTTAGTATATCATCCCTACCCTTATTAAAAAAAAGGTTCAGATTTAACTTTTTTTTGACACTGCACTGCTTTTTCAGTCATGATTTATACTAAAACAGAGCCTACTATTATTTTAAAATGAAAAGATCAGAGTAGTAGCATTTCCACTTGATAATAATGTTGGAGGGGCTGGATTTCTGAGGAGTACAATAATTAATAAGAGATAAAGAAGAAAGTAGTGCACAATGTCTTCAAGGCGTAAACAACATTTTCCTTTAGATTTAATTTGTCCCTACCTATACTTATCTTATAGAGTGCAATTTGGATTGACGGGCAAAATTCCTACAAGATACAACGAAGACCCTTGAGTATAAATTGCATTCCCAATACTCAAGCAAGACAACAATGTCTTTTACAAAATTATAATTTGACTTTATCTTTATGTACATTCAAGGATAAAAACAATGATCAGTTTGATATTTTGTTGTGTGATTTCTGATATTGTATATGTTTCATATGTCACAAATGAAGTAATGATACAGGGTATTTATAGGCCATGAAGTGATTCCCTAATGGTGCCTATTGAAGCAACAATTAAAAGTTATAACCACATGTTAGATTCATGAATCCTCATGAACCAACATAACTTCAATAATCAATGGTTATGTAAAATAACTCTTCCATGAAGAGTTAAACCATTATAATATGTAGGGTCTTCTTAAAAACCAACACAACCTTCTATCATGTAATCACTAGTGCAAAAAAGGGCTTTAAGACCGTCTCATTTAGACCGGATTATAGAGAATCAGGTCTTAAAAGTATGACCGGTGGCAGTTTCGTAAATATAAAGAACTTTTTGGACCGGATTATAAAAGATCCGGTCTTAAAAGTATGACCGGTGGCAGTTTCGTAAATATAAAGAACTTTTTGGACCGGATTATAAAAGATCCGGTCTTAAAAATATGACCGGTGGCACTTTCGTAAATATATAGAACACTTTTAAGACCGGACTATAAAAGATCCGGTCTTAAAAGTATGACCGGTGGCAATTTTGTAAATATATAGAACACTTTTAAGACCAGGGCTAAAAATATCCGATCTTAAAAGTATGACCGGTGGCAATTTCGTAAATATTGTGAGAAGACGCGATCAAGTCCGAGAATGCGATGATTTATTCCTTCGCTTAATTGAAATTATATACGATGCTAATAAGTAAATAAACCTAGGCGGTTCCTATAATTTAGGGATTACAATCAGGAATATATTACGAAATTCATAAAACCATGATCTGCTAACTTAATTCCTAAAATCTCTCTAACATCTTAATTAAGATGATTACAATCAAGAATTTAATTACGAAATTCAAAAAATCATGATCTGCTAACTTTATTCCTAAAATCTCTCTAACAACTTAATTAAGATGATTACAATCAGTAATTTAATTACGAAATTCAAAAACCTTGATCTGCTAACTTAATTCCTAAAATCTCTCTAACAACTTAATTAAGATAATTGCACAATATAATCGTATACGCTAACTAATTAAATAAATAGAACACTTTTAAGACCGGCTGTTTCAAACAGACGGTCTTAAAAGTGTAAAAAAAAAAATTATATAGAACACTTTTAAGACCGGCTGTTTCAAACAGACGGTCTTAAAAGTACTTTAAGACCGTCTGTTTGAAACAGACGGTCTTAAAAGTGTAAAAAAAAAAAAAAAAAAAAACACTTTTAAGACCTACTGTTTCAAACAGACGGTCTTAAAAGTGTAAAAAAATTATATAGAACACTTTTAAGACCATTTGTTTCAAACAGACGGTCTTAAAAGTACTTTAAGACCGTCTGTTTGAAACAGACGGTCTTAAAAGTGTAAAAAAATAAATTATATAGAACACTTTTAAGACCGGTTGTTTCAAATGACGGTCTTAAAAGTGTTCTATATATTTTACAAAATTGCCACCGGTCATTTTTTTTTTTACACTTTTAAGACCGGTTGTTTAAAATAACCGGTCCTAAAAATATACTTTTTAGACCGGTTGTTTCAAAAGCGGTCTTAAAAGTGTTAAAAAACTACATTCGCTAAACTGTTAAGTCCGTGAGTTTGCTTTGTCTTCTTGGTGATATAACATTTTCTTAGTTATAGATTCAACGAGTATCCCAAGAGCCTCACGGGCAAATCCTCAGCAAGAATGTCATCCTCTTCCTCTAACCTACTCGCAATCTTCGTAAGTCATCATAAGAGTCGTACAATCAAATCATTGGCAACGTTGGCAGTGAGATGCTTCGAGGGTTTTGCGATGGCGTCGACTCTAATCCTCAGCAACAATAAAGCGTACTACTTTGAGGATTACGGACGACGGCGGCTCCTTCATCTTCGATCTATGGGTCCTTCCACGCCGCCTTCGTATAGATCCGGTTTGAAATCAAACTCGATATCTTCTTGCTTAAGTTTGTTTATTTCCTACATTGACCGCTCCCGCTCGGATCTGGATTTCGATTTTGGTTGCTTGAAGCTTTGCTAGCACCGACAAGAGGATCCCGCTCGATTTGGTTGCTTTAAGCTTGTGATTTTTTTGTAGATCTGGACTTCAAATTCGATTTTCATGGTGAATGATTTCGTTTCTTGTTATTTTTGTTTATTTCTGGACTTTGTAATCATCTTTTTGTTTTTCTTCTTGTTGTTGTTGCTTCCAATCTTCTCTTGGTTCTCCGTCGTTGATGACGGAGGGACATTCAAAATGTTGCCGATCGGTGATTTGGGACCGATTGTTTCATTTGAGTTTTTGTTTTTTTTTAATTATTTTGAAACACTTTTAAGACCGGATGTTTAAAATGTCCGGTCTTAAAGAAACTCTTTAAGACCGTGTAAAAGTCCGGTCTTAAAGGTCGACTTTTAATACCGCCTGGAACAAGACTGGTCGCGGGTCCGGTCCTAATGTACCTGTTTCGTCCGGTCTTAAAAGCCTTTTTTGCACTAGTGAATAGTTTTCACATCTTTTCATAGGTGTCTTTAGAAACTAAAACAACATGACTTTTGTGACCTTTAGTGTTATAACTCCATATACAATCCTTCATATAAATTCCTTAATTTATAAGGATATGACTTTTCAACAAACACATCTCTTTAAATATTCCAACAAATAATGTTCTTAATTAAGAAGATAAATGGCATAAAAAGAACTCGCATGTTAAAAAAATAATGAGATTTGGATAATAACCAAAGTTTGATATTATATACTCCTCCGGTTCTAAATATAGGACATAGTTTGTAGTACAAATTGTACTACAAACTATATCTTATATTTAGGATTGGAGGTGGTAATATACTAGATAATAAGGAGATGACTTGCTGCAGTACGTATTTGTGTCATCCAAAAAAAAACATTATCCTATTTATTATAAGATCATATCTATTTGTCCTTACTACAAGACCCTCATCCTTTTTCGCTCTTAACTTTCATTATGGTTTTAGCTTGATTAAGGGTGATTCTGAGAAGTCGGAATTTTTTTTTGACATTTAACTAATTTTCTTAATTTTAAAAAAAGTATGGTTAATAAGGTCTTACAAAAGGGAATTTATGGAGAAAACTCTTGTTGGGACACCCCATCCCCCCCAAGTGGACCTCAGTCGAGTAGGACTAAATTAAACAGATGCTCAGATATTTAATAATATAATCAAGAAAATGTGTCAGATATTGGCGGTTCTATTGGAATATAAAAAAGGTACATGATGGAGTAATACAAAAAAAATAAAAAGGATAAGCCACTCTTAGAGAAAGAGTGGGAAAGCCGACAATATTGTTTCTCAGATACAATTATGATAAGGGTGACTTAAAATCATATGTAATCACTTTTAATACATATATACAAGACAACTTTGAAATAGTTGCTGATCATATGTTGTTGTTTTTTTTTTTTGAGGATAAAAAAGGTTAAAATGAAGCTTGTCCTTTTATTGCCCCAGAAGCCATTTGGTTGGTAAAAATGTCAATTATTAATACAGAAAGTACTATATATCACGAAGTTGAGTAAAACAAAACAAAACATGCGTTATATATATTGCTAAAAAAGTAGTGCTAGATGTTCATGTTAATTTCAGGCATGATTTAAGGGCACATTTTGATGTGATGCAATATTGGATTGCACTAGGTTTGATGAAATGATACAATAATGTTTGTCCACCTCTCCCATTGACTCTTATTCTAACCATTCAAATATAACATCATTGCCCAAAAGTACCAAACTTTCATGCACTCTCATTTATATATTTTCTTACTCCTAAATAATTTAATCCTTCTTTTATTATTTTTTCACATAATACGTACTATGAAATTGTTATATACTTCTCCCAATCTTCCAATTATAAGTCACTTTAATTTAAACCCCTTCACCACCAGAAACAAAGATGAATAATTAACTCATTAAATTTATCTTAAAATTTAAATTTATTTAACTTTACCCTTATTAAATAATATAGATTTAAGGAAATGAGAGAAAAACGTGACAGTCGAGGAGCCACATAGAAACACTAAATTAGAATTAAATTCTCGATTTATTACTCCTCTAATCATATTTATAAGGTAGAGAAAAAGTTTTCTTTGTCTTATTATAGGCCACGTCATTAAATTTTTCATATGAACCAACCAATTTATTATTGTGGAGAGCTTGTTCTCATGGGGTAGTGTATATTAAATAAGGGTAAAGTTGAAATGTTATTAAATTTTTAAATAGAATTAATAAAATTGGAGGTTTCTCGTAATTCCGGTGAAATAAATTGAAAATGACTAATAAATAAAACTAAAGGAGTAATTTGCAACTGGGATAAAATTGAAACCTTTAAAATGACTTAAATTAGGAATCATAAATTTATCCTAGAAGACCCTATAATAGGGATAAGAGGGAGTAATTTGCAAATGCCCCGAGGTAATATTATTGATGGAGAAGGATTTGAAAAGGACATCAATGGATTTCCCAAAATATGATAGGCACCATGACATTTTTTTGGGAGTCGAATTTGGTTTCCCACCACCTCTTAGAAGTAAAGATAGATGTCAAATAAGAAAATTACTTATTTTTTAGTCCTATTTATACGACAAATATATATATTTATAAATGATTAGGACTCGTGGATAATTACTTAATTTTTTTATTTAGGAAATTTATATAATTCTCCCTATAAAACATCCAGTTTTTTTGGGGAATCTATGCCATTTTTCCAGACGAAAACACCCTCACATTTCACCCAAAATTTCTTTCTTCACCCACCATCATTTTGACATCAATGAGTTCGAAGACCATGGCTGGCCACCATCTAGTCTTTCTCGTACGTCAATCTCACCTTTGCTGCAATACAAATAACATATTTTAGTCTTGGGTTAAGGTTCTTTTTGTTAGGGAAGTTGTCCCAAAATCTCAAATTTACCTAGGAATTGAAGCTTCTATGGAGTAATGTCGATCACCTCTAAAGTTTTGAAATCTTAGTTTTTTTGCCTCGGCTGTTATCCATGTTAAGTTTAACTATTAGTTAACCAAATATATTGAGCGGACATGACATATGTCATCCACGTCTTTTTTTGTTAAAGTGCAAATTTACCTTGAAAGTTTTCACTTAGGAGTAATTTTGCCCTTGAAATTTTTGGAGTTCAATATTGTCCTAGAAGTTTCTAAATTGTAGTAATGTCGCCCTGTCTATTATAAAGGTTGAGTTTGATTGTTAGTTAACTAAATATGTAAAGTTGTCACTGTGAATGACATTGAAGAAGAGGCTATAGATGGAGGAGGATCTCACGTTTGCTAGAGAAAATAAAAAAGCAGATTCAATATTCAAATTCAAGCACATTGGAAAAAGATTACTGAGAACAAGGCCACTTGTAGCCATCTGTCGCCGTATCCCACGACATCAGATGCTTTCACCTTTTTAATTTTCATGAATCATTTAGATGGGGTGCATTTTTTTTTTTAAAGTTTTCTTATGTATAAATCTAACTCGGAAAAAAATGAAGTGGAAGACTCATGGATGGGCCAGATAAGCATATTTAGCCAACTAATGGGTAAACTTAACTTGGATAATAACCGAGGTGAAATTGCTAAAATTTGGAAATTTCTGGGGCAGCATAACTATTGAGTGAAAACTTTCAAGGCAACTTTGTACTTAAACCAAAAACAAAAATGATGTGGATTCATGTGGACTTGCTAGCTCAGCATATTAAGTCAATTGATGGTCAAACCTAATATGGATAATGGCGGGGCACAATTGCTACAATTTATAAATTTCTAGGAAAAATTGAGATTTTGTGATAACTTTCAGAAAAAGAATGAACCTTAATCTTTTAGTCTTTTATTATCTTAAAACCAGCTTTCCATGCCATCTTTAAAATAAGGGAAAATTAAAATGAAGGACCTAGAAAAAAATACATTTATGGAGAAGGACCAAATATAAAAATTAATTAAAAATACTAAAATGCCCCTAACAAAATATTATGCATTCCCTCCTACATTCTTTTCCACATTCTATTTTTAAAACTGATACAAAATTCTAAGTTTCTTTAAATTTAACAATAGTTTTTTCAATTTTCTTTTTTCACAACTTGAATATATATATCTATGAAAAGAAATAACGCATCCTTCAATCTGTAATTTTTTTTTTAAATCAACAAAAAAATTAATTAAAAATCGAATTATATAATTTTAATAAAATTCAAGGTCTTTTATAATTTATCATATATGTCAAACCAAGAAAGTTGGTATGATTTATTTTTGTTTTAGAAGCAATTTATGTGGGTCCAAAAATTCATGTAATGTTAATAAAATTAAAAAAAATAATTAAACTATTATATCTTGAAAAATATGAAATGAGTTTAGTTTTTATTTTTATAAAATGAGCTTAATTGATATCAACATTGATAATATAAATTGGGCAACTTGGTGATATGAATTGGAGAAAAATAAATTTTTTAAAAATATGAGTTTAACAGTTGTTAATTAAATAATATATTAAAAATAAAAAAACAAAAGAAATAATGATCCTATCATGTTGGGCAGTTTTAGTATTATTTTTAGTTAATTTTTAATTATGAATACATGAGATAATACAGAAGGTTTGATTGGGGGCAATTTAGTAATTTTAAATTTATATTATGATGTTCGGTCCTTCTAAGTAATTACAATTTTTATGGTCCATTATAATAAATATCATTTTCTTTTGGTCCTTTATTTTAATTTTCCCTTAAAATAAACACACACAACTAATATAAAAAAGTACACAAACAAAAAAAATCTGAATTCCATTCTCTTTCCTGTTCCCATTTCATAAAAAATCTTTTCAATATACCAAATGATTCCTTATATATCCTTAAAAGCTTTCAGATGGAAAGAGCCTAGAATAGAAACTGATCTCATACACATAGAACCTTTTTCTACTAAGTTTGTTTAATTAAGTGATGAAATTTTTGAAGCGAGCTAAAAGAAGATAACCTTCCTTAATTAACATGATCTCTTTCACTTTATTGCTCATCAGCTCCTTCACTCGTTCTCATATGCTCAAGCAAAAGCAGCTTGTGCAGAAAACTTCTCTGAGTGGTTAAAAACATTAATATGTTATCACTAATCTCAAAAGGTAAATCTCAATTCTGGTCCTAGAAATTTACTAATTATTTCTGTATGGCTAATTCTTATTTAGAATTTTAATTAAGCTCATATAAGAGAAAAGGAACATTATTTTCTCTGGGTCTTAATTGAATGAACCAGAGAAGAAGGACAAATACAGATATAGGTGGGGATAGATCATGAGACAAATCAATTGGAGTACCAAAAGTATATTAATGCTAGAAATGGGGCATGCAATTAGAGAAATTTTTTTCTTTTGGTGACAAAGAGAGAAGTTTTGGACGGACATGTAAATTAAAGTGCCAACCTTATCCCTTCTTTTGAAGTAATTGGACCCCCTCCCTCCTTTTTCATATTTCCCCAAATCTTTCCTTCTCACTATGACAGCTCAGTTTTGGACTTACCTCCTATTATATTAAGAGCCATGTGTTTATTATTATTAGTACACGGATTATATATATATATATATATATATATATATATATATATATATATATATATATATATAAAGAATACAATGGTCAACAATGTCAAGTCTTATCCCACTAAGCGAGTGCCTCATTGTATTCTAATTAAGCTTTGACCAACCCTTATACTTGAAATTACTTGATATATAATGAAGGTTAAACCATTTTATTGGCTTCCCTACCTCTATATGGTTCAGTAGTTAATCCTGAATTTACAAATGGCTCAGGATCAAGAACTGGGATGAACTCTGAACTTGAAACAACATAGTTCTAGGAGCATCATTAATATTAAATAAATTAATGAAAAAACATTTTAAATATATATAGTACTATCAACGAAATTAACTTTTGAGAGAATCATTATTCGAAAATTGAAAGAATAAGTTGAATACGGGAGAGCATCATTATTAGGCAGTTGACAGAGAATCACTACAAGATGGACCACCAAAACTATGAAGTGATTAATACTATTTTGATTTATCAAAAGAACTTATTAATTACTTGTTCTTAATATATGACATAATTGAAGAGTTTGTTTTGGTCCTAAATATAAGACGTTATTTTTTTTTCTTCTAATTTACCTTTATTGATACTCTCTCAACAATAATCAAGGAGGAGAGAAAATGAGGGAATTAAGGAAGAAGACTGATGTGTTTTAGAAAAAATTACTGGTGAAATGTTTTGAAGAAAAGTCCAGACACAGAAATTGTAGCTAACTCTGAGCCACGGAAGGTGAGATGTGTTAAAGCCAAAAATCCAGGCAAGTTTAATTAAGAACCATATAATCTAGGGGATTGATCGGACCACTCTATGTAATTCATACCTATATGACGTACATGAACTAATGTATAATGCATATTTTAGTCCAAGTCGCCAATTATGTTCATTAAACAGGTTAACGAGGATGGTGCTTCAGAGTTTGAATCTAGTTTAGACCTGTCATTTTTCTCTTCAATCTATCCATCCAAATTGGAGTCTTCTCAAGACATGGTTTGTGTTAGAGACTGTGCGTAAGTAAATAGGATCATCATTATATGAAAAAGTTAGCTTTTAGCCTTGGATAACTGGATCACTTGAGAACACCTGGTATTGGTAGCCCCATTTGCTTGGTGTTTCCTCTTCAACCCTACCTCTTACCTAACTTTAAAGATGATCCATGATTGAAGATCTTACACACACTTAAGTTGAGACAAAACTCATATCACAAAACTTACGTCATATATACTGTAAATCACGTTGGAAAAACAGCTTATATCACTAATCCAAACAAGCACATA
The DNA here is from genome assembly GCA_025563575.1 of Acacia pycnantha. Lineage (NCBI taxonomy): Eukaryota > Viridiplantae > Streptophyta > Magnoliopsida > Fabales > Fabaceae > Acacia > Acacia pycnantha. The sequence continues at coordinate 916,312 of JAMWYP010000167.1, read as the reverse complement.
TATATATAGGTGGCCTCCCAGCCTTCACTAGCTTCCAACATTTATCAAACGCTTATGTTTTAAGCAACCCTACGGTTGGGTCAAGCATTATTAAGATTACTCATTTATTAAATAAGATCAAATGTTCCAACTCTGTGAATTAATAATTATTTTTGAAAGAGCTATTTCAATATTTAAATTTGTAATTTTTTAACTTATATTAGTTGGAAATATCAAACATTATATACTCCCTTTGATCCTATAGTACTCGCGGAAGAATTGTAGTTGCATTTATTGAAAATAAAATGGTAGAACACACAAAGAAAGTCATTAGATGTTTTGTTAAGATTGATCGGTAGATGAAGTAGTATTGAGTCTTTTGAAAAGAGGTAGAGAAAAACTGAAAGAGAATGCTCAATGCATTTATTAAACGTAACTTTTTAGTTAACAATCTATATAAAGTTTTGGTTATTGATAAGCACAATGACGTGTCAGCTACCTACCTAGTGGGATAAGATTTGTTGAATTTATAACAAATGTGCATTAGTTTCCCTAAAATATCCATTTAATCATTATTCTTATTGATGAAAAACCCTTTTAATACATGCAATCAGTATAGATAACTTGGGGAAAAAATTATAAATTTGATAGGCAACATAGATTTAGATCTTATATTAATTAGGACCAAAATTAACAAATCTCTCAACTAGCTTCTACATTTAAGACCAAAAAGAATTAATAATGAGTATATAGTTGATAAAGGGGGAAAAAGCTTCTCCTCATCATAAAAGATGATCCGTTGGCCAATAACCTTAATTACCGCTATGCACGTTATGTGATGTAGCAAGTTTATTTAATTAAGTACATGCTAATCATATTCATATTGTCCTTTTCTTATTGTTGCCAGGAATTTTAAAAAATTAAAAAGATTCATTCATCAAGTCTTTCTTTACTAAATCATATCGCGCCTTCACTTCGATCTCCTTCTGTCGGTAAGATTTAATTGGATCAACCTGCAATAATTTTCCTATCTTGTGCTTATAGACAAGTTATTGATTTCCACTGTAAATAACTGACGCGCGGATGTACTGTGAGGTGGTGGTATGGGGAAGGTTTTATAATTGGTGGCTATTTAGGGCGTCATATCTTTTAGCAAAAAGATGGTTTATTGTAACAAGAAGAGGCCGTCCCCCACAAAGCCATCTAGATTTCCTTCTTAGTGCTAAAGTGGTGAGGCCTATAAGGTCGTTTCAACCTATATATATACCAATACTTTCTTTTTGGTTATAATGCGAAGATACACTTTTTTTCTTGCTTTAGCTATGGCCATATCCATAACTCCATTTTGGTTATTGTCCTTATATTCCATAAGGTGGAACCACTTCAATATCCCCCAAAATCCTATGTTCCCCTCTAAGCCTTCCTTATAGCTTCTGGTCCATCCCAATCTTATCAATATCAACTTCACTACTATGGTGATCCAACCTTTATTTTGGTTAGTTTGTCGTTTATTAAATTTCTCTGACAACTGAATCCATAAGAGATCCACCAAGAAATTAAAATTAATCAATACTCCTTTGGCTCTATTTATAAGGCAGGAAAAAATATTTTTTGGCTATACTTATATGAGACACATCATTAAATATTTCATGTGAATGTACATTGTTATCACCTTTAATTTATTATTGTGTAAATTCTGTTTTCATAGGGTATAATATATATTAAATAGGGGTCAAGTTAAAAAGTTGTTAAATTTTAAAGCATAGTTAATGGGGTTTAATGATTTCTTTAGTTCCAACAAAACACGTTAGAAATGTCTTATAAATAGGATTAGAGAAATATATAGTTAGTTGCAGTATGAATAGTGTGATTCATTTCATACAAAAAATTGATTGGATTTCAAAACTTCTTTGAACAACATATTGGATATGTTGTGTTAGTCTTTTTTATTATATCATTAGGCATGTTTCTCATATATTGTAGGGTTAAGTACTAATTTTGCCCCTGAAGTATGCGCCCAGGAGTAATTTTGCTCCTTAAGTTTTCGGCGGAGCAATGTTGCCCCTGAAGTCTCAAAACGTAGCAATGTTGCCCCTCCGTTAAAAACCCTAACGGAACCCTAACGTTGACCGTTAGTTAACCGTTAGGGTTTTTAATGGAGGGGCAACATTGCTACGTTTTGATACTTCAGGGGTAACATTGTTACATTTTGGAGGAGCAATTTTGCCCCTGAAGTATCAAAACGTATCAATGTTGCTCCTCCGTTAAAAACCCTAACGGTCAACATTAGGGTTTTTAACGGAGGGGCAACATTGCTACGTTTTGATACTTCAGGGGCAACATTGCTCCGCCGAAAACTTAAGGGGCAAAATTGCTCCTAAGTGCGTACTTCAGGGGCAAAATTGGTACTTAACCCAATATTGTATGGAATTTAAACTATATAAACTACTACTTCTGATCTTTAATATAAGATCGAGTTGATTTTTTTGGAGAGGTTAAAGAAGCTAAATAAATTACTTTAGAGTATTTATATTTATCTTTTTATACCAAATTAATTTGTTTGACATATAAACTGATATATAATCAAATGAGACACAACATATGTTATGATTAACTAACTTATTTAATTTTTTTTATTAACCTTTCCAAAAAAAAGTCAACTGGGTCTTATATTAAGAACATGAGGAGTACTTATAATTGACTTCTTAGTAGTGTGATTTGTATAAAAAATGTATATTATATATCAATATATATCGTAGCCTACACTTGACACACACACACACATATACACTTTCACTATGGTGATCCTGCCTTTATTTTTTCTAGTTTGTCGTTTTAATTGAGAAGTCCTGACAGTACAACTGAATCAATAAGATATCTATATATCAAGCAAAACAATCAATATAAGTAATTAAATTCTAGTCGGGATTCATATGTTATAAGTAATGTGATTATTTTTTCTCGAGACTCCATATACAAGACTTGATGCATCTAAAAGACATGATGAGCTTCTTAATCCAATACATTGTGAATTATATATAAAAGAAATCTACATAAAAACCAAAGTCTAACTGAATCTATAGGTGAAACCCGAATTCCTAGTTTAAATCCCTAAACTGTCACTAGCTACATACGGTAATTAATTTGATTGTTATCGTTGGTTTTTTAAGTTCTTTGTTTAATTTGTTAATTGGTTAAAGCATAAACATATATATAATCGCGAGAGTATCAGATCCTAGAGTGATTAGAAGATTAATCACAATTACATAAATGTGTGGTGAGTCTTTCCAATGTAGTGTAAGTTTCTTTGGTATAAGTGACAAGTTTTTATATATTAATGCAAGCTCTGATATCAATGGTATCAAGAGCAATGCCATTTGGGACTAAAAAAGAAGGCAAAAAGGAAAAAAGAAAAGAAAAATATTAAGTAAAATATTATATATATAATAGCCCCAAGTGATTAGAGGATTAATCACAACTATATAAGTGTGTGGTAAATCCTTGCAAATTATCTTGAACTATCTTGCTCCAAGTGACAATCCATGTGGTTGGGACTAATGCAAGAATAAATATAAAAATTGGTGGGTGAAAATATATATAGATAGAATAATCAATTTTCCAACTTCCAAGCGTTTGAGTCTAAAAAAATAATATTTCTTCCAAAATAACTGATAGTAGTACATTTTAAAGATTGACTCTTGTTTTCAAATGGTTTGTCACTTTTATAAATATTTTCAAATAGAAGTATTCAAACGTTATTAATTCTAGGGTTAAGGTGTAGATTGGCCAACGAAGTGTTATACTAGGAGCACTCAACACAAAAATCTTTTAAGGGTACCGTAATTATCAATCAACAATTAAAAAGTAAAAAAAAAACACAAAAAAGTGAAGAAAAAAAACACAATGCACTGGAATTATTGTGTTAGGAACCAAATCCAGTAGTCCACAGCTTCCGACTGGCACTCGCCTTGCACACTGGTTCCGTCCTTCAGATGCCACAGGCAGCAGTCGCCGTTGCCACGACGCCTGCTCACGTGAGTCCCATCTCCGTTGGTGTTTGCCTTATCCAACAAGAAGGCATAACCGCTCTTTTCTCCGGCGTCTCCGCCACTGTCCTCCGCCAGTGCCTCTACTCCTCCACTCGTATGGGTCTTTACGAAGTTCTGAAGCAGAAATTGTTCGATCCCAACAACAAAGGCACATCAGTTGTGGACGCAATCAGCCAAATGACAAAACCAGAGGGAGCCATCGAAGCCCGCAATTATTAACCTTTGAAAATCAAATCTCTTCAACACTCTCACATCCAAGTCTTTTTCCTTCAAGCCTCTCAACAGCCACGTGGACAAGATTCAATTGAAATAAACGGCCGTTACACTTATATTTTAACGTAATTGAGATTATTGCTATTTTTTAATTGTTATTTGGTACTTATACTCATTTTTAATTGTTGATTGATAGTTAAGGTACCCTTAAAAGATTTTTGTGGCAAGTACTCTTATCGTAACACTTCGTTGGTCAATCTACACTTGAATCCTTAATTCTAATATATAGGGTCCTCTTGACTCTTGTTTTCAAATGGTTTGTCACTTTTATAAATGTTTTAAAATAGAAATACTCAAACGTTAACTCTAGTATATAGGGGCCTTTAATAGTTAAATGAAGTGGGCGCACCTGGGTCCTAATCTTAATTAATTGGGTATAAACTTCAAACTTTGAGGTTTTAGCAAACTTAAACATATAATTTTTTTAAAGGAAAAAATGGTGTGTATTTGTATACCAAGATTTTTTTTTTTTTTTTTTAACCACTTCAAAGGCACTAAACACATACTGGTTGATGCACAAACTGACCAGGGGATACTGTTGCTATTATCAATATTATAATTATCAATATGTCAATATATCGATCAATATATGTGGCTTCAATATAAATGGATAAAAATATCAAAATATATATAATAAAATCTCGAAAATGTAAACTATATTTATACATAATAAAAATATATATACCACTATTATTAGACTCAAGCTCAATGTCATATATCTCAAAATATGTCTTGTTATTGCATTTAAAGTAAACCAAGCTTTTTTTTTTGAACAATGTAAACCAAGCTATTGGATCAGCTAATCTAGTACAAAAGAGGCTTTAAAATTCTCATAATAATTAATATAAAACACAAGAGTTATAAGGAGCTTTACACACATATATATGCATAATATGATTAATATCCTAGTTGCTCCTCTTGGGAGTTTTCTACTTTTATTTTCACTATATTTGAAGGGATAGGATATTGTCACCACCATTGAAATTCTGATCTAACGGTGAAAAAGTGGTAGTGACATTAGTAGTGACAATATCCTATCCCTTTTTGCATATTTAAAGGGATAGGATATGTGATTTTTTACATTGGAATTTGTCAATGCGTAATCATCAATTATCATTAAGATTTATTGGTAATTAAATTTTTTTTCTGAGACGTGATAATAATTTTCCCTTTTATAATGGATTGGATCATAGTAAATCATAATTAAAGATTTTAGGAGGTGGTTAGATGTAATTTTTGCCACATAGATCATGAAGAAGAAGTTGATTGTAGCAAGCAAACTTGAGCACAATTATATGGCTATGGGCTAGGCAACTTGAGAGAGACGTGCATAGGTTAGATATGGTCTATCCCCTATGTTTGATTCAAAGCTAGCTAGCACCCACAGTTTCAAAGCTAACTAGAAGTTCCTATTTAGGGTTCTCATACAAGGAATTTGCGTCAACCCATATTTGAATACTAGATTTGGTTATGCGGCTGACAATAGCTAGACATCATCATGACTGGATTCGATTTTTTTCCTTATATATATATTGAAAAAATAATTCAATAAATGACATTTTTTTTAGTAAAAAAAAAGTGAATTAGTGATAGAATTATATCATGTCTCTGATGAATTAGTGATAATATATTTTATGAAGAAATCATCAAATTTTGTTGCTACTAATAGATCACTTATTAATCCAATTTTATTCACAAACAATATAATTTTATTTTCATATTACCATCAACCAGCCTACCTGTGCGGATCCGGTTTCTCTCACATGCGAATTTCTCATTATCCCTCCTCATCCTCCATCCTCACCGTTAAAATCTTGATCCAAGGGCCCAGAAATTTTTTGGAAAAAACCGCATGCGGTTTTTTTAAAAAATTTTCTGGGCCCTTGGATCAAGATTTTAACGATGAGGATAGGGAGGGATGATGAGAGAATGGACGAGGAGAGTATCTTCTCCCCTACCTGTGCTGGTTGTCAGGTACTAAGAGAACGTGTGGGGGCCAAGAGCCCGTGATACTATGGGTGTGCATGGTAACACTCCCAGAATGAGTTTTTCCTTAATTTCTGTTCCTAGGAACAAAATTGGATAGGAATTGTGTTTGGTAAATCCGGTTTGTTTTTCTTGTTCCCGGGATGAACCGGTTCCTTTTTTGTGCTGGGGAATAAAAAAAAGAAGCAGAAAATTTCTGCTTTTCTATTACAAGGCAAAATGTCAGAATCTATTTTTCCCCTTCTCTCTTCCCCGCCACCACCACCGTCGTCACCAGCACCACCGCACAGCCGCCGCCGCCGCCGCAACCACCACCGCACCGCCGCCCACCACCACCACCACCGCCTCGACCACCATTGCCGCCGCCGCACCGCCACCACCACCGCCATCGCCGCCGGCCACCACCGCCACCGCCGCCGCCGCCGCCGCCACCACGACCGCCGCCACCACCACCCCCACCCCACCGCCGCCGCCACCGCCACCACCACCGCCATCACCACCGCCGCCACCACATAAATAATTTTTGGAATATAAAAATTACATAAATAAAAATAAAATGTGTTAACAAACGTAATTCTGATTCTCTGAGTAAAAATAAAATGAGTTAACAAACGTAATTCTGATTCTCAGAACTTTTCCCAGGCACAGAATCAGAAAAAATTGTTTCATCTCAGAATCAGTGCTGGAGAACAGAATGGTTCCCATGCACACCCTATACCTCCAGGTCAAGTGAACTGTAGTGTTTCTTTGTGCATGGCACCTAATAATAGTAATATATCCATGTGACAAAACATTCTTAAAATTTACAAATTTCAAATTACTAATTCATATATATATAGTATTTAATTATACAGTCCTTATTGAAACTCGTTGAGTGTATTTTTCGTTTATGAGATTAACAATGTTATTGTTAAAAAACCAAAAACATATTTTATAGATCGATTTAAAGGATTAAATTAAAATTTAATGTAAACTTAGAAAAGCCAAACATAATTTTTTACCTAATTATTTTTTCATGAATTCATTTTGTCTGACCTACACATTTAGAGTAAATACCCTTTTTGGTCCCTGAAATAACACGCGCTACCCATTTTGATCCCTGAGTAAAAAAAAATGTCATTTTTAGTCCTTAAACAGTAAAAAAAAGGTCCCTTTTAGTCCTTTTAGTCATTTTTTGTGGGCATTTTAATCCCTCACAAATTCCCAAAAAATCATTTTTAGTCCCTAAAAAGGACCAAAATGACATTTTTTTTACTCAGGGACCAAAATGGGTAGAGCGTGTTTTTCCAGGGACCAAAAAGGATATTTACTCACACATATATTACGTCTTGCTCTAACATTTGTTTGAAGCAAGTCTTGCTTCTAAAACAAGTGGATAACCAAGCCCTCCTGTTTTTTTCCTTTGCCTTCCCATCTAATTGGAAAAATATATAAATACTTTATTGATTAGTTACCACAACCACAAAGAATGCAGTTCATATCATCAATGAAAATTATAAGTTCTAACATTTCTAGTCTTTGTGAGAAGGGATATTATGGAATGATGGTTTGTTTGTTTGTTTTTTTTTTAGTTTAGTACAATTATTTATAAATAACTATTTTTACTGCTAATGGGAAAAATGTTAAATATTATTTTATAATTTTTAAGGATATAAAATTGTAACTATACAATAAATACTACTCCCTCCTCCAGTCTTAAATATAAAACCTAGCTTAGAAGTGAAGTTTGGTCCTAAATATAATGATTTTTTTATTTTATTTTATCTCTTACATTTATCATTTTTTAAAGTAATTTTTCTGACTTATTAACTAATATATAATTTAATGATATATAAAAGTATTTCAGATAAATCATGTCTTGTATACGTACTATGATTAAGTAACACTAGTGCAAAAAAGGCTTTTAAGACCGGACGAAACAGGTACATTAGGACCGGACCCGCGACCAGTCTTGTTCCAGGCGGTATTAAAAGTCGACCTTTAAGACCGGACTTTTACACGGTCTTAAAGAGTTTCTTTAAGACCGGACATTTTAAACATCCGGTCTTAAAAGTGTTTCAAAATAATAAAAAAAAAAAAAAACTCAAATGAAACAATCGGTCCCAAATCACTCAAAGTCCGAAATAAACAAAAATAACAAGAAACAAAATCATTCACCATGAAAATCGAATTTAAAGTCCAGATCTACAAAAAAGTCACAAGCTTAAAGCAACCAAATCTGAGCAGGATCCTCTTGTCGGTGCTAGCAAAGCTTCAAGCAACCAAAATCGAAATCCAGATCTGAGCAGGAGCGGTCAATGTAAGAAATAAACAAACTTAAGCAAGAAGATATATGGGTTTGATTTCAAACCGGACTATACGAAGGCGGCGTGGAAGGACCCATAGATCGAAGAGGAAGGAGCCGCCGTCATCCAGAATCCTCAAAGTAGTACGCTTTATTGTTCTTTGAGGATTGGAGTCGACGCCATCGCAAAACCCTCGAAGCATCTCACTGCCAACGTTGCCAAGGATTTGATTGTGCGACTCTTATGATGACTTACGAAGATTGCGAGTAGGTTAGAGGAAGAGGATGACATTCTTACTGAGGATTTGCCCGTGAGGCTCTTGGGACACTCGTTGAATCTATAACTAAGAAAATGTTATATCACCAAGAAGACAAAGCAAACTCACGGATTTAACAGGTTTAGCGAATGTAGTTTTTTTAACACTTTTAAGACCGGTTTTTTGAAACAACCGATCTTAAAAGTGTAAAAAAAAAAAAAAAAATTGACCGGTGGCAATTTCGTAAATATATAGAACACTTTTAAGACCGTCTGTTTGAAACAACCGGTCTTAAAAGTGTTCTATATAATTTTTTTTTACACTTTTAAGACCGGCTTTTTCAAACAGACGGTCTTAAAAGTACTTTTAAGACCGTCTGTTTGAAACAAATTCGGTCTTAAAAGTGTTCTATATATATATATATATTTTTTTTTTACACTTTTAAGACCGTCTGTTTCAAACAGACGGTCTTAAAAGTACTTTTAAGACCGTATGTTTGAAATAGCCGGTCTTAAAAGTGTTCCATATAATTTTTTTTCACTTTTAAGACCGTCTGTTTCAAACAGACGGTCTTAAAAGTACTTTTAAGACCGTCTATTTGAAACAATAGGTCTTAAAAGTGTTCTATTTATTTAATTAGTTAGCGTATACGATTATATTGTGCAATTATCTTAATTAAGTTGTTAGAGATTTTAGGAATTAAGTTAGCGAGATCAAGGTTTTTGAATTTCGTAATTAAATTCTGATTGTAATCATCTTAATTAAGTTGTTAGAGAGATTTTAGGAATTAAGTTAGCAGATCATGATTTTTGAATTTCGTAATTAAATTCTTGATTGTAATCATCTTAATTAAGATGTTAGAGAGATTTTAGGAATTAAGTTAGCGAGATCATGGTTTTATGAATTTCGTAATATATTCTGATTGTAATCCCTAAATTATAGGAACTGCCTAGGTTTATTTACTTATTAGCATCGTATATAATTTCAATTAAGCGAAGGAATAAATCATCGCATTCTCGGACTTGATCGGCGTCTTCTCACAATATTTACGAAATTGCCACGGTCATACTTTTAAGACCGGATATTTTTAGCCCGGTCTTAAAAGTGTTCTATATATTTACAAAATTGCCACCGGTCATACTTTTAAGACCGGATCTTTTATAGTCCGGTCTTAAAAGTGTTCTATATATTGAAAGTGCCACCAGTCATATTTTAAGACCGGATCTTTTATAATCCGGTCCAAAAAGTTCATTATATTTACGAAACTGCCACCGGTCATACTTTTAAGACCTGATTCTCTATAATCCGGTCTAAATGAAACGGTCTTAAAACCCTTTTTTGCACTAGTGTAATTTAATTATTTAACTTCCTTAAATTTTCTAAATTAGATAAGTAGGCCTTTAGAACTGAATGGAGTATGAAAATAGAATTTGCTTAAATTCCATTAGATAGTAATTAAGTTATTTCGCTAATCATGAGAAAAGTGTGAGACCTAACATTATTAAAAGTTAAGATTTTAAGTGAACCAAGTAATAATTTAGGTGAATTTCATCACTTCATAGGAAATTTAACTTCTTCTCTTTACTGACCGGCCCCAACCAAGCAACCCGCCGTGATTGTTGAATTTTTCCCCACCTTTTTAATATGGTGTTAGAGCATGTCTGCGATGAAAAAGCTTGGATCCAAGATCGATCATGACAAAAACCAACAAGTAGAATCCAAAAAAATCTTTTGTACCAAAATTTGATCCATTTAGTAAGGATATAATTTATATCTCACAAAACTACAAAAGCACAGGTTTGAATTTTTCTCATATGACCACAAACTTCATGTTTGGAATTGGAGGTTCCAAAAAGTGATTTTAGCTCCAATAATTTGATTTGAAACAACATCAACGTAATTCCAAGCACACAAAATAAGGAAAAATAAGATGATTGAATCTTGACTGGAGGAAGACAATGAGAGCATTAGAAACCTTTTTTTAAAAAAAAAAAAATAGTTAAAGTGAAATCAAATTTCAAATTGAAATTAAATTGGAGATGCCCCAGCACTTACATAAACTTAGGTCCTAGGTGAATCAGGACATTACATGACCTTATGTCGTTGGATTATATATATATAGTCTGAGGTTTCAGTTACCAATTTATGGTGCTAAGAGGTAGCAGCCAGGAGGCAAGCCTATCTCACTTTATCAGGTTAATTTAATGTTGTCCCTATACACACATGTAATGTTTCTCTTTTGATGGATTGGTCTTTTCGTTCGTTCGAAGTTGTTTTTAGGACACTAGATATATAAGTGAAAAATTAGCAAGTTAAAGAAAAAAAATATATATTATTTTATTATATAACCATTTAATATCTGTGTGTTCTATTTTTTAAAATGCATATATCAATGCTTTCCCCATCAATCCACCACATTTTTTATATATTGTTAGGGATAAAAATTAGAAAATGACATATAATTAGCCTTTTTCATGGTGTAAGAACTCATGAAAAGAATTACTACTAGTAATTTGCAATTAATCCTAGGTCCTTGGATTAAAGTTCAAATAACTACTAAATACTAAGCCAAAAAAATTTGAAGTAACACTACAAAAAAAACGACAATTAGTAGCGGTTAAAATGACCTATTTGTAACGGTTTTAGGCGCAACTAATGACATTTGTAGCGGTTAGACAAACCGTGACAAAATCCACTGTGGCAAGCTGATTTGTAGTGGTTGAAAAAAACCGATACTATATACATATAAACCGCTACTATATCTGTTGCGGTTATGATAAACCGCTACAAAATATTGAAAAATTGAAAAAAAAAAATGGCGCCCAAATTTTGTAACGGTTGTAAAACCGCAAAAAATATTTAATCCGAATTTAAATTAAAATTTGTAGCGGTTGTTGTAGCGGTTTTACAACCGCTACAAAATATTGAAAAATTGAAAAAAAAATTGTAATTTGTGTCCATTGTTACAATATTATATTGAATATTTTTATTATTTAAGTGACAAATTAAATGATAATAGTTAATATTTAAAAACTGATTAACTTAAGTTAGATAAGTATAAATATTATGTAGGTATAATATTGAGAATATGTAGATAATAAGGATTTATTGTGTTGTCCACCTCTCGAGCAAAAAAATTATGTTGTGCATTAGATGATATTTGATTATATAAAGAAAGTTGATGATGATAGAAGGAATATTGAGGAAATATACTTAAAGTTCGGATAAGGAAAAAAAAATAGTATCAGTATTGTAAGAAGTAAAAAATAAAACATTGAAATCAAAGATTTTAGAAGGAGTGGGAAGAAATGAGAGAAAACGAGAGAGAAGTGAGTGAGAAGAAATGAATGAGTGTGTGAGATGAGTTGTGGTGGGGATATTTATAGGGATATACGTAACATTTGTAGCGGTTGATGTGACGGATTCTGTAGCGGTTAAAAACCGCTACAAAAATTCATTAGTATTTTAAAAAATATATATAATTTTCAAATTTTGTAGCGATTACACTAACAACCGCTACAAATGAATGAACGTTGGCGGGATTTGAAATATTCAAATTTCAATATTACACACTTTGTAGCGGTTGATGTAACAGTTTTTGTAGCGGTTTACATTTGTAGCGGTTTTTTTTTTTTGCGTTTTGTAACGGTTTCAAAACCTCTACAAAAATTCATTTGTAATTTTTTTTTTTAAAAAAAAAATCAAAATATATCACATTTTGTAGCGGTTATACTAACAACCGCTACAAATATGAACATATTTTTTTTTTTAAAAATAAACTTGGCGGAATTCGAAATATTCAAATTTCAATATTACGAACTTTGTAGCGGTTGATGTAACAGTTTTTGTAGCGGTTCACATTTGTAGCGGTTTTTTTTGCGTTTTGTATCGGTTTCAAAACCTCTACAAAAATTCATTGGTATTTTTAAAAAAAAAAAATCAAAATATCACATTTTGTAACGATTATACTAACAACCGCTACAAATATGAACATAGTTTTTTTAAAAAAAATAAACTTGGCGGGATTCGAAATATTCAAATTTCAATATTACACACTTTGTAGCAGTTGATGTAACAGTTTTTGTAGCAGTTCACATTTGTAGCGTTTTTTTTTTGCATTTTGTAACGGTTTCAAAACCGCCACTAATGGCGTGCCATAAGGCGCCAAACTGGCGCCATATTTGTAACAGTTTTTATAAATAAACCGCTACAAAATAACCGCTACAAATTTGGCGCCAACTTCGCGCCATATTATGTAGCGGTTAGTTTATGATAACCGCTACAAATGTCGTTACTGAACAATGCGCGCCACTTGGCGCGAGTCATACCGCTACAAATTTGTAACGGTTTCGGTATATACCGCTACAAATTCGCATATTTGTAGCGGTTTATTTTGACCGCTACAAATTAACCGCCACAAAGTGGCACTTTTTTTGTAGTGTAACTACTTCTGTATCCATAATATAAGTCACTTCAACCAATTCATCAAAACCAAAAAATAGTAGTTATTTCTTTAAATGCTTAATTTGATTTTTTTTTTTTTCAATTTCACCCATATTAAATTGGGTTGGGGGATGTGAGAGAAAAATATAAAAAATCACATTTAAACATAATTTGATGTGTAAAATTGCAAATAAGTATTAATAATTTTTCAATTAACTTATATTATGAACTAAAACATTTTTTTAAAAATGACTTATATACTACATCCGATCTTAAATATAGGACAAACTCTATAGTGTAATTTACACAACAAATTTTGTCCAATATTTAGAACTGGAGGAGTAATAGAGAGGAAGGAGTACAAATGTCAGGATAATAAGTCAACCAACTATTGCCACTTAATAAGGTGTCAACAGTGCTCGCATCACATTGATTACCAACATGTTGCCTCGCACTAACTTTTTTGTATAAGATATTAGCATTAATTCGTCGAGCATTTTTTCACGTACATATCTTTTTCCTTTAAATTTATTTGCACAAACAATAAATGGGGCCAGGAGTGATGATAAAATTGTGGATTTTTTAAATAAAAAAAGTGAAGAAAAATAATGCGAGTTTATGCATATAAATAAGTGGGCACAAAGAGAGAGAGAGATCCGAGTGAGTCTCTCTACCTCCCCTTCCACCATCACTATAGCAGTTAAACTCACCAGAAACACCCAACCAACATGAGTAGTGCCTCAGAAAACCCTAACTCTAATAAGTGCGAGACGAGAAAATCTTCATCATCTTCAGCTAATCTGAAGCTATTTGGTTTCCCATTAAGTGCAAGTGCTCGTGATGCTTTCATTTCCTCATCAAACCATAAGAGATCATTCAAATGCCATTTCTGTCGGAAAGAATTCTCTAATTCTCAAGCTCTAGGAGGCCACCAAAATGCTCATAAAAGAGAACGTCGTCAAGCTACCTTAGCTCATTTCGACAACCTTAGCGTTCATCTTCTTCCTCAGTACCGTCAACGCCTCGAGATCACTTCATCATCTTCAGCACCATCAGGACCGTCCACGACGACCAACCTTGTTCATCATCATCAACAACCTTTTTGGTCCGAGCCGGAGCTTTGGAATGGAGTTCGATCCGACGACAGAGAGGCACGTGATGATGCTGAGAAAGAGCTCTCGAGTGATGAAAGAGCAGTACGAAATGGTGATGATGTTGTTGATCTTAACTTGAGTTTATAGCTTTTTGATAAGAATTGATAATGACTAGCCTGAATCATAGTACTCCAATTTGTCCCCCCGGCCCCGTTGTTCTTATCTCTTTTTAATTTATACATATCAAACATTGTGTTGATTTGTCACATCTCAAGCCAGAGTGCTACTTATTACTATTATAGAGCCATTTAGGCTTGTTTGTTTCTTCTGTATTTACTTGAAGCTCTGGATTTGTGCTGGTTGGGAATTGCATGTATTATTCATAATTAGGTTCGTATCTGGTATTATTACCTCTATCTCAAATAATGATGGACTCTTAAGCCCTTTTTTAGGGTTAAAGTATATTTAATTTCCATCCCCTAAACTAAGTCTTATAGTTTGTATGTATAATTTCCAACAAAATCTATTTTCATATTAAAAAAATTAACAAATTTGATATTACCACCCATAATATTATATATCTTCAATCATTTTTCTTTAATTAGTTGATGTGAGGTTGTTATATTCTAAGACCTCGGAGTTAACTATTTGTAGATTATAAACCTTATATACGAAGATCTGAAGGGTGTTAATGAGGATGATGTAGAGATTATTCTTGACAAGATGATGATTGAAATTTGGAGGAAAAAGATGTGTCTGAAATTTAGACATCTGTCAAAGCGTCTCTTAAATGAAAAAAACAATTTCTGATAGTACAGAGATTAGCCTCTTGGCTAATCTCAAGGGAGAATGTTGTTACTAATTTATACCTCTAAATTATAGGACTTGTTTTTGTACACGAAAATTTCTAAAGATACGATATATGCAAGGCTTAATCTTCATTTTTTAATGTCCCAAATTAAATGTCTATGATACTCTTATGTTATATTTTTGGATATATATATATATATATATATATATATCAAATAAAAAATCCAATATGGCATCAAAATATTGTTTCAGATGAAGGTATCTGAATATGTTATACTAGTATAACATATTCAGATACCTTAAACAATATTTTGATGCCATATTGGATTTTTGCATCAAAATATTGTTTCAGATGAAGGTATCTGAATATGTTATCCTAGTATAACATATTCAGATACCTTAAACAATATTTTGATGCCATATTGGATTTTTGACATAAGCATGGTTATGTTTTCATCAAAATAACTTAAGCAAATTCGCTTACCCTTAATATTATATATCTTAATTCGACCCTTTATCTATTTAGTCGTGGTGAGAATCTTATATTCTAATACCCATAGTTCAGTATTGGTACATTATAAACTTTGTACATTATAGAGAATATTCTTGACAAGATGAGGTGCTGTTTGGATATTTGGGGTCAAAAGAAGTATTTGAAAAGTATTTCAGACACCATTGAGTAAAATGTAGGGAAAATCATAATTAAATCCTTCTGAACTATCAAAATCTAGATTCAAGCCTAAACCTTTAACAAATTATTAATTAGGCCGAAAGGCTTTATTAAGAATTTATTAATGTTATTCAAAGACCAAAATGAACCCATTGTAATAAAAAAAGAAACTTAGTTTTCGTTCCCTTGTATCAGTGTCCTCCCTACGGATCAACGATGAACCCAATGTAAAATCACGTGTTTTCCTGGCATTCATTTTTCTTCTCTAATTAATTAATGTCACTGTTCTTGATTCGGGATGGGTTTGGGCAGAGGAATCTCTGCATTTTCCTTCCATTGGTGAAACCGTATTTGGGAATAAAAAATGGGGAAGTGAATATATACACAGCAAGGGGTGAATTTAGCTTTGTGGAGCCACTGCTTTATCTCTGCAATTCCTCTTCAAGTAATTCGTTTTTACTGTTAATTAATAACTTAAGTTTTGAATTTTATGTCCAAACCAATGAACCAACCAAAACCAAATTTGATTTGTTCATCAATAGACTATCTTCACCTCATGAACTTTGTAACATCCCAATTTCAGAGCCAATTTTTTTTTTTTAAAACATCAGAGTAGAGCATCGGCGGATTAAAAACATTGAGTAACTGATTATAACAATAACAGTGGCGTATCTGCCTGTTCATAAAGATTAATACATTATCTGTTTAGATACTAGACGTCCTTGATCAGGTCTCCATGCGGTCTTCAACTTCATGTGTGATGTCCGCTCGCTTACTCTTATCCTCCGTCCTTGGTCTCTCTCTCCGGACCTTGATGTGATGCTAAAGTAAGAGCCGAGATCCAACGTTCATCGGATCTCGAGTAACGGTTAACCTCATGCTTATATAACACTTTATGTTCAACGAGATATTTCTATGATTACGGCAATGATACATGATCATTTAATAACAACCGCCCTACAAGCAAAGTTATTTGTCTCGCACTTTAATTGTGTGTCACGATGTACGGTCGTGTCCGTAGCGCTAGGAAAACTATGACGGTATTATATTTACTATAACCCGTAAAGTCGTAAGTGATTATCTAAGTGTAACATCCTTAGTCACTGTGCATGGCCCGAACGAGTTCCACCCATGGCTTATGAAATTATCCGTACCATATATAAGCGACTATAAGCATCAGAGTTAGTATTACAGTACGCCGCGAACGTACCTTCGTTTGATGGTACTTCGATACTTTTGACGGAAACGGCACGTTTTACGGAAACGGCGAAACGTCCAACAATGCTCGTCGGACAGCGTAACGGCAGCAAATCAGAGTTTCTGACGTCCTACGAGAGTAGTATCACTTTCATTAGTGATTTGACACTATAACAGGCATTTTAGGTAAAAATTACCATTTTGCCCCTATGCTCCTAGTTGGCGGAATTTCGCCAGCACTTCGTTACTCTAGCAAATTTTCTTCCCGAAATTTTGCCAGAACTTCGACGCAATTATGATTTTCGAAAATAATGACTAAAATAGCCCTCCCATATGATACCCAAATCATACTTGAAATTTAAAGGCTATCCTAACATTATAACACCTACTTGTGAAAGAGCTATAAAAACTACAACTTTTCAGCGACTCGATCCCTACTATGTTTACACCTCTCGCATATTTTTCAACGCAAACAAGGCTCTAAAACATTTGTAGGAATCTTGTCACCTACTTTCTAAATCTAACTAACAATTCTACTAACTACTAAACTAAAAACTAAAGACTAAAGCCCGAAAGACTTACCCGTTGAAGACTTCGGCAGAGCTTCCGCCCAGAACTTCTCTCTCTTCTTTCTCTCCCTAGGAATTTCGGCCAAGGAGCTCAAAGAAGATGGTGTGTAGAATTTTGAAGGAGGGGGGGGTATTTATAGGGTTTAGATAAGGCATTGTTTGGCATTTTGGGTTATAAAAAAACCCATTTTGCCCGATCGGTACCCGATTCGCGTGATTTCGGAGAAATTTCAAAATTCTGGATTTACAACCTTGAAGACATGTTCTCACTTACTAGAAATGTCCAAGTTAACCTAAATTTCGATTCCATATGGGGCTCCAACTGTCGATCCGAAGTTCCTCGAAAACGTGTGCGTACGGGTCCTTACGAAACGCTTTTACGGAAACATCATCTTCTTGAAAAAATTCACGATTCCAAATATGTCAAGATAAATTCAAACTCATGCCTAGATCTTGAGTTAGAATTTATTTTCTCCTTATCCAAAAATATACCTATATGCATTTTTCCCTATTTCGTTTTATTAGGAAAATGCACAAACGATTCGGAATTAACTTCCTAAGAGGTCACTTAAAGGTAAAAACTCACTGATCAATATTTTACCTTGACTTTGGAATTCCTATTCCTAGATCTCCAGATAGGATCCGTTTCCTAAATATTAATTTACTATTCACTAACTTTAATTATATATTATAATATTAGTGTTTCATTTCTATACTCCTTCTATTTTATTATTTTTTTTTTCTTCCTTCCCTAAATCATGTCGGCAGCCATATATATAATATATATATATAATTTTATTTTTTTATTAATTATTTAATTACTATTATATAATTAAATAATTATTTTTACATAATTTTTCATAACTTTTTCCTATTGGTCCAAACTTGTATTTAAGCTTAAAAATACCTAAACTCAACTATTTTTCTCCAAAATTTCCAATTAATTTGTAAATATATTTTTACTAATTTTAAGCCAACTACCACTAATTTTTGAGCTTTACATAATTATTTCATAATTTCCTTTGCTCAAAGCTTAAGTAATTAGCTAGAAATTACTTAATCACTTTATTATCATTAGTTGATAATTTTCTTAGTTAGAATGTCCCATTACCTCATAATTATAACACTGACATTTCTGTTTCCATGTGTTCTGCAGTATTTTAGAATTTGTGAGGGCATTATAGTCATTACAATACTTTTTGAATATCTTTATTCAATTTCTCCAAGTTTGTAATTTATTAAATTACCCTAATTAGAGATAACATACTTTCTTTATTCAAATAATTATTTCATTGACTTTTAGGATTTTTCACAATTTTCCTAAATATTTATGTCCCTTAGGGGCATTTTGGTCATTTGGCACTTTGGCCCTTAAATTCTCTAATTTCCAAGAGATTTTTCCTTATAAAATAAGATAATTATATCTTATTATTTGATATCCCATATTCACCTACTTTTCATAGGTATAATCTTACCAAATTATGATACATATTTTGGGGTATTACATTTCTTCCCCTTAAACAAAATTTCGTCCTCGAAATTTGTACTTTATCCTCTAAACTCCGTACTATCTTAAACCTTGGACTGTTAACCTCGGATCTCTACTCTATCTCAAATCCGATCTGCAACGATTTTGTCACATCGTATGGATGTCTAAACAGTTTGGGGATAAGGTTATCTAATAGTGACTTGTTTGTTGCCAACAAATACTTCGAATGATCTCATGTGATGCGAACTACTTGTTCGTTTTGAGGTGTTCTTTTGATACCGGCATCTAGGGATGTACGATAATCTCATTCACCAAAAGATTTTCACGATCTTTTGTGACTTGTACAAACTATCAAGAGACGTGATCAATCATATCCCAACTACGAAAAATCTCTGTTCCAATAATTTTTATCGAGCAATATAAGTGATTTACACTTCTGCCCATTCAAGGTGTCAATTTGTGCCATCTTGATTGTAAGAAAACTTGGAAGTTCGGCTTCATCAGCGTATTTTACGCTTTCACGGGAATTTCCTTTATCAAGATCAAGTTTTCATATCCATGCAGCTTTTGTTTCCTCGAATCGTCATGTGAAATACCGGTACATTCTTCTGTAGAGAGTATCTTCTTGGTAGTTTTCTCTATCCGATTGCTACCTATTTTCTACATTGCTGCTAGTTTTTGTAACATCCCGACTTTTCTAAAGCAGTATAAAAATTTTTTTTTTTCTAAACATCATTTCAAAATGATCAGAGTAGTGCACCGGAGCGATTGAGTAACTGATATATATATTAAAATACCCATGGTAGCATGTCTTCTTTGTTTAAACAATGGTACAAGAGTGTTTCAAAAGTATAACGAAAGAAGTCTTCACCGCTACTCCTAGGCGTGCTGCTTGTCCTTCTCCTTGATCCTCGGTCCTCCCGAACCTGACGCTATGTTAAGAGCTGAGATCCAATTTACCACATTGGATCTCAGGTGACGGTTAACCTCATGATTACATACATCATATATGTACAATGAGACATTCATAGACTCTTGGCAACATTTACTATGGTCGACATAGGATATACATAATGTATATGTATAACAATAACAATACAATCGGATGATAGACAATAGTACAATCGGAGTACGACAACAATAGTACAGTCGGATGTACGCACAATAGTACAATCGGATGTACAGGCACAATAGTACAATCGGATGTACAGACAATAGTACAATCGAATACAGGCATGACAGACAATAGGCATGACATAACAACAAGTACAATCGTAGTACGCACAACATACACATATGCATACAATAAACATCGAGTTAAGGTTACCAGTACGCGAACGTACCTTCGTTGACGGATTACGATATTTCTAGCACGTTTTACGGAAAATCGTGAAACAGTGGCACGTCGGGCAGCGTAACGGCAGCAGAATCAACGTTTCAGATATCCTATGAGAATAATGTCACTTCCATTAGTAATTTGACATTATAACTGGCATTTTAGGTAAAAATTACCATTTTGCCCCTATACCCCTACTTGGCGGAATTTCGCCAAGCTTTCGTTACTCTGACAAATTTTCTTCCCGAAATTTTGCCAGAACTTCGACGCATTTATGATTCTTGAAAATAAAGACTAAAATAGCCCTCCCATATGATACCCAAATCATACTTGAAATTTAAAGGCTATTACTACCCCTAATTTTGAAAGAGTTATAAAAACTACAACTTTTCAGCGACTCGATCCCTACTATGTTTACACCTCTCGCATATTTTTCAACGCAAACAAGGCTCTAAAACATTTGTAGGAATCTTGTCACCTACTTTCTAAATCTATCTACTAATTCTACTAACTACTAAACTAAAAACGAAAGACTAAAAACTAAAGCCCGAAAGACTTACCCGTTGAAGACTTCGGCAGAGCTTCCGCCTGAACTTCTCTCTCTTCTTTCTCTCCTAGGAATTTCGGCCAAAGGAGCTCAAAGAAGTGAAGAGTGATGTGCAGAATTTTGAAGAGAGGAATGGTCTATTTATAGAAAATTTTTAGGGACAAGGTTGGAATTTTCCAAATTGTCTTACACTATTCATGTCCAACAATTCCAAAGGATTTTTGCCCTTGCTTTTTCATGCCTTGGCCGACCTCCCTTGCTGATGTGGCAGCCTCCCATTGGTCCAAAATGGTGACTTGGCTTGCTTTAAGCCCTAGCCCAACCGTTTTCCCCGATCGGTACCCGATTCGCGTGATTTCGAGAATTTACAAAATTCTGGATTTACAACTTTGAAGACAAGTTCTCACTTAGTAGAAATGTCCAAGTTAACCTATATTTTGATTCCATATAGGGCTCCAATAGTCCAGTTGAGTCTTTCTCAAAACGTGCCCAAACGCGTCCGTGTCGAAACGAAATCCTAAGTTCCAGGTTTATAGACATAGATGCACCGATTTCAAATATGTCCATAAAAATTCCCAATTCTTTCTCAGTTGTCACAACTCTAATTTTGAAGTCTTTACTTCCAACCCGGCTATCTGCCCTTTTTCGTAATTTCCCTATTTCGTCTTATTAGGAAAAAGTCCTATTGACTTCAGAATTAACTTCCGCAAGAGTTTAACGGAAGATAAAAACCCACTGATTAATATTTTACCTTGACTTTGGAAATCCCATTCCTAGATCTCTAGATAGGATCCGTTTCCTAATTTCTAAATTACTATTCACAACTTTTTACTTTAATTAATTATAATATATAATATATGCAACTTGCAACAAAAATTTCCTTTTTCATTTTTTTTTTATTTTCTGCCCAATTTTTCGTTTTTTTTTTAATATAATTATTTTTGATTTAATTATTTAATTAATTAAATAATTATTTTTACATAATTTTTATAGAATTTTCCCATTGGTCCATTCTTGCATTTAGGCCTAAAAATACCTAAACTCAACTATTTTTCTCCAAAATTTCCAATTAATTAGTAAACATACTTTTACTAATTTTCAACTATTTTCCACTAATTTTTGAGCTTTACATAATTATTTCATAATTTTCTTTGCTCAGGCTTAAGTAATTAGCTCAATATTACTTAATTACTTTATTATCACTTGTTGATAATTTTCTTAATTAAGACACTCCTTTATCTTCAAACTTTTGCCTTAACATTAGAATTTCCATGCCTCATGCATTATTTTATAATTTACAAGGGTATTTTCCATAATTTTTCTAAGTCATTTACCCTTTCTAGGGGCATTTTGGTCATTTTGGTACTTTGGCCCTTAAATTCCCTAATCCAAATTTCGGGGTATTACATTTCTCCCCCCGTTAAACAAAATTTCGCCCTCGAAATTTGTACCCATCCCACTATACTTTGTACTAACTAGACTCCGTCCTTCTCGGAATCTGAGCTATATGCGTCGGATCTTCAATTTGTCTGTCACTGCTCCTCCTGGTGATCGAGAATTCGATTTGGTTTGACCATAAAGATATTGTCATATTGTACTTTGATATATAGTGTCTCCCGAGGCGCCCATACACCGCGGTCAACACCACAAATACCAAAATGTCTCCATGGCGCCCATACACCATGACAACACAAGATATCATACATGTCACCATGGCGCCCATACACCATGGCAACACAAGATACCTCCTACTCAATGACATGATCACGGTCGAAATATAGTAACGAGGAAACATGGAATACGTCACGAAGATGGTTCACGTATCATACGATTTAGTTGCATAACTAACACATAGTTAACGTACGGAGGAAAAATTCCTTAAGAGATGGTACCTTGGACTCTCTCTCGAAGTTCTTTGTCCATGGTATCGGTTAGCGCGTACATTCGGCCCGGGTTCTGCGGTCTTGACGCTGCAGCTTTCTCCGGACAGTACACACTGATGTGCCCCGGCTTTTGACACTTGAAACATATCAGCTTCCCATCGCGGCCGTACTTTGTGGATGATACTTCCCGCATTTTGGACATGGTCGGGGTCCCGATGTTCTGGGTTATATCTTTGCTTAAATCGGGCTGGCCTCTTGCTTTCTCCTTGAGAGTCACTCCAGGGTGCTTCTCTCTTCCGTGAGGAATTTTCACGGTTGCCCTCGCTACGATTGGTATGGCTACTATTTTGATTCCGTAATATACGTAATTCCTTCAGGTTGCGCTCAGTCCTTCTGCAGGATTCCACTGCTTTGGCCATTTTAGAAAATTTCTGAGATACCAGCCTTGCCCTTATGTCATATTTCAGCCCTAAGCAGTCGGTTAGCCTTCCGGCTTTCATTCTTGTAGATTTTCGGGTATGATGAATACCGCGACAGGTTGGTAAAGCGGGCGAAGTAGTCGTCGAATGACTCTTCATTTCCTGCCTGTATCGAGGAAGGAAAGTATTGTTCATTGAATTGCTCCAAGAACATCTCCCAAGTAACAGGGCTCTGTAAAGTTGTGGAAACACTCTTCCACCATCTCATGTGCGTCACCATCGAGTTTGTAAATTGCCACCGAGCTTTAGGTTCCGGACATTCCATTACTTCAAAGATTTTATCTAAGCTCATCAGCCAATCTTCTGCCAACTCGTTCTTTCCATGAAAAGTAGGTGGCTTGAGCTTGCAAAACTGTGTGACCCATTGTTGTGTGGTCCACACGGCTCTCCTCGTCGTGGAGGTGATTGGGACCTTTCGATCCCTCCGATTCCTCATCGTGCCGTCACTTTGCTCGTTTTCCTCTTCTTCATTATTATGCTCTTCCTCATTCTGTCGTCTTTCTAGTTGTCTCTCAGCTTCTCGGTCTTGTCGATTCTGTCTCTCCAGAAGTGTATTGATGAGAGCCTGCTGCTCTTGCAAGGTTCTCCTCATCTCCTGCATCTCATTCTGCTCCGGTTGGTTTGGTTCCGGATTTACCCGAGGTTGTCTACCTCGTCCTCCACCACGGCCTCTGCCTCGGCCTCTGGGAGCTCCGGCTCCTCTCGGATTTGTCATGTCTTGTTTTTTTTTTTTTTCCTTCATTAGGGAAAACACTAGTTATACTCGGAGTACAACGATGATCATATCACAATTTCTATCGCACTTCATATCTATACTACTAACAAATAGACACCAAGAAACATGTCCCTTTTCGAATTTCGTTGGTTCGTTCTTCTTAGAAACGGGTATGGGAAACGTATCGGAAGTTCCTCTACATGAGTCAAATACTGCATGTACTTATCTTTATTGGTCTCGGGGTTTCATCCGGCGTGGCCTATCATCGCATATAAGCTCGATGCTAGGAAAGAATCACCGTCCAGCACAAACTGGCGGTTATCAGAGTGATCAGAGACTGATATCAGAGTTATCGGAGACTGATATTAGAACTATCAGAGCTATCGGAGACTGATATCAGGGTTATCAGAAACTGATATCAGGATTATCAGAATTGATGTACCGACAGAAAGTGGTACACCGGTTCAGAATGGTATACCGGTTCAAACCAGTACACCGAAATGAGGTGGTACACCAACTCAGGGCTATATCAGTACTCATTTTCAAAATATGCTCCAAATTTTTGAAAAGGCGTAGAACCTAACTCCGTTAACCGAATGAATGGCCAGGTAAGTGTCTACCATGGGGCCTCACCGAGTTCACGGCGACTGATTGGCATACCCACGTAGACTAGCCTTGCCTTCGGCACCAAACTGTCCGTAATAACATAGTTAAATTCATGCCAGGACTACTGCTCTGATACCAAATGTAACATCCCGACTTTTCTAAAGCAGTATAAATTTTTTTTTTCTAAACATCATTTCAAAATGATCAGAGTAGTGCACCGGAGCGATTGAGTAACTGATATATATATTAAAATACCCATGGTAGCATGTCTTGGTTAAGGTTACCGATGCGAACGTACCTTCGTTGACGGATTACGGTATTTCTAGCACGTTTACGGAAAAGCTGTACTTTTACGGAAAATCGTGAAACAATGGCACGTCGGGCAGCAGAACGGCAGCAGAATCAACGTTTCAGATATCCTATGAGAATAATGTCACTTCCATTAGTAATTTGACATTATAAGCGGCATTTTAGGTAAAAATTACCATTTTGCCCCTATACCCCTAATTGGCGGAATTTCGCCAAGCCTTCGTTACTAGGCTATTTTCTTCCCAAAATTTCGCCAGAACTTCGACGCATTTATGATTCTTGAAAATAAAGACTAAAATAGCCCTCCCATATGATACCCAAATCATACTTGAAATTTAAAGGCTATTACTACCCCTAATTTTGAAAGAGTTATAAAAACTACAACTTTTCAGCGACTCGATCCCTACTATGTTTACACCTCTGCATATTTTTTCAACGCAAACAAGGCTCTAAAACATTTGTAGGAATCTTGTCACCTACTTTCTAAATCTATCTACTAATTCTACTAACTACTAAACTAAAAACGAAAGACTAAAAACTAAAGCCCGAAAGACTTACCCGTTGAAGACTTCGGCGAGCTTCCGCCAGAACTTCTCTCTCTTCTTTCTCTCCCTAGGAATTTCGGCCAAAGGAGCTCAAAGAAGTGAAGAGTGATGTGCAGAATTTTGAAGAGAGGAATGGCCTATTTATAGAAAATTTTTAGGGACAAGGTTGGAATTTTCCAAATTGTCTTACACTATTCATGTCCAACAATTCCAAAGGATTTTTGCCCTTGCTTTTTCATGCCTTGGCCGACCTCCCTTGCTGATGTGGCAGCCTCCCATTGGTCCAAAATGGTGACTTGGCTTGCTTTAAGCCCTAGCCCAACCGTTTTCCCGATCGGTACCCGATTCGCGTGATTTTGGAGAATTTACAAAATTATGGATTTACAACTTTGAAGACAAGTTCTCACTTAGTAGAAATGTCCAAGTTAACCTATATTTTGATTCCATATAGGGCTCCAATAGTCCAGTTGAGTCTTTCTCGAAAACGTGTCCAAACGCGTCCGGTGTCGAAACGAAAATCCGGAAGTTCCAGTTTATAGACATAGATGCACTGATTTCAAATATGTCCATAAAAATTCCCAATTCTTTCTCAGTTGTCACAACTCTAATTTTGAAGTCTTTACTTCCAACCTGGCTATCTGCCCTTTTTTCAGAATTTCCCTATTTCGTCTTATTAGGAAAAAGTCCTATTGACTTCAGAATTAACTTCCGCAAGAGTTTAACGGAAGATAAAAACCCACTGATTAATATTTTACCTTGACTTTGGAAATCCCATTCCTAGATCTCTAGATAGGATCCGTTTCCTAATTTCTAAATTACTATTCACAACTTTTTACTTTAATTAATTATAATATATAATATATGCAACTTGCAACAAAAATTTCCTTTTTCATTTTTTTTTTTATTTTCTGCCCAATTTTTCGTTTTTTTATAATTATTTTTGATTTAATTATTTAATTAATTAAATAATTATTTTTACATAATTTTTATAGAATTTTCCCATTGGTCCATTCTTGCATTTAGGCCTAAAAATACCTAAACTCAACTATTTTTCTCCAAAATTTCCAATTAATTAGTAAACATACTTTTACTAATTTTCAACTATTTTCCACTAATTTTTGAGCTTTACATAATTATTTCATAATTTTCTTTGCTCGAGCTTAAGTAATTAGCTCAATATTACTTAATTACTTTATTATCACTTGTTGATAATTTTCTTAATTAAGACACTCCTTTATCTTCAAACTTTTGCCTTAACATTAGAATTTCCATGCCTCATGCATTATTTTATAATTTACAAGGGTATTTTCCATAATTTTTCTAAGTCATTTACCCTTTCCAGGGGCATTTTGGTCATTTTGGTACTTTGGCCCTTAAATTCCCTAATCCAAATTTCGGGGTATTACAGTTTTGGTTCACCACTGATGGTATTTCGGACGTAAGTCAACTTTGACAAGATGTAGGAATTTTAGACAAGTAGAGTAGATCGTCGATCTTTGGAAGTGAACATTTGTTTTTGGATCTATACCCCTTTTAACTTATGGTAGTTGATACTAATGTCGAAAACTTGAGTCTTTCCTCCTGGTGATCGGTCAAAACACCGCGTACTTTATATATATTGCTTAGTGGCGCCCATAACACCGCGTACTTTAGTGTTTTAGCGTTTCCGTGGCACCCATAATACCGCGTACTACACATTCATCATGTCGTATTTTGATATCTTTGTATCCCCGTGGTTCCCATACACCGCATGATAATACCATATATCTCATACTTATGGATATCATGTCGTATTTTGATATATTATGTTTCCATGGTTCCCATACACCGTGGCAACATAAGATACCCTATACGTAGTGATACAATCGTGATATGTTTTATAGTTACTTAAGAAATATGATAATACCGATTACTACGTTATGTGTGAATTGGTTTGACTTTAAGAGACTTGAGAGTGGTAAGTTATCACCTTTGTCATCTTTGTGACTAGACATATCCCAATTCGGTACCATTAAAAATATTTGGATTTGGGATAACCAATTTCTTGGTGCGGTAATCAACTTCTCACTCAATTTATGAAAACTTGTCTCACGAGTCTTTGTTCAACATAAATGATTTTAGTTTCTTACTCCTGAGCCTTGTTGTTGTTTTTTTTTTTTTTTTTTTGGCACGTTACGAAATTTACTTGAATAAAGATTCGGTTTCGCATCGGTTCTATCTCTGCTTGTGAGAATCATATATTCGTTTTGTCACCGTTCTTCATCACCGTTAGTTTAACACTATTTTGAACGTCGTTGACACTAGTAGTAGTACGATTTATATTATACCCGTGACTTGGTTCAAAACACGTTTACAAGCTAAAGGCTTACACCCAATGGTGTAGCTACTATTACAACGTAAGGAAATATACGTATGCATCCCAAAAGGATCCGTACAAGCATCGAAAGGAATTGATCGGTTTAGAACTTGGATCGGTTCATAATATCTACGAAATAGTTTTAACTAAACGATAGTATCCGGAACCATCTCGAGGATTCTCAGACTTACGCTCCAGAGCAATGCTATCTGGCATCCGATCTGGGTGACTTCGACTTAGGGTTTGTAATCCTATCCTTGCGGCTCTTAGAGGACAATTCCTACTGAAGTGTCCAGGATGTTGACACTTGAAACATATTTTCCTCCCATCGCAGTCTGTACCTCGATGGTACCTTTTGCATTTGGAACATGATTGGGGTCCCGTTCCTCCAGAGTTGTATTGTTGCTCATTGTTATTAGCACCTTGGTGGTGACTTCGTGCTCAACGAGTCTTTAATAATGTGCCCCACTCCGGACATTGGTAGCAAATTCGTTTCTCTGTAGCTTCCTCGGTACAGTTTGCTATAATGTGTCTGGCTTTCGGCTTTGAAACAAACCCGTCTCCCAATACAAAGCTATCACCGGGATGGTACCTCCCGCATTTTGGACACCGTTGGAGTCCCGGCATTTGTGAATGGTTACATTGTTTAGTCCGAGCTACCTTCTTGCTTTTCCCTTGATTTCGAGCCAAGGCGCCTTCCTTTTCGTAGGCCTAAGTCCATAACGACTTGATCTCTCTGCTGGCATTCCTTGATCTATGCAGCTCCTCTAAGTTACATTTCATCGGATGGCGGGTTTCCGCTGTCTCTCAATCTGCCTTTCTTGTCTTTCGGCTAGGAGGGTATCAATAAGTGTCTGCTTGCTCTTTCGGCTTTTCTTTCATAGATGTTTGCTCCTTCAACTTTTCCCATTGAGTCTCTTGCTCTATCGGTTTGTCCATTCGAGTTATTTGCTCAACCGGTCGTTCCTTCGGCTCTTGCAACTCACTTTGGTGTTCAAGATGTTGTCTTGGGATTGGCATCACTAGTGGTTGTCTACACGCATCTTCATCTTGATCTTGGCCCCCAAGCACTTCGATTCCTTGCCAATTTTTCATCCTGTCTTTCTATTTAAGATTAATAATTCTTTAGGGAACAAGCTTTGTATTACCTCTATAACACACATTGTTCATAGAAAAAGATACTATATCATTTAACTAGTTTTAACATCCGTAGTTACAACTTATAACTAAATTTATAACTACTTGCTTACATATTGTCTAAAACTAGCCTTTGAAGATGATTTAGGAAAGAGTAGAAATTGGTTGTACGTTCTCCATCTAAGATTTTATTAGTCTGCTCCATCCGAAAGCGGTCTCGGGAAAAAGGTATAAAGTTGATTTCACCCAGATCATCCAAACTGTAAGGGCACCTATTTCTCCGTGCGTGAATCGTTTTGACCTGTTCCAGAAACCGGAAATACGTCCCTCTGCTAGTCTCACTTCGTTGCTCTGCCATCAAATACTCGGTTCGTAGGACACTGATCAACTCTTTGTTTGTATCCAGTAGAAGATTTGGTTCATAGAAAGAATCATTCTCGGAGTCATCTTGATAGCTTAGGCTGCAAAGAAATATTCACGGTTGTCATCGTCGGAAGAATGATCGATCCTATAGGTTCTCTGATTGAGAAGGCATTCTAGCCATAGATACAAGGTAGGGCACGAGAATCAAAGTTTTGTACGGGTTCGAGTTGATGTGTGAGACCTCCGTTCTCAGGGTAGTTGAAGTCGCTGCCTACTAATGAAAGATGTGGATTTTCAGGCTTTTTAGAGTAAATAAAGTTATTGGAATGATAAGAGATTTCAGAATTTATCAAGGTTATTTGAAATATCCATAACGAATATATACTCAAGATATGCTTAAGATGTTATAATCATCTGTACGTACAAACCCTACTTGGTTATATCTGCTTTTATATTACGTCTCAGGGATCTAACATCACAACTATGTTTTCCCCATTCCTTATCTATCTTCTGTAGGTCATTCACGATTCCTTTTTCCTAGATACTGTGGGTTTCCTGCCACTTGAGACGATGAATGGTATATGAAAACTTTAGATAGTCCTTCTCCTAGGAGCTCGTTTGTGCTTTCCACTCAGGAGCGGTTTCGAGGAGAGTGATGAGGAGTGGATCTAGTTCAATCTCCAGAAAGATACGAAATTATGTAATGGCTCTTCCGATAGACATCTTTAACATTGGTCAAATACCGCATGTATTTCTATTCGTCGGTCTTAGAGTTTCGTCAGGCGTGGCCTAGCTCCACCTACAAGCTTTGTGCTAGGATAGAACTATCGTTCGGCCAAACCGACGACTATCGAGTTATCGAGTAGGTTATCGAAATTTGTGTCGAAGCGATTTTCAAAATCTATGATCTCCTGGGTAATCAAAGTTGTCGTCGGTAGGTGACATTACCAGGGTTATCAGGACTATCAGATGTTGATATAAGGATTATCAGACGTATCAGTACGCTTTCCTCGCCCTAAATATTTTATGCAAAGGACCTCATTTAATCCATCTCTAGAACATATCACTAGTGTTATATCAGTACTCATTTTCAAAGATATTCTCTGAGTTTAAAAGGCTTAAGAATCTAACTCCGTTAACCGAACAGAATGGCCAGGTAAGTGTCTACCATGGGGCCTCACCGGGTTAGCAGCGACTTATGGCACACCCACGTAGACTAGCCTTGCCTTCGGCACCAATCTATCGTAATAACATAGTCGGATCCATGCCAGAAAACTGCTCGATACCATAAAGTGTAACATCCCAATTTGAGCCAATTTTTTTAAAACATCGAGTAGAGCATCGGCGGAATAAAAACATTGAGTAACTGATTATAACAATAATGTGGCGTATCTGCTGTTCATAAAGATTAATACATTATCTGTTTAGATACTAGACGTCCTTGATCGAGGTCTCCATGCGGTCTTCAACTTCATGTGTGATGTCGCTCTGCTTACTCTTATCCTCCGTCCTTGGTCTCTCTCTCCGGACCTTGATGTGATGCTATAGTAAGAGCCGAGATCAACCCGCGAACGTACCTTCGTTTGATGGTACTTCGATACTTTTGACGGAAACGGCACGTTTTACGGAAAACGGCGAAACGTCCAACAGCGGCTCGTCGGACAGCGTAACGGCAGCAAATCAGAGTTTCTGACGTCCTACGAGAGTAGTATCACTTTCATTAGTGATTTGACACTATAACAGGCATTTTAGGTAAAAATTACCATTTTGCCCCTATGCCTAATTGGCGGAATTTCGCGGCCTTTCAGCACTCTAGCAAATTTTCTTCCAGAAATTTTGCCAGAACTTCGACGCAATTATGATTTTCGAAAATAATGACTAAAATAGCCCTCCCATATGATACCCAAATCATACTTGAAATTTAAAGGCTATCCTAACATTATAACACCTACTTGTGAAAGAGCTATAAAAACTACAACTTTTCAATGACTCGATCCCTACTATGTTTACACCTCTCGCATATTTTTCAACGCAAACAAGGCTCTAAAACATTTGTAGGAATCTTGTCACCTACTTTCTAAATCTAACTAACAATTCTACTAACTACTAAACTAAAAACTAAAGACTAAAGCCCGAAAGACTTACCCGTTGAAGACTTC
The DNA here is from genome assembly GCA_025563575.1 of Acacia pycnantha. Taxonomy (NCBI): domain Eukaryota; kingdom Viridiplantae; phylum Streptophyta; class Magnoliopsida; order Fabales; family Fabaceae; genus Acacia; species Acacia pycnantha. Next base: position 884,777 of record JAMWYP010000167.1, on the reverse strand, counting down.
GCGAGCTTCCGCCCAGAACTTCTCTCTCTTCTTTCTCTCCCTAGGAATTTCGGCCAAGGAGCTCAAAGAAGATGGTGTGCAGAATTTTGAAGGAGGGGGGGGTATTTATAGGGTTTAGATAAGGCATTGTTTGGCATTTTGGGTTATAAAAAACCCATTTTCCCCGATCGGTACCCGATTCGCGTGATTTCGGAGAAATTTCAAAATTCTGGATTTACAACCTTGAAGACATGTTCTCACTTACTAGAAATGTCCAAGTTAACCTAAATTTCGATTCCATATGGGGCTCCAACGTCGATCGAAGTTCCTCGAAAACGTGTGCGTACGGGTCAGGTTCTGAAACGCTTTTGGAAACATCATCTTCTTCAGAAAAATTCACTGATTCCAAATATGTCAAGATAAATTCAAACTCATGCCTAGATCTTGAGTTAGAATTTATTTTCTCCTTATCCAAAAATATACCTATATGCATTTTTCCCTATTTCGTTTTATTAGGAAAATGCACAAACGACCTCGGAATTAACTTCCGGAAGAGGTCACTTAAAGGTAAAAACTCACTGATCAATATTTTACCTTGACTTTGGAATTCCTATTCCTAGATCTCCAGATAGGATCCGTTTCCTAAATATTAATTTACTATTCACTAACTTTAATTATATATTATAATATTAGTGTTTCATTTCTATACTCCTTCTATTTTATTATTATTATTTTTTTTCTTCCTTCCCTAAATCATGTCGGCAGCCATATATATAATATATATATATATAATTTTATTTTTTTATTAATTATTTAATTACTATTATATAATTAAATAATTATTTTTACATAATTTTTCATAACTTTTTCCTATTGGTCCAAACTTGTATTTAGGCTTAAAAATACCTAAACTCAACTATTTTTCTCCAAAATTTCCAATTAATTTGTAAATATATTTTTACTAATTTTAAGCCAACTACCACTAATTTTTGAGCTTTACATAATTATTTCATAATTTCCTTTGCTCGAGCTTAAGTAATTAGCTAGAAATTACTTAATCACTTTATTATCATTAGTTGATAATTTTCTTAGTTAGAATGTCCCATTACCTCATAATTATAACACTGACATTTCTGTTTCCATGTGTTCTGCAATATTTTAGAATTTGTGAGGGCATTATAGTCATTACAATACTTTTTGAATATCTTTATTCAATTTCTCCAAGTTTGTAATTTATTAAATTACCCTAATTAGAGATAACATACTTTCTTTATTCAAATAATTATTTCATTGACTTTTAGGATTTTTCACAATTTTCCTAAATATTTATGTCCCTTAGGGGCATTTTGGTCATTTGGCACTTTGGCCCTTAAATTCTCTAATTTCCAAGAGATTTTTCCTTAGAAAATAAGATAATTATATCTTATTATTTGATATCCCATATTCACCTACTTTTCATAGGTATAATCTTACCAAATTATGATACATATTTTTGGGGTATTACAAACTTAATTAATTGTTTCAGCCCATGGTTACCTAGAGCTGGGAATCAGGGCCAGCCCGGCCCGACAGGGCCTGGCCCTACAGGGCTTGGGCCCAACAGGGCCGGCCCAACAGGGCCTAGAGTAAAGAAAACATTTGTTTTTCAAAGCCCGGCCCGATAGTACTAGGGCCTGAAAATTACTATTCCAAATTTTAACTATTTTTCCTTCTTTTTCCTTCGATTTTTTCAAAGAAATATAATTAGTAAATTGCAACCATTAAAGTTATAATCTATCAAATAAATGTTATCAACATTAATATCTAAACAATATAAATCATTCAACAAATAAACACATTTATTAATTCATAATAAAAAACAAATAAATACAAAGAATATGTTTTTTCTTTTTTTCAAAAATATTAAACAAAGGAATTCCTTTGTGTATACCCACGAAAAAATGCCTTTCCCTCTCGTAATTTTGTGTGTGTCTGCACTAAAGTATGTGTTTATTTAATACAAAATAATAATAAACATAAAAAAAGGGTTATAGTTTAAACTAAAAAAAATCTAAGTAATTACAAATAAATATATTCATTAAGTGGAAGTCTAGGTAATTAACTTTTTTTAAAAAAATGCTACAGTAAAACGGGCCCTAACACGCAGTGCCCGAGGCCCCGCATGGCCGGCAGATTAAGCCTGGAGGCCCTACGGGCCGGCCACGAGGCCAATTTCAAAATTCTGACCTATTTTTCAAGCCCAAACCCTACAGGGCCAGGGCTTAAACAGGCCGGGCCGATGGGCTTGGCCCGATTTCCCGGCTCTATGGTTACCGGAGAGTATTGGGATTAACGATTCGGTTAGAGAGTCGAGAGACCCATGGCTGTAGTTTAGTGAAGCTAGAAGAATATGAAGAAGAAAAGGGTGGGGGGTTTGGTTCCATTAGACCATTACTGCTGGATTTTGGGACTTCGTGTATGGGACCTGGATGCTAAATAAACCAAATCCAATAAAAATTTGGAGAGCTAATTAAATTGCAAACGCACTCACCAAAATTAAAAGGCCAAGGGTGGATTTGTATTAGCGGTAGTAGAAGTGATTTCTATTCAATTTGATTTTTGTAAACGTAAGATATGGTAAAAGTTAGATTGTGTAAAACGATTTATATTTAAAATGACTTTTCAAAAAGTTAGTTTGGCAAACTGAAACATGTTTGGATGATTAATGCAAAAGTAAGTTTGGATATGAAATAACTGATAAGGATATGAATTTAATAAAAATAAAAATAGCTAATTTATTATTGGGAAAATTTTAAAAAAAATACTAAATTACTTAAATTTTAGGAAAATTGGAGAAAAATCCCCCTTTAAACCTCAATTAGAGTTATGTCGTTCTTGGTATATGTAAACTTATCATATTATTCACGCTAATTAGCCTATTTGGTTTGATTCTATGAGAGGATTACATGTAATCCTGATTCAATAAACTGATTATAGTGTTTGGTTGGACTTATGTAATGTAAAGAGGATTACATTTTTTAATTCTAATAACATCATTTGATGTAATCAAGATTACACCGCTAGAGTTGATAAATGAGGATGCAAACATCCTGTAATCAAGTGAAAATGACATTGTACGTTGTCATTATAGTTTTTTAAATTGATCAAAGTGGCCACCCATAAGTACCGTTAAATATTAAATAATTTTAAGTACCTCCATTAAATATTAAAAAATTAAGTAATGATATAGAAATTTAAGAAATATTTCCCCATTAAAAAATTTAAAAAATATTAAAGTATCATATTAAATAGTATTCACATAATTAAATATTAAAAAATTAACATGAACCCAACTTGTACACTAAATAATATTTTCACCATTAAATATTAAAAAATTATTATGTAAACAGCACAACGAAAAAAAATTATCATGAACCCAACGTGTACATTATTATATGTGTAGATAGGAGTAATTTTGTCCCTTGCTATATTATTCTCATATTCGATGTAATCCAACCAAATGTTTTCATGCATATGCATCACCTTTCCCTAATAATGAACCAAACAAATTATGTAATCATCATTCCTTTATATTACCTCCAATTCCGTGACCCTAACGGGTACTAAATTTCTAATGGGGGAGTTTTTTTCTCTCCAATTTTTCTTAAATTTTATTATTTATTTAAATACTTTCATAAATAAGGATAAAATTGAAAAACAATCATTATTAACCTTTAAGTAGACTTATATAATTAGGACCAAATTTTTTTTCTACAAGTAAACTTATAATAAGGATCATAATGTTATTTTAATTAAAGAAAGTGGAACCCAATATCTTTTCTTCATGAATTATTTAATTCTTTCTCTTTTCATGATAGAAACTTTTTCTTTCTCCACGATGGAAAAGCCAAAAAGCAAGAAATTTAGGCTTATGGCCTAAAGCAGTTTTTTTTTTTTTTAATGTATAAAAGAAATATCAAAAAAAGTTAAAAAGTAGCTTTTGGCTGTTGAGTTGTACGCTTGGGCCTGAAACTTAATTCCAAACATGCCTTAAGTGGCTAACGCTTTCAAAAGTATAATTTTGCTCATTTGATATATGGGACACTATTGGAGATTTGGAGGCTTGGAGCTACCTCTCTAAAAATGGTGTCTTGCTGGCAATTGTCTTTAGTTTTTTGGGGCTTGGGCATCATGTTCTGCCAAAAAATTGAGGTTTATGGAGCCTTAATTGCCAACTTAGTATAAATTTTTTCAAAGGGAAAACAGTAGTTACATGCATTTCCAGTAAGCTAGGAAGTCTTTTTTTCCCTTCATGTAATCTAATTCCTATTTATATTTCAAGCCGTATATGAGATTTTACTTTTGCAGGCTGCAAAAATGTTCCTGGAAACGCCTTATTCGTGGCCTCATTCATCGTGGGAGAGATTGGAGGCAATGATCGTGATTATTACCTGGTCTCTCTAATAACTATAGAGGGGTATTGTGGTATTTTATCGACATTCAATATAACACCCGTTTTTCACAACTGTTTTTATAGCGTTTTGATCAGAGTTTTGAGTGACAGAATTTTTTTTTCATAATAAGGAGTAACTGGATAACATTGATAACAGAGGAAAACATATCGGCATTATTATGTCTATAACCCGAATAAAGCTGTAATCAGTGATCTAAGTACGGTTCCATAGTCACTGTGCATCTAAGTATGGTTCCATAGACGCAGTGTATCTAAGTACGATTCCTTAGACACGGTGTATCTATGTACGATTGTAATACCCTAAAAATCACACTTAGGGTAAATATCAAAATTGGGAAATATACCTATTAAAAATAGGTGAATATGAGGTCTCAAACACCTTGTATTGAGTTTACCTTGTTGTCAGGGTAATTTCTCTTGAAATTAGATAAGGCAAGTAAATATCTATTTGAAATAGGGAATGATATTGTCCCTAATTTAGGTAATTTATTAAGTTACAAACTTGGAGAAATTGTAGAAGAATACTCAAAAAGTAAGGAAATGACCTAAATACCCCCGTAAATGCTAAGATAGTGCAGAGACATGGAAACACAAATGTCAATGCAAGAGTTATGAGGTAATAAGGTATTCTAATTAGGAAAATTATCAACAAGAGATAATAAAGTAGTTAGGTAATTATTGGCTAATTACTTAAGTTTAAGCAAAGGAAATTCATGAATAATTATGTAAAACCCTAAAATTAGTGGTTTTTGGCTAAAAATTAGTAAGAATATATTTGCTAATTAATTGGAAATTTTTGAGGAAAATGGATAGGTTTAGGTATTTTTAAAGCCTAAATACAAGAATGGACCAATAGGAAAGTTTTGTGAAAAATTATATAAAATAATTATTAAATAATTATTTTATATAAAATAAATAAAATAAAAACGAAAAAAAAAACCAGAAATTGTTGACCGAAATTTTGGAGCAAAAATGAAGATAAGAATTTGAAAATATTAAGACAACTTAGATTACAAGTTTTCATTATTATAATATATAATTAATTAAAGTAAAAAAGGTGAATAGTAAAATATTAAATAGGAAACGGATCCTATCTAGAGATTCAGGAATAGGATTTCCAAAGTCAAGGTAAAATATTGATCGTGTAGTTTTTATCTTCCGTTAGACTCTTCCTAAGTTAATTCAAGCCGTTAGCGCATTTTCCTAATAAGACGAAATAGGGAAAATGCAGTAGGCACATTTTTGGATCTCAAGAAAATAAATTCTAACTCAACATCTAGAAATGAGTTTGAAATTATCTCGGACATATTTGGAATCGTGAATTATTATCCAAATGTTGATGATTCGAAAACGAGTTCCTAAGACCGACGCGACACGTTGAGGAACTTCGTCGACCTACGCTGAAGCCCTATATGGAATCAAAATTTAGGTTAACTTGGACATTTCTAATGAGTAAGAATATGTCTTCAAAGTTGTAAATCCAGAATTTTGAGGTTCTTCAAAGTTGCATCTAAAGGCTTAAAACAACTTTGAAATTCCTTTTGTATCCCTTGAAAATTCTATAAATAGGAGGCCAATGCTCTTGAAATTCTTCACACCATTCCTTCTTGCTTTGGCCGAAATCTAGAGGGAGAAAGAAGAGAGAGAAGCTCGGGAAAATTGTGCAGTAAGTCTTCAACCCGGTAAATTCTTCTGGCCCTTAGTTTTTTAAGTTCTAGTCTTTAGTTCCACGGTTAGATTTAGTAAGAGTGGAGGAGATTCCTACTATTGTTTTAGGCCTCATTGCATTGAAAGATGCCTAAAGAGGTCAAACTTGGTAGGGATTGAGTTCCCGAAAAGTGGAAGTTAAAGTAGCGAAGTGCCGGCAAAATTCCGCCAATTAGGGGAATAGGGGCAAAATGGTAATTTTTACCTAAAATGCCTGTTATAATGTGAATCATTAGTTAATATGATTTATATTTCGAAAATAATGTTGGAAGAGGAGTTATGTTGAAATTTTGGAAAAATAGGGTCAAAGTAACGAAGTGCTGGCGAAATTCCGCCGATTAGGGGGTCAGGGGTAAAATAGTCATTTTGACAAAAAATGTCCGTCGTAATGATAAATCCTTAACAAGTACATTGTTATATTGATAGGATATCCCTGATTACGTTCTGACCCACTGTCGTGCCGTATACCGACAGAAATACCGTAATCCGTCAACGAAGGTACGTTCGCGTACTGGTAACCTTAACTCTGATGTTTATTGTATGCATATGTGTATATTGTCTGCCGTACTTCCATTGTACTATTGTTCTCGTACTTTGATCGTACTATTGTCCGTACATCCGACCGTACTATTTTCTCGTACTCCGACTGTATCGTTGTCTATCATCCGATCAGAGGATTGTCTCGTCATCCGACTGTATTGTTACTGCAATACATATCTGATATGTATACCTTATGTCTGACCATAGTAAATGTTGCCAAAAGTCTAAGAATGTCTCGTTGTACATATATGACGATGTAATCATGAGGTTAACCGTTACTGGGGTTCGATGCATGGACCTCAACTCTTAACTTAGCTTCAGGGTCAGGTGGACCGAGAATCGAGGAGAAGGACAAGCAGCACGCCTAAGAGTCCCAGCTGAAGACTTCTTTCTGTTATAGTTTTGAAACACTCTTGTACCGCTGTTAACCAAGAAGACATGCTACCGTGGGTATTTTAATATATATCAGTTACTCAATCGCTCCGGTGCTCTACTCTGATGTTTACAAATGATGTTTGAAAAAAAAAATATACTGCTTGTGAAAACGGGATGTTACAACGATTCCATAGACACGGTGCATATAGCACCGAATAGAATTGCCAGGTAAGTGTCTATCATGGGGGCCTCACCGACTTTACGGCGACTAATTGGCACACCCACATAGACTAGCCTTGCCTTCGGCACCAAACTATTCACACAACATATTATCACATATATGCATTCAATAATCATCAGAGCTAGTGTTACAGTACGCGAACGTACCTCCGTTGACGAACGTCGGCACTCGCGAAACGCACGTTTACGAAAACAATAAACGTCCGACAACGGCACGCTGACAAATGTAACGAGACCAGATCGAGTTTCGATGTCCTATAAGAGTAATATCACTTTCATTAGTGATTTGGCATTATAACTGCATTTTAGGTAAAATTACCATTTTGCCCCTATACCCTAATTGGCGAATTTTGCCAAAGACTTCGTTACTTTGGCTCCGATTTTCCAAAATTTTGCCAGAACTTCGACCCAATGATAATTTTCGAAATTCTAGACTAAAATAGCCCTATCATATGATATCTAATCATATTTGAAAAATTAAAGGCTACTCTAACATTACTACTCTAACTATTGAAAGAACTACGAAAGCTTAAAGCTCGGTACCGGAAAACTTACCCAGAGCTTCGCTGCAGAATTTCCCAGAGCACCTCTCTCTACTTTCTCACTCTAGATTTTCGGTTCTTGCTTCAAATGTGAGAAAATGAAGAAGAGGGGGGGTATTTATAAGAATTGGTGTAGGATTTCGGCCGTCGGATCAACTTTGCGGAATCATCAACTTCGGACAAAAATTCACCGATTCCAAATATGTCCAGATAATTTCAAACTCATTTCTAGATGTTGAGTTAGAATTTATTTTCTTCGATCCAAAATGTGCCTATCTACATTTTTCCCTATTTTGTTTTATTAGGAAAATGCACAATCGCCTTAATTAACTTCCGGAAGAGTCTAACGGAAGATAAAATTCCACTGATCAATATTTTACCCTGACTTTGGAAATCTCATTCCTAGATCTCTAGATAGAATCCGTTTCCTATTTTTTTGATTACTATTCACTAAATTAAATTAAATTATATAATAATATAAATATCTAGATATTATTTTCTTATCTTATCTTCAATTTTTTTTTCTTCTTTTGGTCAATTTCGGCTGCCCCTTTATTTTTGGTAATAAATATTTATTTATTTTTATTTAATTAATTATCTAATTATTTACTTATTTAATTTTTCCCAAAAATTCCACAAAATTACCTAATTGGTCCATTCTTGTATTTAGGCTTAAAAATACCTAAACTCAACTATTTTTCTCCAAAATTTCCAATTAATTAACAAATATGTTTTTACTAATTTTAGGCCAAAATTCACTAATTTTAGGGTTTTATATAATTATTCATGAATTTCCCTTGCTTATGCTTAAGTAATTAGCCAATAATTACCGAATTACTTTATTATCACTTGTTGATAATTTTCTTAATTAGAATACCTTATTTCCTCATAACTCTTACACTGATATCTTTGTTTTCATATCTCCTTCATTATATTGGAATTTATGAGGGTATTTTAGTCATTTCAATACTTTTTGAATATTCCTTCTTAATTTTTCAGAACTTATAATTTATTAAATTACAACAATTCGAGATAATATATTCTCCTAATTCACTTGGTCATTTTACTGCCTTTTAGGATTTTTCATAATTTTTCTAAGTTATCTATGACCCTCAGGGGCATTTTTGTCATGTTGGCGCTTTGGCACTTAATTCCTCTAATTTCCTACAGAACTTAACTTAGAAACATAGGCTATAATAACACAAGTCTTGAGACCTTTATTTCACTTATCAGAAATATCCAATTTATTTATAATTTCTAGATAATAAATATCCGGGTATTACATTTCTCCCCCCGTTAAAAAAAATTTCGTCCTCGAAATTTACGCGTATCACCTCGGAGAAATAACTTAGACCTTTAGTCTAACCCTTGTCCATGCATACTTACTTAGCACACATCCCAACATTCCAACATCAGCTCTTTCCAACTAGTACTCCGGTTAAATACAGGACTCACATGTCCATTCTTCGTACTATCTAGCCGTTGCACTAACCAAACTTCGGACCATACGCTCCGGATACTTATTCTATCAGAACATTCTTAGATCATTTCTTTCAGTGACCGAGAAGTCGTTTCAGCTTGATTATAAGGTTTTTATTATGTTTTAAGTTGATATATAGTGTTTCCGTGGCGTCAAATTACCGCGTACTTTATATATATTGCTTCCGTGGCGCCCATAACACCGCGTACTTTAGTGTTTTAGCGTTTCCGTGGCGCCCATAACACCGCGTACTACACATTCATCATGTCGTATTTCGTTATACTGTATCCCCGTGGTTCCCATACACCGCGGCAATACCATATATCTCGTACTCATGGATATCATGTCGTACTTCGATATATTATGTTCCCATGGTTCCCATACACCGTGGCAACATAAGATACCTAATACTCAATAATACAATCGTGGTCTGTTTTATAATCACTAAGAAACATGACAAT